>CM033998.1:19039136-19122610 GCA_019603395.1 Cyrtorhinus lividipennis | reverse complement strand
AACGCTGCGAATTCTCGCACAATCGCTCGTTATTTTTTAGAGCAGGAAAATTGATGAAACAATGGGTGTGGAGTATCCCGGACTCATTCTGGACGATTCAGTGACCAACATTTAGTGGAAAATAATACCCCACATATCGAATCTATTAATTATTATTCGCACAATACTAACTCTCAGACCTCCGGTAAGCTAGCCGATGAATTTGTCTGCGCTAAAACAATGAAAACCAGGGTACGTACTAAGTGTAAAAGAATAATTAGTAATAAATGCAGTTGAAAAAAATATTAAAGGATTTTTATTCAAATTGAGGAGTGAATGGCTCCCTTATTCATACGAGTGTGTGTGTGCAGGATAAAACAGATTTCACAGCTATACCAACTAGAATCGTCACCATCCTTTCAAAATCACGTAAATGTTGAGGGCTGTCTTTAGATAAGGAAGAATAATTTTACATCGGTGGTCTCGAACCTCTCTTTGGTTTTATAGGGTTTCGGTTCCGACTACACCCGACAGCTTCAACCTTCCACTCACCTCACATATGTTAGCTTATACCATATGGCGACTTCTCCCCTTTTCGAATCTAGATTTCGACAGATTTTCCCGTAAACAAGGGTGCCCCTTGTAAGTTTTTTCGCTTCCATGATATTATTTTCCCTGTTACACTAGATTGCTCCCAACTTCCGCTAGTTGAATTGAGGTTTCTCGCGCCGGATACGACTCACGGATGGTCGCGCACGTTGGCAACAGACGTGCGCGTTTTAAAAAAAGGACAAAGCTCCATTTTATCAAATGAACTCTTTTCAGAAAATTTGTTGCATTTCTACATTGAAGTGGCTGCATCCTCCGTTTTTTGGGGTCTTTCATCTGACATACTCGAACTCTTCCCATAGAAGAGCAACTGCACAACCTCCATTTTGATATAGTAGAGCGCACTTTAACCCACCTTTTTCGGTAGAGGCTGGCACAAAGAGTTGAGAGCTGTAGGTTCGTTTCAGTGATTATTAGAGTGATTTTGCGGCCCAATTCTCAGCCTCTTTTTAAGGAATTTCCGCCGATAAAAGAGCATAACAGCATGTTAAACTCGAAACTGCCTTTAAACTCGAATAAGAAGTACACCTACGAATCAAAGAAGGTTGGTGTTGTACAAAGTGGAGGTAGACACACCTGTGTTATATCGATTTCAATTGATAACCAGCATAAAAAATGTCTCAAAAATCCTTGTTCCAACGAGTGTCTCATTTCAGCCCTCTTCGCGTATCATCCCTTCCAATGGATTACTACGGATTATATAAATTTTTATTCGTTCGATTAACAAGATATCATAGTAACTCTAAAATACCAAGTTTTCAGGAGACACAAAAAAGAAAAAATATGACCAAAGAATACTAATCCTAATAGTTGAATTTGGGCGCGTTCTGTTTGATTCAATTGAAAATCTGTTCCATCGATTCTTCCTGGTAGGTTCAAATCAGTGATCAATGATGATATGAATCAATACTATACTGATTGGTAGAGATAATTATCCATGGAAGGAGAAAAAATACGAAGGTCAGCACTCTCAGCTGCAGTGAAAAAGGTCATTGGACAACCCCCATGTCACATAATCACAATGATGGTTTAATGTGAGTGTGTAGGGTATTCCTCCATTCCCACCATTCCCCACACACTTATTTCCTCCGCTCATCACCGGATTTTCTTGATGCTGTAGGTATAATTGATTAGTTTAGGAGCTGAAGTTCAAAAAGTTGCACACAGATTTCCATGCAAAAGGCCAGCCTCTCCAATTTGGCCCAAAACTTTTTTCTGTGGGCGTTTCAAGGTGTCTAAGTCAAAATAGGTTGATTATTCAAGGAAAAACCAACCAAAAGCAAATGTCCGATCGCCACTCGTGCCGTTTTGGGTACTAGAACATCTTCTAAAACGCTGCAAATTCTTTCACAGGGGTTGGTTATTCCTCGAACTAGGCGCCTGGAGATTCATTCCAATCGATTCAGCATCCAAAATGTAGTGGAAAATGAGTAACCAATCAGATCGAAAATTTTCGAGATGATAAAAGAAGAAAAGAGTTCAAGGTGGAGGCATGGCGGATACAAATCGTAGACAAGGTGGGGCGAGGTGGAGACCAGGCCGAGACAAGGCGGAGACCAGGATGACACAAGGCGGAGGTGAGATGGAAACCAGAACGAGACAAGGCGGAAACCAGAACGAGACAAGGTGGAATGAAAGGCGGAGAACAGGATGAGACAGGGCGAAAACAAGGACGAGACAACGTGAAGTAAACGGCAAAAACCAGGATGAGACAAGGCGGAGACCAGAATCATCAAGGTGGAGGCATGGTGGATACAAATCGTAGACAAGGTGGGGCGAGTTGGAGACCAGGATGACACAAGGTGGAGGCGAGATGGAGACCAGAACGAGACAAGGTGGAATGAAAGGCGGAGGCGAGATGGAGACCAGAACGAGACAAGGTGGAATGAAAGGCGGAGAACAGGATGGACAGGGCGAAAACAAGATGGAGTAAAAGGCAAAAACCAGGATGGACAAGGCGGAGACCAGTATGAATCAAGGTGGAGGCATGGTGGTACAAATCGTCAAGGTTGAGCAAGGTGGAGACCAGGCCGAGACAAGGCGGAGACCAGGATGACACAGCGGAGGCGAGATAGAGACCAGACGAGACAAGGTGGAATGAAAGGCGGAGGCGAGATGGAGACCAGAACGAGACAAGGTGGAATGAAAGGCGGAGAACAGGATGAGACAGGGCGGAAACAAGGTGGAGTAAAAGGCAAAAACCAGGATGAGACAAGGCGGAGACCAGTATGAATCAAGGTGGAGGCATGGTGGATACAAATCGTAGACAAGGTGGGGCGAGGTGGAGACCAGGCCGAGACAAGGCGGAGACCAGGATGACACAAGGCGGAGGCGAGGTGGAGACCAGAACGAGACAAGGTGGAATGAAAGGCAGAGAACAGGATGAGACTGGGCGGAAACAAGGACGAGACATGTTGTCTAGATCAAAAACGCTGCAAATTCTTACACAGGGGTTGGTTATTCCTCGGACCAGGCGCATGGAGACTATTTCTTCAAAATGGGGGAAATGAGGAACAGTGGGTGCGGCGGGTCCAAGACCTATTCCAATCGATTCAGGATCCAGAATTTAGTAGAAAATGATACCCCCACACGCCCAGGTACCGGAAATCTCGAAAACGCATATTCAAAATGGGTAATATATACCCAATTGACCATAACTTTTCCAGAGGGTGCCAATCGTTCCGGGACCCACTTCATTGAAATCAGCGTCCAAGATTTAGTGGAAAATGATACCACCACACGCCTAGGTTCCAGAAATATCAAAAACACATATTCAAAATGGGTAATATATACCCAATTGGCCCATAACTTCTTCCAGAGGGTGCCGATCGTTTTGGGACCCATTTCAGGATTCAGCGTCCAAAATTTAGTGGAAAATGATACCCCACTCGCCTAAATCGCCCAAAATCTCGAAAATCCATTTTTCAAAAACACATTTTGACCCCTACCCCGCCCAAATTTGGTCCGATCGGGCTGAAAAGCTTGGAGGACCGTCCTAGGCCGGGAACAGACCCCTGACCCAAATTTCAGATTTTTAGAAAATTTTTCTACTACCAAAAACGGCGTGGACGGGTACGCGTACGGCGTACGGCGTACGGCGGACGGACATTGACCTTTTTTGATCAGGACATCATGAAACGTCCAGAAAAAAAATTTTGAGCCGAATCGGAGAGGTTGACCATTTGCATGAAAACATAGGTTGATTATTCAAGGAATAACCAACCAAAACGCTGCAAATTCTTACACAGGGGTTGGTTATTCGTCAGACCAGGCGCATGGAAACTTATTTAAAAAACATGGGAGAAATGGGGAAAACGGTGGGTGCGGTGGGTCCCAGACCCATTCCAATCGATTCAGCGTCCAAAGTTTAGCGGAAAATGATACCCCCCTCGCCCAGGTACCAGAAATCTCATAAACACATATTTAATATGAGTAATATATACCCAATTTGACCCATAACTTCTTCCAGTGGGTGCCAGTCGTCCTGGGAATAACCAACCCCTGTATACTTGTATCTTTCAGTCGTTTACCTAATTTTATTGCAAACAGTTCTTGAGCCCGCGACTTTTCCCCTTCCTTCCCCTTCAAAAATTAATAGCTGTTGCAAGAACTGTTCCTTTTTTAGTCGATCATATGATTCAGGTAATTTTGTATAAAAAATTGAGATAATCATGTTCCCTTCAGTGAGTACTGAATTTTCAAATATCTCTACTTCGACCAAATCTGATCAAAAACACCAGTTTTTCTCTTGGAGTTTAGTGAATTTAGGGAGTATCGCATTAAATCATTCTCAATGAGTGAGAGAGTGAATATTTTTTGGAATTTTTAACCCAATTTAAATATAAGAACGTTAAATTTAGATCGCAGTTACCCCAGCTAATGACATCTACAAAACACATTTTTTTGTAAAATTTCTCTAAAAGGACTGAGACGATTGTACTTACTTCAAAATGTGTTCACTTCTTTTAATTGACGTGATGATCTGGGCAGCGGACCAACTCGTTCAATTTCAGTTGGAGATTAAGAAGAATCAGGGGATAAATACGTTTAAATGAGCCGTCAGTAGTCGTATTAGGACAATAGAATCGTAAAACTCCCATAAAAACACGTCCATACACTTGTCTTAATCGCAGTCGTTCCAGGGGAGAAAAAACCTTTGAAATTCGGCATGAAAAAAAAGCATCGATAGAGATCTGCGGCAGTTGAAGATGGGTGTGATACGTATCGGTAGGGATTTACGGGCTAATTAAATTCCAACTGCTTGACAAAAGCCTTCAATCGTCCGCTATCACTGTTACTCTCACCACAGGTTGGGATAAAATAATACAGAATGAGCCAATTTAAGGTAGCCAATGGCGAGGACCCTCAATTTAATCACTGACAGTTCTATAGCTATAGTCCCCTGGCAAAAACCAAAACCATCGACCAAATTCCCCAGCTGAACAGGATAGGGCGTGTTCTAACTCACCCAGTTAACGAAAATTACTAGGTACCCAAGGTAGTATTGACACTTTCACTCGTAAAGCCGCTCAACAACTCTGTTATTCATTTAAACTGCGCGTTCCGAAACGAAAAAGAAACAGTTTTTCCTTTTTCAATTTTCGCAAGTCTTCTTCCCTCCCGAAACGCCCCATAAGTTTGTTTTTAATAGGACTCGACAAATAACACCGTCTGGAAGGTGCGAAAACAAGTTCAAGTAGGCGTGTACTGTTAAAATTACAACGCGAACTGAACTGAGCCGTCTCAACACGTAATTGATGGTCACCCCGACTAGTGTCAATCCGTTCCCTTCTCGTTAGTCCCAACAAAAATTCTTTTTACTGATTCGTTTTCCCGTCGCTTGACGGGGACAAAAACTTTGTTTCAATTGCGATTTTTTTTTTTAAATTTTATATATGTGAATATATTTTAAATTTGTCTCATTTGTGTTCCAAACATGTATCAAGTCCATTTTTATTGCCTGAAACTTTTTCCTGGAGGTAGCTGACCTCTTCCTCTTGATGGGCCCCGCCTTGGGCACCATCTCCTCTGGAGTTGCTCTGTGTCACTTTTGAGAGAGGGGAAACATTGATAAGCGCAGAAGAGTTGAAATAGGTTATTCCTTGAATAATCAACCTATGTAATCATGTTCACAGTCGGGAGATGAGGAAACCGTCTCCGGTTTGCCTCAAATTTTGAATACGTACGTTTCATGATGTCTAGATCAAAAAATTCTTTCACAGGGGTCGGTTATTCCTCGGACCAAGCGCATGGAGACTAATTTAAAAACGCTGCAAATTCTTACACAGGGGTTGGTTATTCCTCGGACCAGGCGTATGGAGACTCATTTTATAAACATGGGGGAAATGGGGAAAACAGTGGGTGCGGCGGGTCCCAGACCCATTCCAATCGATTCAGGATCCAAAATTTAGTAGAAAATGATACCCCACACGCCCAGATACCGGAAATCTCGAAAACGCATATTCAAAATGGGTAATATATACCCAATTTGACCCATAACTTCTTCCAGTGGGTGCCAATCGTTCCGGGACCCACTTCATTGGAATTAGCGCCCAAGATTTAGCGGAAAATGATACCCCACACGCCTAGGTTCCAGAAATCTCAAAAACACATATTCAAAATGGGTAATATATACCCAATTTGACCCATAACTTCTTCCAGTGGCTGCCGATCGTTCTGGGACCCATTTCATTGGATTCAGCGTCCAAAATTTAGTGGAAAATGATACCCCACTCGCCTAGATCGCCCAAAATCTCGAAAATTCATTTTTCAAAAAACACATTTTGACCCCTACCCCGCCCAAATTGGTCCGATCGGGCTGAAAAGCTTGGAGGACCGTCCTAGGCCGGGAACAGACCCCTGACCCAAATTTCAGATTTTTAGAAAATTTTCTACTACCAAAAACAGCGTGGACGGCGGACGGCGTACGGCGTACGGCGGACGGACATCGACCTTTTTTGATCAGGACATCATGAAACGTCCAAAAAAAATTTTTGAGCCGAATCGGAGAGGTTGACCATTTGCATGAAAACATAGGTTGATTATTCAAGGAATAACCAACCAAAATCGATTCAGCGTCCATAACCTCTTCCGGTGGGCGCCAATCGTTCTGGGATCCGTTTCATTGAATTCATGTCCATAATTTAGTGGAAAACGATACCCCACACGCCATGTCGACGAAAATGTTGAAAATTGGGGAAATGGGGAACAGTGGGTGTGGCGGGTACCGGACCCATTCCAATCGATTCAGGATCCAAAATTCAGTGGTAAATGATACCCCACACGCCTAGGAATCAGAAAAACCTCAAAAACACCCATTCAAAATGGGTAGATAGGTCGAAAATCCATTTTTCAAAAAACACATTTTGACCCCTACCCCCCAAATTTGGTCCGATCGGGTTGAAAAGTTTCGAGGACCAACTAGAGCCGGAAACGGGTCCCTTACCAAAATTTCAGATTTTTAGAAAAATTTCTATTACCAAAAACGGCGTACGGCGGACGGACATTTGACTTTTTTTTATCTAAACACCTTCAAACGCCCAGAAAAAAAAAAAAAAAAAAAAAAAAAAAAAAAAAAAAATTCGGGCAGAATCGGAGAGATTGACATTTTGCATGAAAACATAGGTTGATTATTCAAGGAATAACGAACCAAAATGAATCTATATTTTGTTAAAAATTGGTTTCTCGTTATGTTTTTTGTTCTTCTTAATATACATACAGGTTGCAATGTTATATCAAATAAGAGATCAAGGGGGAGACATCCCCGTGTCAGCTTGTCAACCCCAACAATTCACAAACTAGTTCAAATCCTCCGCCGAAAAGGGAGAGCGTCGTAACACCCCATCTTAGCATGAATGACGACGAGTGAAAATTCCGAATCTCTGAACAATAGAGTTGATTTTGACCGATTGTTTGTGCTTTTCCTGCCCCTCGATCGGAATGAAAAAACAGTTTTTTTTGTCTTCGAGTGAAGAGCCAAAGATAAAAGACTGGACGAGACGGAAGGAGGGCCAGTAAACCAGTGTGCATCCGAACTACCTGACAATGCTGCTCTTTTCGTTCGCGAAATCCCATGGAGAGAAATATGAATTAGAGCTATTCATTCGGTGTATACTCTCACAATAGCAGCTGCCCTGCGAAGACCTACCGACCTGTCACCCCCGCTATTGTCGCCATTTACCTGCATCCTCTGGGTTCCGCGTCCGAAATCCGAGTTTCCCTCGCTTTTTCACTTTGAAGGGAATTCAGAAGCTCGGGGTGTAGGTTACAACATTAACGTCTTTTAGTTCGTTGCTTCGAAATAACGAGTTGGCTCTGATGGGGGATGTGTTTCTCAAAGGAGTGTCTTCCGATGTGACAAAGCCTTCAAAGGTTCCGAGCAAGGATGAGCTTGATTCAGAAGGAGTTTACTCGACCGCGAAGTATGCAATAAGTAGAGCGGATACTTACTTTGACCAACCATGCGACAACTTCCGGATTTAGATGTTCTTAGTTAGTCAGTGCCACTAACGCAAAGATTTCTCAAAAACGTGACTACCAATTTTTTGCGTCAGCTCACCCTGTCACCGAGATATGGAATCGGTCTCTGGAGTTCATTTTTTAGCCGTGCAGTCATGTAAGCAAACCTTCCTCACTAAACATTGACTTCGACCAAGAAGACGTTCCAGTTGTTTACAGTTGACGCACGTGGTCGACCCCGGAACTTCATTCCATAATTAGATTCTCGTCAGGAGTAAGGGTTAGCAGACAGTAGTCTAGACGCGGGATTCAGTTTTTGTGGCGGGAAGGTTACAAAAATGGTGGAAATTCCTTTTCAAGTTGTCAGAGCTAAATAAAAATATATCGACACGTCATCATTGCAATGGAGAGCTCTTCTGCCCCGTCTCGGTTATCAATTTTTATGACAGCTACATCAAAATCCGGCTGTATATCATAAGCGCAAAAGTATACCAATCAAAAGCGCAAGCCCGGGATCGGACACGTCAAAAGCGCAAATCTGTGGTAAATGTCCATTGCGCAAAAATGCACCAAGTGGCAACGTCGCGGAGAAAGAATGAAGCCTGAAACTATTCTTTTTTTTTCATTTGACATTTTATTATTCATGCGATACATAATACAGGTGCATACATACAAAATTTACAAGAAAAGGGACCAAGTACAAAACTTTACTTACGATTTTGTCAACAGTCAATAAAATCATCTTTCCTATGTTTTCGTCATTATGTTTAGTAGTCATTTTCATTTGTTTCAATTTCGTTTTTATAGTGTAAAAGATGCTGAGGGCGGGTTTTTTCTCCAATGGAAGAAAAATACTCGAATCGCGTAATTTCTCTGACTGAGTACAAATGCCAGTGTTCCAAAATTAACTTAGACTTTTCAGCCTGTTGTTTCGGCTCTCTGAGTGTAGGTCCCCCACGCAAGACGCTGCTGATCTTTAGCTCCACCTCAGAGTTCATCCCACGAAGAACCTCAGCTAACGTGTATACCGCTGGATGAGGAAAGTTACAACGCGTCCTTGAGATGACGATGGTATGCCTCTGCGCCGTTGGTCGTCCTGGGAATCGCAAGGTTTGTAGGAATTGCTGCCCATAACTGGGGTGGGAAACGACTTCCTTCAGTTACATAATTGGCCAGGATGTAATCCGCAAATTTCTCGGCTCTTCGGTCATTCGGCATTTCAGAAATCAAGTCGGTGAATCCATCGTTGGCTTCATAGGGGTGCAAGTACGGCAATCCAAAGAACTTTCGTAGCCACGTGCTGATTTCTGACGGTGAAGGTGAACAGTACAACTTCTTCAGTCCCAAAGAGTGAATTTTCCTGAACCAGGCTTGCCCCAGATGGAAAGTGCAGCCTCTGACGGTAATTTGTGGAAAAACTCTTCTTATGCCTACATGTGCACTAGATTCGAAGTCCAAAATTGCAGTTGAAGGGGTGAACTCTACGCTGACTTTTTCTCTGATGACAGAACGGAGGATGCACCACATGGTTTCATAGATTGATGACGTTCTTGATGGTAGCAGGAAATATACTACCGGTATGTACGCTTTGTTAGCGTAAACATGAATAGCGTAAAGCTGCGTGAAAAGACGGGGTGAAGCATAAAAAGTGCCATCAGCCAAAATCGTTGGTCCATGGTCAGCAAGAAACTTGAGACCTTTTTGGGAAGCGAACATCACGATTTCCTGGTCACAGAAGCCAAAGGCTGTAACACCGCCACGATATGTCGCCACTCGAAAGAACTCGCTGCTTTCTATATTTAAAATTTTCAAAAAATACGCACTCGTTCCCTTTGTTTGTTTTGCTACGAACGAGAGACATGTCGAGGCGGAAGATCCCATTGAAACTGAATTGTGAGGAGATGCGACTCAATAACATTTCTATGTCAACAGAACAGAGCTCAACATTATCCGGCGTTGCCGGAGTTCCCATCCAGCGAGACTTTGCGCTTCTGATGGCATCAAAAGCGCAAACTCAGATGATCCCTCATTAGGATGGAATTTGCGCTTTCGATAGTCACCGCAAAATCCAGCTCTGTTAGGCTGTACTCGATGGTTGTGAAAACAACAACCGCATCTTCTTCCTAGCTTCTTCTAACTTCATTCACCTCACCTGATCGAAAAATGAAATTTAGTATTCACAAGAAGGTTAACACTATTCACCATCGGAATAATAATTATATCAACTAGAATCACAGAATAAAAATCAAGAACTCTCAGTTCAATCCGAATGAGTCAATTTCTGATAAACTCCCACACATAATTTAATAATGAGAGGAAAAGAAGGAAGTGATCACAGCAAGAAGAGGTGTTTTACAAGTAAAAGAAACCGTTGAGCATTCTTTTCCAACTATTTGGACGAACTATACTCCAACCAATTACCTATCAGGCCAAGAACACCATCGCTCATAGGCTAAAAATAATTTTCAGAAATGGTGCAAAACCAGACCTTAACAGTTCTCCGTCCAAGTTGCAGCAGGGATATAATTGTTATCTAGCCCATTCGATATCGATTATCAAACTGAATTCGATTGTCAAAACAAGGGAGAGACTGTCCACGTCCATTTATTTGGGTCAATAAAAGACAATCGAGAGGTGTACTGGGTTAGAGCAGCGTGCCAAGTGCCCCCACCCCCTTCTAACACTCATTTATTTGGAATTTTATTACGATCATAGTACGTCGATACTCCGTCCTTCTCTACTAAAAATAACACGAGTATCTTCACAAAAGAGGGATTTCTAAGCTTTTTTCCAAAACCGTAATTCTACTCTGGGCCGATAAGAAGTTGTCACAGGTAGCGCCCTCCCTACCTTCGGGTAAGAACCCTGATTTTTTTTTTTTTTTTTTCAAATTGGACCGCACCGCATTGAATTCTTTTTTCGGTCGTATATTAAGTTCTTTATGCGCGCGCATCGGCCTGAAGGAAAAACTAGGTCGGGCTGCATAATTCGTTTTTTGTCGACCGTTCCCAGGGGTGCGCACGATGCTCCGATTGATGTGCATAAGTGAACAGGAGCGTTCTCCCCTTTTTCAAAAAAATGTAAATTCGATGGTTCTATATTTTTGTTCGATGGCTGGTCCAAGGAGTTTGAGGTGCAAGGGGACAAGCCGAAGGGTTCGATCGCTCGCAGCGGGACGTCCATTGATGGGCTGTAATGAGAAAATCAGTTCGAAATGAGCTTATTTTCACATAGATCTCTCATCAGCGCTGTTTATCTCACCCTGGGCTTCCAAATTAAACTTCTAACACGAAGAAGTGGCGGCCGAGCACAACTCATTTTGGAAGAAACCAAGTCGTTTTCCAGCACACCCGTCGTGGAGTCAGTCCTACGAAACAGGATCGGGAGTGGATCCATCAGTGAATACTAGCCAAAAGCGAAAAAAACCTGGCTGCGTTATAGAAGCCAAAAATTATTCCTAATCATAAAGGTGTGAGGTGCTTTAAATTGTTAACCTTCTGAATATTTTTAGACAAAACCTCATGGGACTCCAATGATTTGTCGTTCAGACTGGAAATTACTCAAGTACAACTAGAGCGAACAAATGTGAAACATGTCTAATTTTATGGTGCATCTATGTATTATGGCGGAAAATGGACATTTAAAAATACGTGTGTGAATTCGTCCACAAAGGCTTATTATTCTCAGAGCAGAATTTATGGGGAAAACAGTGTCATTCCAATCGATTGAGCGTACCATATGAAAATGAAATGAACAATGATACCCCACTCGCCTAGTTACCCAAAAATCTTTTTAAAAAAACGTCCAAAACAGGTAGTTCTGTACCCATTTGGACTTATACCCACCTCCACGGGGCACCAATCGGTCCGGGACACATCTCGTTGGATTCAGCGTCCAAAAGTTAGTGGAAAATAAAACCTACGTTAACAGCCATTTTGTAGCGGCCGCCATATTGAATTTCAATTTTTTATAGTATATTGTATTCTGCTTGTTGAGCCCTTTCATTTGATACCCATATTGATGGAACTAATAAAACCTAGATTATCCGCTATTTTGTAGCGGCGGCCATCTTGAATTTATAATGATAATGAATAAACATAATTGTATTGTCACCAAATTCCGAAGTGTATACAAAATTTCAGATTAATCGGTTGACAGGAAGAGGGTGAAATTTGAATGACTAAATTTGAACCTAGAATGAATAATAAAAAAACAAACGGGGTGAGCTTAATAAAACCGTTTAATGATACCCACGCATCTAGATCGCCTAAAATCCATTTCTCAAAAACTCATTTTCATTCATACCCTGCCCGAATTTTGTCTGTTGGATAGGGTCAAAATGTGAATATCGAGATATTGGTTTTTGAGATTGTTTGCAATCTAGGCGAGTTGGGTATAATTTTCGACTAAATTCTGGACGCTAAATCCAATTAAAAGGGTCCCAGAACGATTGGGACCCACTGGAGGAGGTTATGGGTCAAAATGGGAATTTATTACCCATTTTGTATGTGACAAGATTTCTGGTACCAAGGCGTGTGGAGTATCATTTTCCACTAAATTCTGGACCCTGAATCGATTGGAATGGGTCCTAGACTCGCCACACCCTCTTTTCCCCTCATTTTCCCCCATGTTGAAGAAATAAATCTCCATGCGCCTGGTTCGAGGAATAACCAACCCGGCATGAATTTGCTGCGTTTTTGAAAATCCATCTCGCTGATTGTATATTACAAAAACTTGCAATCCAATTAAAATTTCAACTTCGTAACAGCGATGGTCCCCTTTAGTTTGTTCGTAAGCACCGTGTGACAGTCTAATATACCCTCGCCCTTGTTGAGCTTCCTTGACCACAGGCCTCTCGTCTTTTTCAAATACGGGGATATTCTATAAACCCCAAAAATGTTCGCAAAGCGATTCGTTCTTCATACATTCCCATTGTATTAGTTATCTTTTGTTGTTACTTTAAAAACGGAAAATTAATAAAATGATATGATCAACGTAACCATTTTTGGAACCAACAGTGATAACGGGGATTGACTTGAACACTTGGAGCCTAAATCTTCAAGAGAATTGTGAAACATGAAACTAAAGCGAAAAGTTTCAATTTTCGACCAGTCAGCCAAAGCCGCCTTGATAGGTGGACCGCGGTAGAGCTTAAGCCACCTCTTAAGCCACAATTTCTTCTTTCCGATGATTACGTATGAACCCACTCGAGAGTAAGTAGTCACGCATACTCACGAAAACTGGAATGTACTCAAGACTGTGAAAGTGCAATTCACCTACTAAAATCTTCTCCCTTCTTCCTTTTTATGAGCGTGCGGTTTAAAAAACGTTCCAGACAGGCGTCACGTGGTTTTCGAGCGCAAGTCCACCGAGAGAAGAAACGCGAAAAACGACCCGTAAACCACAATGAGTGCTGTGTAGCGCCAGTTTTTATTTTTGTAAAAAATTCTCACTCACTCTTTCCCTCGCAGTCTCTCTCAGTCAGTCAGTTAGGCTGTTTATTCAATCATGTCAACAGATGCGTGCGGTCTCACGGATTTCGGTGAGGGGATTTAGAAACCGCAAAAGAGGATAGAAAATGAATAAGCGGCAGAGGCGGTCTCATTGATCTGAAATTTCGCGGTTTTGATCCTAAACGTGCACAACACCTTGTGACCCAATTAATACATATCTTTTGGAGGTAACTTTAGGGTTGTTTAAGGGTTAATGAATTGTTGGTACCTACCTTCTTCTGTTTATCACCAGAAGAACATTAAATGTAGTGGGCCAGTCACTTGTTATCTCGTAAAAACATCATCTTGATCGTCAGAATTTATAGAACTCCCTTCCTTCTTACATTAAAATGTTAATGCTCGCCCGGATTAGTAATTCGTCACCTGTTATCCTCTTCTACATCCACCTTAAGGCAACAATTTCGTTGTTTCATTATCCTTTTCTGTTTCATTATGGTAAACAAGACGGCACTGACGGGATCAAAAACAAAAGGCACCTTTCATTCCCGTATAATTTTAACAAAAGTGATAAATATGGATAAAAAGTCAACGAGGGTTTAATTTTGCACGTGTGCTAACGGTACGTCGGTGCTAAATAAGTCATTACGAAGACACCTACACTGATTATACCTTAGAGTCGTATTCAAAAAGCGCACTGGAGTCAACTTTAATGACGGAGCCACCCACGTGGATCCGTGTGTTGACACGTGTCAATCAGCTGTACAGGCGCCGAGTGCGTGGTCTCAATCCCTTGTTTGTGTTTACTCCTCGATAAAAACGTATTTTACTAGCCAATAGGGAAATTCGGCGGGTAATAACGCTCCAATATCAAAAATGTTTACTTTTCGCGTTTCAGAGTCTACATAGAACAATATTGCTATCACGACTTCCAGACTCCACCTTGTGATATTAGTTTTCAACATACAGAGCTCCTTCTATGCTAATCCCATTTTGATGTTATCATGATTCTCGGTGGACTTACGGTTTGGATGATGTCTTAAGAGGGGCTTACCAGACAGGTGCTTGGCAGTGAAGAATTAAAGCAATAGGTGTTCTTTACTCGAGTTTCGACCTAAGTTGTCTATTTAAGAACAAAAATAAGGTATCCCAAGACTCGAAGATAATTTTACTCGAAAGGCATTTTGGTTGGTTATTCCTGGAATAATCAACCTATGTTTTCATGCAAGTCAATCTCTCCGATTCGGGCCAACATTTTTTTATGGACGTTTCAAAGTGTCTAGACCAGAAAATTCAAATGTGGGTCCGCCGTATGCCGTCCACCGCCCGCGCCGTTTTCGGTAGAAGAAAAATTTCTAAAAATTTGAAATTCTGGTCAGGGGTCTGTTCCCAGTCTAGGACGGTCCTCAAAACTTTTCAGCCCGATCGGACCAAATTTGGGCGGGGTAGGGGTCAAAATGTGTTTTTTGAAAAATAGATTTTTCAGATTTTGGGTGATCTATGCGAGTCGGGTATCATTTTCCACTAAAATGTGGATGCTGAATCCAATGAAATGGGTCCCGGGACGATTAGTGTCCTCTGGATGAGGTTATGGGTCAAGATGGGTACCTATCTACCCATTTTGAATATGTGTTTCCAAGATTTCTGGTACCTAGGCGTGTAGGGTATAATTTTCCACAAAATTTTGGATCCTGAATCGATTAGAACGGGTACATGACCCACCACACCCACCGTTTCCCCATTTCCCCCATTTTGAAGATATGAGTCCCCATGCGCTGGTCCGAGGAATAACCAACCCGTGTGAAGTAATTTGCAGTGTTTTTATTTAAATAATTCCCAATAGTGAACCCTACAAAAGGCAGGTGACTTCACAATTTTCCTTCAGTCTTTCGTGCCTCTTGGGGACAAAACTAGCAATGAATGTATGTGGTTAGTTCAGTGAGGTCATGTATATTAGTGAGAGCATTCGCCTTATACAACCTCTTTGGTTCACCAAAGCATTGCCAAGGTTGCGTGCGAAAGGGAAACCTGGCTTCGATCGATCAGTGCCTGTTAAAATCGATTAGTTTCGACTACCATCCCTTCAGTAGTGTATTCGTGGAACCCCGTACGTTCCACGAATGCACGCATGCTTTGAACCTGGTTTGAAAATGTTATAAACATTGACATTTGAAAATGTTATAAATGCAATAGAAATATAATATGTTGAGGGTTTTGAGAAGTTTATTCTAAATAATTAGACCCCGCCGCGGATTGCAGTGGAGGCGGGGAAGGTGGAATGGATTGACTGGGGAGAAATGCAGTGAAACGATTCAGGATTGGATTGAAAGGAGGATTGGACTGAGATCGGAGCGTTCCTTTAGCGGATGAAAACTTTTTTCTTTTGTATGCGATTTTACTTGATTTACTCTTGATTACCGTTCAAAAGTCAAGTTTATGTAACAGATTTGAGATGTTGGAAGCATTCAATTATGCCAATCCACAGGACAGAAATCATGGAACGTTGTTAATATTTATACGATAACTGGATGAATAATAACATGAAAGTCGCTATCCTTTTGAGTTAATGTCAAATTTTTGTTTATTCCAGATCGACTGTTTAGCCAAAATGAAGAAGTGTAGGGGCTAGGAACGTTTGACGGAGCATTAGAGGTTTGATGCCACCCCTGTAATAAGTACATGGAAGGGTGGGAAAGCGCGATAGCGCACGCACATCAGCTCTCGCTCAGGTCAGGATATGTGGGAAATATCCAGAGGTATAGAGACGACGGTTCTCATGACCCTTTCAGGTTCCGCTTCTGCCCTTTCGAGCGGTTTCGTCCCCTCTTCGTCACGGTTCACCGATTTAAAACGAACTCGACGTCCAAAGCTTCGAAATCGAAGCCGTTGAAACAATCTGATTAGCGCCGAAACACAAGATAACGTGAGAATAGTTCAACAATGCCTCCTCTGACGTAGTGGTGCAGAATACATGGGCGATACCTACTCTCACATCCTCTATAGCTCCTTCCACAATGGAGTGCCCCGAACTCATTCCAATGGGTTCAGTGTCCGAAATTTAATGGAAAATGATACCCCACATGCCTAGTTAAGCCCCCGAAAAGTCCTAAAAAATCAAATTTCAAAAAATATATTTTCACTCATACTCGTCCCAAATTTGGTTCTAACGGGCTGAAATATTTTGAGGACCAACTAAAGCCGGAAAGATGTCCTTGACGAAAAATTTCAGATTTGTAGTAAATCTGGAAGACGGAAGGACGTTTTGTTTTTGTTATTCTGGAACAAGGCATGTGTGGTATCACTTTCCACTAAGTTGTTAACGCTGAATCCAATGAGATGGGGAACAGTCATGCTAGTTAGACAATCAAAATCCTTATGACATTTGTTCACTATCATCTTCCATTTTCTAGTTCCCAAATGCGACGGTTTCTTTCAATTCATTAAAAAAATAATCGATCCAAATAGAGCACAATATTTTCCTTTGCCAATTAATTCCAGAGCGCATTCATCAATAAATTAAGGTTCATGAATTTTCATGACGACTGCCAATGGATGTTCTGAAAAATTGACTCTCTCCATCGATCAACTTGATTAACATTAGGAATCAATTTGTGGCCCAACTCAAGGTTGATCGACCTTTTAGATAAACGATGTAATCTGATCTAACTAACGCAGTACACACTGCAAATAGATACGGATTTTCGTTAGCTATTCCGTTTCTATTCGTGTTCTTATAAAGTACGTACATTGTGGCACATCGGAATATGAAGAGCTTTCAATAACGATGATAGATGGGTAAAAAATTAATCAATCTCAGAACAGAGAGAAAACCAGTTGCAATTAATTCGGCAGAACGCAAACGAAAACGGGGAATATACGCCGTTCTGAACTAAAAAGTAGCAGTAGTATAATGCATTTTTCCTCTTTTTTCACAGCTAACGTCCTATGGTTTAAGTCTCTCAGCCTTTTGTATTATTTTGTATGATTAATTTAGTTGTGTGATAATTAATGGATTCTTTATCTAGCGAAACATTCGACACAATCAATAAATCAGCATGTTTTTAGCTTCACCATCAGTTAGAAAATGGATTTTCGAGTTTATTGAAGACCTAGGTGTGAGTGGAGGTTATTTCACCTGTAATTTTGTCCGCGGAAAAGGCTAAAATCACGGTTTTCAGTAAAATCTGGTGACCGACACAATTTTCTTAGCGTACTAGATCTCACTAGGGGAATAAAAACTTTCTGGGAATTTTTTTTTATACGTTATTAAAACTAGAGATCCGAGTCCTTTTTAAAAACATTGTTCCTAGTGGTCCCACCATAGCGAAGGTGTTGACAGCTATGTCCCTTCTTAAAGTAAAAGAGTAATAAAGATACGAAAACCTTGAAAAACGTGCATAAAAAAACCAGCAAATGGAATAAACTCAAGACATAGGAAAAAAGAGGATAAAACGAATAGAAGAGCCCATAGTGAAGTGCTGAGATAGTTTACAGTTTGGATCAGGCCAACGACCTCCGTGTTACAAGCTTCTTGCTATTCAACTTCCACGTTATACAACTTGAGTAACTACTTACTCACTAGAAGAACGTGACCTATGAATGTTTCTTGAATTCTCGTACGAGGCAACAAACCTATGTCAATGGGAGGTCCGCATTTATAGGCGCTGCAGAGCTTTAAGAAACAACCAACCTACCGACTAGTATAGTTGAAAACCCTCGTATTTTGTATCGTAAGGCAGCCCTTGTTGCAAATTGATATTTTCGATGGATTGAATCGATTGTTGAACAATTTTTTTTCGTACGATTGCTGATCATTGAGTACATTGGGAGTTTGGCTGTGGAACATCAAGTTTTTAGCCCTCCAATTCCTTGTATTCAATGGACCTATACATCTAAAAACAATTTTCATTAAATATAGCACTTAACCCCTAATTTAACCCCTAATCTATTTTGTTCACAACACCTACTTGGAAATGCTAGGTATCCCATAGAGATAAACGATACTGATCGATAGCGAGACGGTATCGATACTTATCTTCCGATACCGATCATTTTGTTATCGATTCTCTGCTTTCTTTTTTCCGCGAGTAAGAATCATCGATCGAAAAATCAGGAATGGAAAAAAGTTGACAGTATTGACAGTATTTTCATAATATATATTAATATAATAAAATTTTTGTCAAAAATTACCAATTAAGAATCAAGAAGGCCCTCTCCCAAAGGTTGCTCTTGCTACACTTGTTTTGGCGAGAACTTTGAGCATATACTTCGGGTATATACCATAGACTAAGGTATATACTCGAAGGGCCAGAAGCTTCGGAGAGAGATCCCTCTTCCCTGCTTTGGCTAGGGGTTGTCATGTGAAGAAGAAGAATGCCCTGCTATTGTTACTGAATTTCATCAAGTTCTAGAGGGGGTTTTGCAAGGCGATTCCGTTAGTCCGGTCGTATTTTCTCTATACATAAGTGGCTTGGAAGAGTATATAAGGCAAAGGAATTTAGGGGGCTTAAACGTGGATGGGCGAACTGATATATTGCTTCTCATGTTTGCGGATGATATTGTCATCTTTGGTGATAGTAAGAGGAACATTGAAAACAAGATGCAGGCTTTAGACGAATATTCAAGGTCAATGGGTCTCTTTATAAATCAGGACAAGACAAAAATAGTGTGTTTCCAAAGAGGTAAACGAAAAAGGCAAGATGATTTCATAATTTTACCATGTGGGAAAATAGAATTCGTTAAGGAGTACATCTACCTTGGAGTAAATTTCTCTTCGTCAGGATTGTACTATAAAGCTAAGGAGCAATTTAAAGCCAAAAGTTTACGAGCTTGGGGTAGTGTACGGGAAATTTTGGTAAAGGGTAAATGTGTAAGTTGGGAAGCCACTTGTCGGCTTATTGATTCGATGGTCTGTTCGGTACTGCTCTACAGCTCAGAGATTTGGGGCCTACGTTACCTTGAGGAACTAGAGACAATACAGTCAAAAATTTTGAAAAGCATTTTAACCTTGCCTTTCGGAACCCCTCGTTACATGCTGCGAGCCGAGACAGGTAGGGCAAAATTAGGAGTTTTTGTAGTGGATAGAGCCTTGGGTTGGTGGGAGGCAATCCTAAAAATGCCGGAAAGTAGATACCCTCGCATTTGTTATAACCAGCTACTGTCAACAATCAACAGAGGTCTTGATGTGGAAAAATACAACTGGGCTTCCCAACTCAAAACTATACTTGTGGAATTGGGTTACCATGATCTGTGGAAGGTGCAAAATGCAGACGAAGTGAAAAAAAAATAAGCAGCAGGTGTTAAATTCACGACGAAAACTGCTTACGAAGACTACGAGCGAATGGTATGTTCCACTTACAGCAAGGCTTACCAGGAGTACAGTCACAATTACTCCTCGCTTGAAGGATATTTAAGATGGGAAATCCCTATAAACGTTAAACGAGTAGTGGCCCAGTTGCGTTTGAGGAATGGGAATATGCTTCGTATTTTTTATAAGGGTTCCTTGTACACCATCGACCATTCAAACGAATGCTTTCTGTGTAACACCAAGTCGCCAGAAACCATCGAGCACATTTTTTGTAGTTGCCCTCAACTAAGGGAAATGAGGGAAAAATATTTTGGCATGCCTCGAGTCAGTTCTGAGTTTGTTAACAAAGTTCTATTTGCTGCGGTGACTAGGGAAAGTGTGTTCATGCTACTTAATTTTACAATGTCATTTTTGAAATTTAGAGCCTTTGTGAAAGGATTGATGGATGATGTGTCCAACTGAAGGCACCCACCAACTCTCAACAACTCTCAACCAGTTTATTGTGCATAGAACTTATTATACCCCCCCCCCCCCTATGTCAGCCACAAGAGAAGTACTATGTATATTTTTATTTTTTATTTAGATTTATACCATGATATAGTCTGTACCCTCGCGAACCTTCCTTGTTGTATAGGCCATAGTTGCCTCAAAACGACAAATAAACATTTCTTTCTTTCTTTCTTTCTTTCAAGAAGAATGCCTTGATATCATATCAGTGATAAGACAGCGTTAAATTTGTTACATATTTTGTTCCGTGGTCACTTTATTGCTAGTTGTGTGTATTCATTGGTAAAGTGATTTACTTAAGCATATGAGGCGAAGATTATATAAGGTTCTGATTTAGGGGGAGGAAAGTAGCGAAATTGCGTGAAAAGCGTCAGTAAATCACATTCTCTGTTTCAATAATTTCATCTAAAGTATGTAAATAGAGGTAACCGGGGGCAAGCCCCCTGGCAACGACAAGACGCGGAGCGCGAGTTTTGATTCGATACCGATATTGATTGGTATCGATACCTTTGATTTGATTCGATACTTGCTTAGTATCGATACCATTCTTTTGATACTAGTACTAGTACTCATATCGATCATCCCTAGTATCCCAACATTTTCCAAAATAATCAGTGCACTACGTGACGCATCAGGCCATGTTGCAGTCTCACGCCAATAATTGTGTTTATCTTCCCTCAAATTTGTTGTTATCAGATTCCTTGTGTGCATAGCACTTGCCCGTTCTAATGAATATTAATATGATAAACTAGATAGGTAATTGCTCTTCACTTTAGTGATTATTTTTGGAAGTACTTATAATTAGGATAAAATGTTCATAAGTTAATTTTCAGTTTTCCTCAAGGTGACGTGTTTTTGATAAATACCTTCTCATCATACCCCTCTGAGTACTTTTAATCGGATTTGAATGTCTTCTTACCGAATAAGGGAAAATCATCTTTTTTCCTATCTAGAAACCTATTCTTCTTCCAACGGGCAAATAGTCCCATTTTTCAACTGATGTGAAAGCGAATGCGATTTCTGATTGCGGAAAATATTAATTATAATAATTTGTATCGTCAAAATCACAGGGGTTGGTTATCCTCGGACCAGGAGCATGGAGACTCATTCCAATCAATTCAGCGTCCAAAATTTAGTAGAAAACAATACCCCACACCCCTAAATCCATTTTTCGGGAAACACATTTTGACCCCTAGCCCCCCCAATATTGGTCCGATTGGGCTGAAAGGTTTTAGGGACCAACTAGAGCCGGAAACGGGTCCCTGACCAAAATTTCAATTTTTTTTTTTTCACAAAATTTTCTACTATCAAAAACGGCGTGAAGTAAACAACCAAAAGTGAAAAACCATTCCTAAATATTCATTTTTCACGTTTTGAATTGATTTGTACTAAAATCGAAATTTTCTTCAGCCACCCACACTTCTTGATGAGAAATGACAACAGATCTGAGATGCGGCGGGGATCATTTACGGCGAAGTTTTGGGGCGGTCTGCGATGGGTCAAGAATGGGATTTTGAAAAATAAATACTTCTTTCATAAGTTTAATTTTATTTTTCCAATTACATACCAACTCTGGAGACCAAGATGAATGATGAGGTTTCTGAACCAATAAACCAATACGAAATAATTTATATTTTTGGTTGGTTATTCCTTAAATGATCAACCTCTGTTTTCATGCTCAAGGTCAAGGTCCACCATTTCCGATTGGCCCCAACATTTCTTTCAGAACGTTTCATGATGTCTAGAACAAGAGTGGGGTATCATTTTCCACTACATTTTTGACGCTGAATCCATTGAGATGAGCCCCGAACCGATCGGTGCCCCACAGAGGTGAGCATGAGTCAAAATGGGTACCTACTTACCTATATCGAATGTGAGTATTCGGGATTCATGGGTACATTGGGTGGGTTTCTAAAAATGTCTAAAAATCTGAAATTTTGGTCAGGGGCCCGTTCATGGCTCTAGTTGGTCCTCGAAACTTTTCAACCTGATCGGACCAAATTTGGATGGGGTAGGGGTCAAAATGTGAATCTCGAGAAATGGATTTTTGAGATTTTTCGCAATTTAGGCGTGTGGGGTATTATTTTCCACTAAATTCTGGACGTTGAATCCAATGATAAGGGTCCCAGAATGATTGGCACCCACTGGAAGATGTTATGGGTTAAAATGGGAATCTATTACCCATTTTGAATATGTGTTTTCGAGATTTCTGGTACCTAGGCATGTGGGATATCATTTTCCATAAAATTTTGGACCCTGGATTGATTGGAATGGGTCCGGGACCCGCCACACCCACTGTTTCTCTCATTTTCCCCATGTTAAAGAAGTGAATCTCCATGCGCCTGGTCCGAGGTTTAAATTAGTCTCCATGCGCATAAGAATTTGCAGCGTTTTCCACTAAATGTCAGACGCTTAATCGATTGGAATGAGTCCCGGACACTTTACGCTCGCTGGTTTCCTCCAATCTTTCCTTGCTCCTGGTCCGAGAAATAGCCAAGCTCTGTGAAAAAATTTGCAACGTTTTTTTAATTTTATTTTTAGAAATGTTACTGCTACAAATGACGCTAGAAAGTATTGCCATACAATTTATTGGCGACAATTCGCTAGTTCAATTTTTTGTATCAATTTACGAAGTATTGTAAGGAAGTTTTGCTGTTAATGCTCGGTCTATTATTTGGATTATATTCAGCAATGCTGAGCTAGTTTAGAGGTGACGTCAATTAGGAGACTGGAACCTGATTCCTGATTGCTGGGACCACCCTGCGGGTGAGACCGTCTCCTAGCACGAGATTCCTCGAGTTATTGGGAGAAAATTAGAATGCAAAGGAGAATCAAGGGTCAAACCCTTGCCAAGACCATTGTCACAGTAAAAAACTCATCACCTGTTTCCCATTTATGACTTAATGACGCCGTCGTGGGGTGATATAGGATGAAATTCTTTCGGCGGAGAGGTTTTTGTTTCATTCGTGCGCCTCTAATCAGCATACGCGGTCTTCTGTATAATGAAGGGTGGGAAACCTGAAGCTAATAGTTTTTGGTGACTGATTATGCAGAAAAGGGCGCACGCGTCAGGTAATAATAATGTAAATCATTATTATTTTTTCTTAGGAAATAACTTATTTTTCGTGTTCGTGTTTCCGATTTCATCTGATGCATTAATTATTGCACCATGAATAGATGACGGTGTAATACTAACCTAACCTACATACCACGGAGTCGCCATTTGACAACACCTTTTTACTCGTCTTGACTTACCTACTTTTCACGAGTATTGTATTTACCTTTCACATTGGAAGCAGAAATGAACGTCTCCATACACACCAAGGGATGATATTGGTAAAAACGCTCAAAGTTGCTTAATTAATGAGAAAATCATTATACTTTAACATCCATAATGCCACAATTGATTTATGCTAATCGCCGGTATGGGGTAATCCGATTTGGATGCTTAGATCCCGAAAGTTTTGGACCTAGGCCATTTTCACCTTGGCGATAGGTTCACGTCCTTTATAATCGTCAATCGAGTCTGACTCAAACGTGAAGTTGAAAATACCTACAATGGTTAGGCCTTTAAAACAAGAACTTTAATGGTCTTCTTTGGCTTGGACAATGGATGGTCAAACATTGAATGCATACGGCATGAAACATGAAATGCTGAAGTTCAGAATCACACTAATTCGAAGGTGTATTACCCTGATGAGAATAAACCAGAATTGGTGTTTCGAAAATGAGATTTCAGGACATACACTCGAGGGTCGCGTTTAGATTGGTTATCCGTTGCCCAAGGTCATACCAACCTCTCCAATTAGCGCCAAAATTTAACAGTATACTGTAAGGGTTTATGTTCTTTGTAAATAATTTATTACAATTGTTCACTGAAAAACACTGTCCTCATCCTCACACTTACACAATCACAAGGTACAACAAGCATTTGTTGCTCTAATTTATAACAGGGCACAATTTATAACAAGGAGCATCTATGTTTGGACTCCAAACTGAACTGCCTCTGCAGCTTTCCTCAGTCCCTTTTATGCTCGCTCCCTTGGTCGAGAACCTTCTCGAGTCTTCCCTGGTTCTGTTGTCTCAAGCAAAAAGGAAGGTTCCAGCCAATTCGATACGAATGTTTGAGAGTGACCCTTAGCCCTCCACGTGTTGTTGACCTTGTAATGTTGGTCTCCAGGAGACTGGTGCGGGTATAATCTTGCAACAATACAGAAAAATGTCTTTCCGCCGTCGTTTTTGATAGGAGAAAAAATTTATAAAATTCTGAAATGTTGGTCAGAGACCCGTTTTCGGTTCTGGGTGGTCTTCGAAACTTTTCAGGCCAATTGCACCAAATTCGAGGAGGGTGTGGGTAAAAATGTGTATTTTTGAAAATGGATTTAGGTGCATGGGGTATCATTTTCCCCTAAATGTTCGGTGCTGAATTTATCCGAGTGGATCACGAACCCATTGGCCCCCACTGTGGGTGGTTACGGGTCAAATGGGCACCTACCTACCTTTTTCGAATGTGGGTTTCTAAGATTTTTGGGTACCAAGGCGAGTAGGGTACTATTTTCCACTAAATGTTGGACGCTGAGTCGATTACAATGGGGACACTTCACACTCACTCATTTCCCCATAATCTTACTTAAAGGAATAATCAACCCTTTTGGGACGATTTATGGCGTTTTTCATTAGGTGCATTCAAATGCAAATTGATTGGAATGGATTTTGGAACAGTTTCTACAAATCCGACGGGTCAGATGACATCTCATTAATACATTCATAACAAATTATTCAAAATCATATCTTCATCGCTGGTACCGTTTGTGACAACATTATAATTTTCCCTAAAGTTCGAGCATTCCCCATCAACATCGTGGCGATAAATGATATTTTCCTTGATTGTTCGCGTTGTTGAATAGACCGAACGAGAGGTGATATTGGTAAACGAGGCAACACACTTGGATATAATGTAAATTTTAGTGACAGTGAATTCATTGGCACAACCCTGCGGGTGCTCTTCGACACTTGAGTATTTTCCGAGCACTTACTCCTCGCGGGTAAGTCGAAATCACTTTCCAAACAACTTTTACGGCCCCGCCTCACATTAATAATGTTGTTAGAAGGCTCATTTTTACTTCAGCGGGAGCCTTTGGCGAGGGAATAACGAGCGACTCATAACGCACGTAGTTCACTTTCTTTCAAATGCGCGCCTGTAAAACAGGGTTGTTGATTTTTCGAAAATAAAACCAACTTGGAGGGAAACGGGGCCGTTAAGCGTCGTGTAAACGCGTTGAGAACGAGAAAATAATCGCCATCAGGAGTGTTCCGAGGTCTCTGTAAATCCCACACTCGAACATGCTCCTCGGGGACCCACTGCTGAGACGTAATTGGGCTTTGTCTTTCGAAATGCACAATATCAAGGCCTCGCTCCTTATGGTAATGAGGAATTTCAGCCTTAACTCATTCCCCACTCTTTTCATTTTCGTCCAGTTGGTAAATACGGAAAAAGAAGTAAATAATACGAGTAAATGAATCTCCGATCTCCCATTTTTATGATTGGAGCTAGCCTGTTTCTAACACCTCAATTGAGTTCGTGAAAAATGGCCCTTTTATTCATTTTGGCACTATTTAATGTCTGGAAATCCATAGCATCTTGATTGCATTGATTCACAGTACGGAAATACAACAATTTCAGAACAAAACATTAAGCAAAATTAATTAATTTTGGCTGCCACCGGAAACATTAACTTTTGTTCAGTTGGATATCAAACTGTGCTCCGGTTTCCTCTGTACTAATGCTATCAGAGTTGTGACATCTTACTCCTCACTCACGAAAAAACGCTGCATATTCTTACATACGGGTTGGTTATTCCTCGGACCAGACGCATGGAGACTCATTTCTTCAACATGGGGATAATGGAAACAGTGAGTGTGGTGGGTCCCGGTCCCATTCCGATCGATCCAGGGTTCAGAATTTAGTGGAAAATGATACCCCACACGCCTAGGTACCTGAAATCTCGAAAACGGGTGTGGCGGGTTCTGAACCCAATATTGATTGAGGGTCCACATATTGAGTAGAATATGCGTTTTCGAGATTTCTGCAACCTAGGCGTGTGGAGTATCATTTCCCACTAACTTTTGGACGCTGAATCCAATGAGACGGATCCCGGAACGATTGGTGCCTCATCCAAAGGCACCAATCGTTCCGGACCCGTCTCATTGGATTCAGTGTCCAAACGTAAGTAAAATTCATACCCAACACTCCTAGGGAACCAGAAATCTCGAAACCATTCATATCAAAATGGGTAATATATGAGCCTTTGACCCATAACGCTCCTCCAGTGGTCCCAAATCGTTTCTGGACCCTTTTAATAATTGGATTTTAGCGTTCCAGGAATTTAGTCGGAAATCATGTACTCCACATCGCCTGGATTGGCAAAAAATCTCAAAAATCCATTTCTCGAAATTCACATTTTGACCCCTACCCCGGGTCCAAATTTGGTCCAATCGGGTTGAAAAGTTTCGAGGACCAACTAGAGCCATGAACGGACCCCAGACCAAAATTTCAGATTTTTTGAAAAATTTCTATTACCATAGTCGGCGCGGACGGCGTACGGCGGACGGACATTTGATGATTTTGATCTAGACACCTTGAAACGTCCAGAAAAGAGATTTGGGCCGAATCAGAGAGATTGAGTTTTTGCATGAAAACATAGGTTGATTATTCAAGGAATAACCAACCAAAATGCATGTACAGTAATGACAAAGAGATTACGCCAGTTGTCCTTGTATTTCTTGAAAAAATTGAGTCGATAACGTTAAACTGTTAAAAACTGTTTTACACAGTTTAAATTTGAAAAAAATTTAATCATGCTAATAGCGTCCTCAATCGACCGTAGATAAATGTTTGACCTTTCGAGATTTCGGTCCCCTTTCTTTGGATAGGATCTCCAAAATTAATTACGGAGTTTTCCTGTTATTCCCACTTGAGCGGGGTATAAATTGCCGGGGCCGTTCGACTCCGAACCATACGACTCAGCGTTACCGCATAAAATCGTACAATCATGAAAGTTTTCAGCTTTTTGTTCATTGCAATGTTGTGTCTGTCGGCACTTGTGTCAGTAATGGCATCGCCACCTCAGCAACCGGCCCCAGGTAGCTATGATAAATTTTGACTTTTTTCTAAACATTTTTTTCATTATTAGGTATTATGATAATTTTTTTTCTTTTTTACTCACTTAAAAATGTTTTGAGTCTGAAGACTCAAGTCACTCCAAAAATTCAGTGCAAATACCATTCAATTCAATTTTGGTTCGTCAATCCCTCCGACTCGGCCCGATATTTTTTTTCTGGACGTTTCAAGGTGTCTAGATCAAAATTAGCAAATGTCCGTCCGCCGTCCACGCCAACTTTGGTAGTAGAAATTATTCAATAAAGCTGAAATTTTGATCAGGGGTCCGTTCATGGCTCTAGTTGGTCCTCCAAACTTTTCAACCCGATCGGACCAAATATGGGTGGGGTAGGGGTCAAAATGGGAATTTCGAGAAATGGATTTTTACGATTTTTTGCAATCTAGGTGTGTGGGGTATCATTTTCCACTAAATTCTGGACGCGAGGCCCTTCTGGGTGAGGCTGTGGGTCAAATGGCCTATTCACCCATTTCGAATGTGTGTTTCCCAGATTTCTGGTCCCTAGACGTGTGGGGTATCATTTTCCACCAAATTTTGGACGCTGAATCCAATTAAATGAATCCCGAAACCATTGGCGCCCCCCGGATGAGGTTACGAGTCATAATGGGTTCCTATCTACCCATTTCGAATGTCTGTTTTCGAGATCTCTGTTACCTTGGCGTGTGGGGTATCATTTTCCACTAATTTTTGGATCCTGAATCGATTGGAATGGGTCCAGGAATCGCCACACCCATTTTCCCCTAATGAAGAAATGAATCTCCATGCGCCCGGTCCAAGGAACAACCAACCCCTGTGATTTTTTTTATTGAAGCTACCGTTATGATAATAATAAGAAGATAAAGATAATAATAATAAAGATAATAAAAATTAATTTTACTTTAAAATAATTTCAATTTTTCGTGATGTTTCAGGAGAGTTTCAAGAACACGACATCGGAAAAAGGGACGTAAACTGCCATTACGACAATTCACACGGGCCGGGAGTCCAGTGCCGATTTGGTTGATTTTCGCCTTACAATGGTCTGCAAGTTAGCTGCGTAAAGACATTCAACAAACATGAAACTAGTCAACTTTATGTCAGTTATCTTCTAATGAATTAAATAAAATCACATGAACAGTGATTCGTTTTCTTTTGAAGGATAATTTACCAAACTTTTTATGCCACAAGAGAGAGGAATATATTTTACGTCATATTTCCCATAATTCGTTCTCGTTCAAAAACCAAATTGATTGGGTTTGGTACCTAACCTGTACAAATACGCTTCGTAATGGTGGTCTCGTGTTCGAATTTCAACGATCAGAACAAAACTCAACCAAACTGAAATTAAATAATGATCGTTTTCTAACACGCATGAGTCAGAAAGAAAAAAAAATTCGCAACTTATTTCTTCTGAAAGTGGTGCGAAGTCGTAAATTTTCATTAACGCTTTTCGTCTGCGCACGTGCATCTTGTTTTGACCCGAACAATTTGCAGTTTTCCGGTCAAAAGTGAACTGTTTCCGGCTCCACACGTGTCTTGGACACATGTCCCGCCATAATATGATAGGTCATTTCAAGGAAGAGTGGCCACAACACGGTCGACTGGAACGTTTCGAAACTGCTCGGCTTCTTTGGATGAACTTATTAAAACAGCAACGACAACCGACTCAGAATTTATGAGGAATGTTCGTCCACCGATATAATATGGATCTCGGAGAATACGATTTTTTTCTCTTGCTACAGGATATTTGACAGTTAAAATGCATGCGTTCCATGCCCATATTTATAAACTTCCCTAATTGGACCGCGGCGTATATTATATTAATTTGGGGCCATCTCGGGAATGAGCCCAATTATAAGGGATTTTATCTGTGTTGACACCGGTAGCGATGATACCAGAAAAGAATTGAAAAATAAAAATAATACGCTGCGAATACTTCTATAATGGTTAGTTGTTCCTCAGAGCAGGACTGTGGTGGAAACAGTGATAGTGATGTGTCCCGGACTGGTTGTAATCGATTTAGCGTATAAAATTTAGTGGAAAAAGTCACCCCACAAGCCTAGGTAAAAAAAAAATCTCAAAAACTCACTCGCAAAATAGGTAGGCATTGAGACGGCTCCCGAACCGATTGGCGCGCACTGAAATAAGGTTGACCCCCCCCCCCCCCCCCCCCCATGACCAATACATAGGTTGATTAGTAATACCATTAGAAGATGAACATTACGAAGGCAAAAGATGGCTGAGCCATTGCAATTGCTTGATGGCATTTTCGAGTTCTGTATCAAGATGTTTTGATGAGCGTGAGGCTCCTTTACCCCTTCCCTTCTCACATTTCCTTCACCACCCCGTCCTAACGCCGTTTGCTCATCAAATTCATGTTTTTTATCGATATTTCTTCGAGATATGTGAACTATGTTTTGTCGTGTTTAAATTACGAGTATTTCTATAAGTATAATATTTCTATTCTGAATATGTTCAGTGTGGCCTTACAAAAACATGTTTAAATATAAAATACTTATTAATGTAAAAACTAGTAAAATATGTAACTGACGGTATTGGTATTCCTCATTGAACACCCCTCGTCCAATTATTAGTAAAAAAAAAAACCCTCCGCATACCTAACCATACATTCAAGTTGATAAATGTTTAATATTCTCGTATCAAGACCATGGAGTGGTGATGTAACTGGAATAACCCCTCGCTGATTTATTTCCTTTATTGCTTGAATTTATAATTACTTCAGATGATATATAGAACGGTGTGCCTGGAAAACGACCATCTGTGACATAATTTTGCTTCCTTGCTGGAGTGATAAAAAATATTATGGCCGCAATTGATCTCGTTTTGTTTTGATATGTTCGTTTCTTTCGGAAGATGCTATCAACAATCGCTTTTATTTGACGCTTCAATTTTTTGTATCCTTTGGAATAAGAAACGAACACCGCAAGAGAAACTGGTTAAAATACGGCACGCGGACCGCACTTGCGAGTAAAATGCATTTGCAACCTGCGCCTTTACCTGCTCTCCTCGTATTCCTGTTAGAGGTATTCTTTGAATTTATTTTTATTTCGAGGTTTTATTTGCCTTCATTGCTTTCTGTCGATTGTTTTTTACCACTTGGTATCCGCACCTTATCTGCAGCTCTTCAAGGGCGAACAACGAGCTCACCAAGTCAACTTTTCGTTGTTTATTTTTCATTTTCTCGTTGTTTTTTGTGCGCACTCGTGCCACGCACCATCCACTTCAACGCGTAATATGATTTTTATAACTTACTCTTCTTGACTTCTGCAACCTGCTGTATAGTATCGCATCGAAATTCCCATTTGCATTTATCTGCGCCAATTGAGTGAAAAAATACGAAGCTACACGATTGCCAGAATGAAAGCGATCAGGTAATATGATGATGGGGAAATCAATAAACCGGGTAAGGATCTCAATAGAATAAAACATAGGTTCATTATTCATAGAATGACCAACCAAAAATCAATCAAAACGCAATTATTCCCAAATGGTATAATCATCTTGTGTGGAAACCAGCATCCAGAGTATAGGTAATTCAAGGAACACAATGGAAAAATGAACCAACATTTTTTATGTAGCGATTTAAAAAAATACCCTTTATACCCTTCAGAGGGTGGCAATCAGTCTGATGTACAAAAATCAAGAAAACTCGACTCGACATCCATAAAGAAAGGGGAAAATGATACCTCAAACGCCTTTGGTACCGAAAATCTTGACATTTTACTTATCCTCTTACTTATTTTCAAAATACCGATTCGGCATCTTGATTTCAAAGAATGTGAAATATAAATAAGAAGTATCCGAGGATTACTTTTTTTGTTAATTAGTAGTAAAAAGAAGGTTTTACACTTGTATTCCAATGATGAAAATATTGAAACAAAAATTAAGTAATGAGGGTAAAAAAAAAATTTTTTTAATGAAGAAAAATAAAAGAGTTTTTTAAAAAAAAGGACGTGGCCTATTTTGCATCAGTGTTCGATGGTATTGTAAGCCTCTCTCGAATTAAAATCTGTTATGAATTTTACTATAATTTAATTCGGGTTTCTTCGGAGAATTTGGAAAGAACCTAGCGAGAGGATACGGGATGTAAGTCCAAGACTTACGACTGAGCAACTAGGGATACCAAGAATGAACATGAAATACATTGAACAAAATGAATTATAATTAAAAACAAGGACTCGTTACAAAGGGAAATATGCCTCAACCTGGGCTAGAATTTATATAGGACAAAGTACATTAGACAACATGTGGAGCATAAAATAGGTACCTACAATATTAATACATGATACATGAAATACAAATTTAATGAACAAGTGCAACGATACCGGCTGACGAAAACGGCGTCGACGTCGAAGGAAAAACAGGAGGGGGCTCGCTGGTCCCGCAGGTACACAGCGAGGCTTATTAACTTGAGTCCTTTATCTCATGGGGAAACACAATATTACCGCTTCGGTCGACTTCAGCACGGTCGCAGAGTTCACTTCAGAGCGAGCACAGGACGATGCCAGGATGGACTGAGTGAGAAATCTCTTGCACGACAGGGTTACAAAAATATATGCTCCAACATTTTGGGCCCCCCAGTCGGAGGGGCACAACCGCCCGGTTGGGCAACTTAGCGACGAGTGAGAGCGGGGCCTCTCTCGATGCGATGTCCAGACAGGAGCTGCGCGCGCATTTGGCGCATGCTCTCTCCCTTCTGGCCTTCTGGAGGCAGCAAGCCTGGGGGCTTACATCTTCCCCTCCTTTGGGAGCCACCGCCCTCGGTGGTGATCCATTAGTGATGGTGCATGTTCTGGTCAGGGTCAAGGTGACAAATTCCAGCTGGAGTCTGCTGTAGCGCTTACAATCACATAAAGCATAGGCGGGGCCAATGTTCAAAAGTCAGCACAGTACATAGTCTAATGAACAATAAATTGAATACAAATGAACAAATCAAATGAATTTACCAAATATTTGCTTCCCCAATTATCATGACCAAAACACTGCCAAGCACAACAACCATGTCCTCAAATAAGAGCAAATAAACAAAGTTCTGCAACTGTGGATAACATACTGTCCCTTTTACAAGATTTGCTAACTATCATTGACACAATTTAAATTTGAAAACAAGAGAGTGATTAAGCAAGACATATTACAACATATTACAACTGTAAAGAATTAAAGGGACAGTATAGGGTCTCAACATACTAGATCAACAGAGGAAAAGCTTTCCAACAAACTATGTTGGTACTGAATTTCCAAGATTTGAAATGAATGTGAGAAGTTCACCCTGGGAAAATGAACAAATATAGGTTCCCATGGGCTGAACAACAACCCTTACTAAAGAAGGAATGCAAGGTTTCCTAGAAAAAAAATAAAGTCATATTACAACTGCAAAGAGGGACAAGGTAGGGTCTCAACATACTAGGACAACATGGAAAAGCTTTCCAACAACTATGTTGGTACTGAGTTTCCAAGATTTGAAATGAATGTGAGAAGTTCACCCTGGGAAAATGAACAAATTAGGTTCCCATGGGCTGAACAACAACCCTCCTTCCATAGAATTCTGCGATCATCGCCTCTAGGAGTCCTCTACAAGTTCTTGGAATCCCTAGCTCAGTAACACGTGGGGTCGTGTGTGGCGAACCTACACATCGGATCCCACCCGCTGCCACCATTTTTGTAAGCCTCTCTCGAATTAAAATCTGTTATGAATTTTACTATAATTTAATTCGGGTTTCTTCGGAGAATTTGGAAAGAACCTAGCGAGAGGATACGGGATGTAAGTCCAAGACTTACGACTGAGCAACTAGGGATACCAAGAATGAACATGAAATACATTGAACAAAATGAATTATAATTAAAAACAAGGACTCGTTACAAAGGGAAATATGCCTCAACCTGGGCTAGAATTTATATAGGACAAAGTACATTAGACAACATGTGGAGCATAAAATAGGTACCTACAATATTAATACATGATACATGAAATACAAATTTAATGAACAAGTGCAACGATACCGGCTGACGAAAACGGCGTCGACGTCGAAGGAAAAACAGGAGGGGGCTCGCTGTCCCGCAGGTACACAGCGAGGCTTATTAACTTGAGTCCTTTATCTCATGGGGAAACACAATATTACCGCTTCGGTCGACTTCAGCACGGTCGCAGAGTTCACTTCAGAGCGAGCACAGGACGATGCCAGGATGGACTGAGTGAGAAATCTCTTGCACGACAGGGTTACAAAATATATGCTCCAACATTTTGGGCCCCCAGTCGGAGGGGCACAACCGCCCGGTTGGGCAACTTAGCGACGAGTGAGAGCGGGGCCTCTCTCGATGCGATGTCCAGACAGGAGCTGCGCGCGCATTTGGCGCATGCTCTCTCCCTTCTGGCCTTCTGGAGGCAGCAAGCCTGGGGGCTTACAGTATCATGATTTTCTCAGGAATTCTCGCTAAACTATGTGACTCGAAGCATCGGAAATCAATGAATCAATCAATGCCTTTACTTTTTTTTTAGGTAACACTGACTGTACAACAAAGGCGCTTACATAATATATTATATACTCAAGTAAGAGCTTAATACAGGTAAATTAAGACAGCGAATAAGCTTGTCATCAAAGAGATACAATCCTAATGCAAATTTACTTCTCCAGTAGCTTAAACGAAAAAAATATCTTTCATCGGAGGCATTTGGTTACATACGAGTACAATTACAATACCTAATCAAACTGGCTAGTTGACAGCGGTTGACATAGGCATTGCTCATCCAAAAAACCTAACTCGGTTGTTTTTGAATTGTGGGCGTCTTGCTAAGATGCGGGCCAAGACTCCCAAGTGAGCCCCTGAGCAATCTTCATCATCTCTCCTTTTTGAAGCAGCAAACAGGTATCTTCTCGAAGTCTATGCTGCGCAACCATAGGTTTTACCGATATCGGTATATCCCAATTCAGATAGCCTCTGTCGCTCGAGCTGTAAATCGAACTTATAACATATTATATGATTCTTTCGTGGTCTTCATAGGCGGCCATTGTCGCGAAGATATTCAGAATTGCTTGCTTCTGTTGAGCTACCCAGTCTCCAACTAATACACAGATACACGAAGATTTTGACACCAAATTTCTTGATTAGGTCACGCAGTTGTACTTTTCCTCTGCTCACTGACAAGAGAAGATGGTCGTAGCAGACTCGTGGATATCTGTCAGGCTCCAATCGCAGCAATGCCTCCCACCAACTCAGCGACCTTTTGAGGACAGTTTGAGACTCCCAGCCTCAGTCCAGACCATGTAATGCGGATTGGAGATTGTTAGGTTTTTTATGAATACTGGTTAAGACCAAATCCAACTCATCGAGGTATCTCGCTTCCGTGCAAGACGATCAAAGACACCAAGGTGTCAACCAGTTTGCAGATAGAATCTCAGCAACCAAAGTTCCCTGCTGCTAGTACTTGAAGCACACTTCCCACATTCAATCCGTTCGATTTGAAGGTTTCTGCGGCTTTAACGAATACTCCAGATGCGGAAAAAGGTATTCCAAGGTACGTATACTCCTTTCTAATTGCGATACGACCACCCTGCAGGAAAACACGGAGATCATTTCAACCCTCCTTTTCAGAAACAAAGTACTTACGTTTTGTTTAGATATTGCCAGTTCCAAGGATCTTGGACATACTTCGAGGGTGGTCATCATTCGTTGTACACGCGAACATGAGGTTCAGTACCTCGCATTGATTGTTTACCCTCTAGACCTCTATCTCTCATGTATTTTTCAAGACCGTGGAGAAATGGGAAAAAAGGAGAAAATGGACCAATACAAAAAAAAAAAAAAAAAAAAATCATCCGGAGCAGCAGATTGTGATTTTCTAACCCACCAAATTGGCCCATCTCACTGGTATGTTTTTTTTTTTTTTTCGAAAAAACAATCTTCCCATAATTCAATCAAAATTTGTTTCAACTTACGCATAGGAAATATCGTATTGGTCATTTTTTTCTTCTCAATAGCATCCGATTTGAAGTCACACCCTGTAAAATGATGTCTGATTGATCCAATCTTCTTATCGGAAAATAATATGAGTTAAGTTTCAATTCAACGAAAGCGCTGCACAACGTGTGCTCCCGTAGACCGCATAAATATTATAGAATCTCGTGGCACCTCAGCTGCAGGTGTCAACCTCGGGCTCAGCCGAAGGCCTCGTGCTATGCGGGTTTCACCTGCTTCGTCTTCGGGGCCCCAGAAGCGGTGTCTATTTTTATTTTTTCTCTTGATTTAATTCCAATAAAGGAGTAAAACTTGAGAAGCCGCGGGTACTTATAATAAGTAAGACTGGCTTGAACTCGCTTTTCCTTGAACACTTTGAAGACAACTTTGTAACGGGGAGAAAAAGCCGATAGGAGGTAAAAACGCCGACCATGCATTTAAGATGGAGATGAGTGTTTCAGAAAAGTTGAATTATACTGTCAGAAACGGTTTTTGTTTGACTGGTATTGGCGGAGATTTTCGGCGATCTAGGCGTGTGGGGTATACTTTTTCCACTAATTTTTGGACGCTGAATCGATTGGAATGAGTCCTCATGCTCCTGGTCCGAGGAATAACCAACCCCTGTGAAAGAATTTGCAGCGTTATTAGTTATTTTAATCGTTTTCTTCGCTAATATTGACGTTAGTCTGTTTGTCGGGTGTTGTGCTGGTCATTTTTAAATTGATTACATGTACTTCATATCATCTGTCAGTAAAATACCTTGCCCTTTACTGTACGTTCTTCTCAAAAACAATCCAGCAGAACCATACTAATACCAATTCACATCGTAATCACCATTCTAAGATTAACGTATCTTTCGCTAGTCAAACTGTGTTAGCAATAATGTGGAAATTTTGCTGGCTGAGGACAAGTGTTGAAGAGATGAAAATGATTGACAATCATGAATCACAGCTTCAAAAATACAGAAACCATTTGTCACAGTAAGTCTAGTATGGTTGGTTATCACTTTCGATTACATTTTGGACGCTGAATCCAATGAGATGGGTCCCAGAACGATTGGCGCCCACCGTAAGAGGGTATTGGTCAAAATGGTATGGTAATTTTGGACCCTAAATCGATTTGAATGAGTCTCCTGGTCCGAGGAATAACCAACCCCTGTACCTTAAAAAAATTTACAGCGTTTTTTAAATTGTATTTATTATTTTATTTGCTAGAACGGAGCGCACTTGTACAGTATGAACCAGTGAATTTTTCACACCGTGTGGTCGTACTTCCCTCTATTTTCATGACGCGGAAGCTATTTGCCACACCCACCAGACAGAATATTTTATTTTTCGATTTTGTTTTCTTAAGGTGCTGATGTAATTATTTCCTGTTTTGATAACTGAGATTATTGCGCCAACCAAAGCTGAAGCATCCCGGAAATACATTGAGAGTGTTTTTGAGCGCGAGTGCATGAGGGCAAGACCTTGAGGCGGCCCATAACCGGAATGCAACAAGATTGCACTTGAGACTCGCCGCAACGGGATGCAGTCTACTAGCTCAGAACCGGAGTCTAGGCCAAAGACGAGCCCCCAAGTTCACTGTGGATGCGAAAATATCCCGTCGCTTTCAACTCGCTCACCTAGTTCTTGATCTAGCTCGAGGTCAGAACTGCATTCCGCTGCAACCTCGACATTGGCAAAGGAAGAGTCTGCGAGAGTGAGTCTGCGAGATGTGGGCACTTTTCTTTTCACGACCGGTTACGACTTGCATTTTATTATCACAGTAAAGGATGGCAGCGATTACTAACGCGCCTCGCGAATTATGCAACCTTTTTCCTCTTCGATATTCAAAGTGCTCTAGTCACATCCGAACTAAATGTAACGAACCTCGATCAAATATTTAATATGTAATTTTGGCGAATTTTTGCGGCAAAGCAAGATGAATAATACCAATTCCCAGCCAGCGAATTGATGAACTTTGATGACGATGAAATACCTAGGTAATTTATGTTAAGAAACAGCTTACCTGAGTCGTGAAAGCGGGCAGCTACAGCGCAACTGACGAAGGTCGGTTTTATTCTTAAGGTCATTACCCTCACATAAAATTGATTCACTGATGACGTTAAACGAAATTATTATGAGAAGTCGCACCTACGGGCTGGATAGTCGCAAGAAGTAGAAATAATCGAATATTATTGCAATGGGATTTGCTTACAGGAATTTAGAAAATGATTATAACCACAAAACCCAAGCTCTTCCTGTTTATAGATGTGTATGGATGTTCTTGTATCTGAGAAGACGAACTATATGAATGCGCTTATGTTTCTTTTGTTCAGATACAAGAGAAACATTTCATCTCTTTCCCACTACTGGTTACCGGAGGCACGCGCACGTTCGGATCTGAACTTGAAACTTCCTCTTCCTAAAACGCTCCTCTGAATCCAAATGCAGGGATTATGCCGGATGCGGTTCAACTAGCTCCATTCGTTCAATAGGAAGGCTCCTTGGGCCAAATACAATCGTCAGATTAAAATCGATTCGAGGGATCGAATGGGGTTTCACGATTTGGGAGCCTACAAGGTCTTTGTTCGACGGATTAGTTTCTTTTTTAGATATTTCCTACTCGGGGTCTTTTAATCTGTACGATATTTTATGACAGTTGGATTTTGTGACAGGCAGCTCGTGAGGTTACTTGAGTTTTTTCTGCAAAAGGCAGGAAGAATATGAAAAACTTAAACAAGACTCAGATTTGAAAGGTTGTCTACAATATGGTAGGAACATGATGGTATATTCGTTTACAACGTACACCACGATCTAAAGGGGTTTCTTTAGGAGGAGCAGTGCCCCATTATTCAATTCAATTTTTCCGATCCAATTCATTTATTCCTTGTGCATTCGTATTGTTCCCAGGACATTGATTATAGTTCATTATTGTACCCTGTCTCCTTCAGCATCGAAAATTTAATGGATATGATACCCTACACCCTAACGGACCCCTGAAAACCAAGAAAATCCTGCAGAGTCAACGCATTATGTCAATTATAAATTACTGGGGTTGGTTATTCCTCGGACCAGGAGCATGGAGAAAATCAAAAAATTTTTGTTATGTGAACAGTGCTCGGGAAATTGTGACAACTTATGGTAGTGATCGAAAAATAGCGTATTCATTGGATCACGTAAATCAAATCCACTTGTGTTATTCTTACAGGAACCGAAAATTAAAAATCCCAATTCGTGAGATCTACCTCAGCAGAATGGTACAGACAACGCAGGCCCATCATTTTACACTTTAAATCATTTAAGATTCCCTCCCTGTTCATTGGTGTGAAAGTGCGCGTGTAGAAATAAAAATTTTTGAAGAAAAATTCCACTTCTTCAAGGAACGAATGTCAGAAATGACAAGTGGACCAGCTCCCGTGCGGATGTTGGTTTAGGTGGATGCACCCCACGTGCTCAGGATGTGTAAGATGATGTGACAAATGGATCGAGAGTGGTTCACATGTGGAACGGCTTGAATCCTTTACGAAAGGAGAACTTACTGTGAGGAAGCGGAGACGCTAACGAACCTCAAGGAGGAACTAAGGCTCAGATAAGCTGGAGATTTGAGATAAGTTGATAGAGTCACCAACTTCGTGAAGGCAGCAGCAATGCTCAATTAGTTTTCAAAATTGATTAGCGATGATTTGATTAATGTGATTGGTCAAAAGAAATAATAGATGACCCAGTTAATAGATTTAATTACCTTGAAAAAATCAAGTTTGATATGTATTAATTATTATTTCCTTTGTCTATTATTCAAAAGAGACCATTTTAAAACGCTTGAGTACAAGTCCACAAGTTGGCCAGATATTTTATCGATTTTTAAAACAATGTTTCTCGTTCGCACGAATTGGCTTATCATTTTATGCGGTTTTTGAGGATGCAATTTTTTTTTTTTTTTTTTTGCGAAAATTGTGTTACAGTTTAATGATGACCTTAATGTGTTTCCCTAAATAAAAGTGTGAAGTAAACTATGGTAATATATGTGTAGTAGGATAACTTCTGAAACCCAAAAGATTTGATTCTGCTAAAAGCAACATTTTCACTGAACTTTGTGAATTTGTCCACCCTTCTGTCCCCATTTCTGAAGCTTTAGATGGCTAAGATATTGAAAAAAAAAAACCCTGCTCACAACACTTGTATTTTGAGGAGAGTTTAAAGAAACTCTGTCACTAGCCACTTCCATGGAATTTTGCCTGACCTCACTTTTTTCTTCTTTTACTTGTCTTCCTTATTATAACAACACACCTGTGGTTTCTGTGAAGCCTCAAGGCGAATGGACTACAAAATGTGTCCCGTAATCATTTTGATTGACTTAGCGTCAAACATTTAGCGGAAAATGATACCTAATATAAGTAGGTAGGTATTTACTCAAATCATTCAAAAGATCCGATCACTCCAGGACATATCTCAATGTATTCAAATTTTAGTGGAAAATTATCCCACATGCCTAGAACGCCAAAAATACATTTTTCGAAAAACACATTTTCATCCATTCGACCCGAAAAGTGATGAATATTCTTCGGTCTGAAGTCTGGATGACGCATTCGTGTACAGAGTATTCGACCCCCGATCTCACTTGATGTTTAAACCTCCTTCAGTGTTCCCAAATGAAATCTCAAGAACGGTAGGCTATTACGCAACCTCAATGAATATTACTTTGCATTATTTTTTGGGCAATATTAGACGGGCGAAGACGGAAGGTTGCAAGGTGCACGTTGCACCTTTCACTCGTCGCAGTTAAAATTTATAGTAACGACCACAGACCGGCTCCTCAATAAGTGCAGTTGCATTTTTTTGATAAAATGTCGCAAACCAGTAATATTACCATAAATTAACGCTTGATTGTTATTTATACCCAAATGATGAAAGGCTGGAACAAAAAATCATGGTTAATAAAGTAAGCCATTTGCACGATTTTGATGGAATTATATCCTTAATAATATGATTTCATGGAAGTTTCGTTCTGGTTATCAAGAGGATCGATGGTGAAATATACGTATCAACTTAAATCAGGTCAAACGAAATTGGACCAAGAGGCGTTACCCTTGATTCGCTAAAATGCGTTTATTTTCTGAAAGGTCTTCTACGTTTTAAAACCTTCATCATTGGACGTTGATATTTGACAAGTTTTCAAAAAAATGCGGGCCATATAGCAGTCAATGTACCAAACTGATACCCATTTTGACCCATAACCTCTTCCAATGGGTGCCAATCGTTCTGGGACCCATTACATTGGATTCAGCGTCCAGAATTTAGTAGATACCCCACACACCTAGACGTATCCATAATCCGTCATTATGGATTAGACGATAAGTTTGCGGTGACTCATTAGAGAGTTGCTAAGAGATAAGGCCAAACTTAACTTTCTGGCTTTATCCTCATCTGCGCATGCGCGTGCACTAAGTTTGGCCGAATTGTGCTAATTTTGGTTTTGCTTTGCTTTAATTGGGGCCACAAAGATACGAGTTAGTGCAGCTCATATAGGAAAATTATTTTCCTACAATAATTTTCTATCTTTACGGAAATTTGAAGAAACTGTAAAATCGTAATGTAATTGTCATATCTTTGTAGACTTAATGGAAATAAAATGAATTTGGAAAAAAATGTTCTCCGGTCCCTAGTGAGACAGATTTTTTGCCAAAAGATGGCTCGTCAATGATAGTGCAGGTATCGCAGTGCACAAACTGCAACCTCTAGCGCGCAAAGTGACTTCTTTGGAGAGTCGCGTGGCAGGTATTCCGAATTCGTTCCTCCTCCGTCACAGGTAGCCAAAGAAATTGTATGTCCCCCCCAAGTAACGATAATTTAATTTCAGCCCTCGCAATCATCGACCTAATGAAATGGCGTTAGAAATAAAGTCCACGTTCCACCCACGAATCTTAGAAAATACTCCTTTTCGTCTAGTCTCCGACAAATGACAGTCTTTCAATAGATGGGAGAAACATTCCTCAAAAAACACTCACATCGGCGAATCACTAAAAGTTTTTGTACCCCATTCGGAGACTTGAGACTCTTCGAAATAGAAGAAAAAAAACATGTCAAGCCCACTGAAATAATGCTTTTTGCCCTCTTCTTCTTCATACCTCTTTCTGTTCTTTTTCCGGATGAGACGGACGTAATGGCCGTTATTTGATGCGGACGGCTCTAACTGATGGGAGATAGCGAAGGTGCACGTGCCGTCAACCAGGAAGAAAAGAGTCTGACCAGGTACCTAGGAGGGAGCAGCTGAATAGTCAGTACCGTTATTTTTGGAGCTCTAATCGAATTGAAAATATTGGTAGATCGGCGTAACTTATTCGGTAGGATTGACACATCCCAATTTCTAGGACCTAATCCACAGTACCTTCCTAGTCCTCATGAGAGCACGCCTGAATTTAATAAAAATCTACTTCACGATCTTTAATGGAAAATCAAATACTCAGGTGAATGACCCATCTAAATCAAACCGCGACTAATTAAACCTGCACGAAAAACCCAACCTGAGAAAAGGTTTTTGGACTTGAAGCGTTAGAAGAGTTTCAAACATCCGAAGATCGTGTGAAAAAACGGAAACCAATCATTTAACGTCCAATTAGTTTCAGGTGATCCCCATCCATACGGATTGATTTCCCATTAAATAGAAACGATTCTTGCCTTCTACAGCAACGAAAAGGGACGCGTTGAAATGCAAGTTTCTTCAGAGGAGCCTCATCGGTCGAGGCTTTGGAAGCCGCTTCCGTTTAGGGAAGAGGAAGAGCAGTAAGAAAAGAAAATGACGAAGAAAGCGAGTAAACGCTGAGAAAACGTACCACTTGAGTTGTCTGGAGAATATATTGCCGCCGTAAATACAGTCACAAAAGTATTTTTTGTCGCTTTGAGCGACTAATGAATTTGCATAAAATCGATTTTTATGAATCATAAATATGTAATCATGCCAGAGGTTACGAGGGGATCAACCTCTCTAATTGACCCTTAAATTTAAAAAAGATCAAAAAAGGCAAAATGCCCGTACGCCATAGGCCGTACGCCGACCACTTTATTTTTGGTTGTAGAAAACTTTCCAAAAATCTGAAATTTTAGACCTATTTTCGGCTCTTGTTAATTTTCGAAACTTTTCAGCCCGATCAAACCAAATTTGAGAGGGGTGTGGGTATATCTATTTTTTAACTCGATTTACGGGAATTTTTGGGAACAAAGCCTGATGGGTATTATTTTCTACTAAATTATGGACTGAAATGGGTCCCGGGTCAATTGGCAACCACTAGAGGTATCTTAGGGTCGAGATGGGTACCTACCCACCTACTTCGAAATTGGGATTTTATGATTTTTTTTTTTGTATCTGGGAGTGTATGGTATCGTTTTCCAGTAAATTTTGGACGCTGAATCGGTTGTAATAAGGCCAGGACACTCCACACTAACCTGGAAAGCCTCAAAATCATGCTCCAATGTTTCAATCTTGAAACGTATACTGTCAAAGTTTAGCCAATCGGAGAGGTTAATTTGCATGAACTTGGGCATTAGATAGGTTGATTATTCAAAAAATAACAAGGATAAAAACCTTTTAAGCCTTGACTTGTCCAGGTTTTCAAGGAAATTACCACCAACCGCAAAACACCATCAGTTTCTCCTTACTGAATCCATCAACAACTCTAGCTCACAAATCCTCTTCATATTGTTGTTCTTTCCAGCATTGACAATTTTGGTGGATTTTGTTAATTATTTAATAGTCTCTTCTTTCATCAAATTGGTATATTCACCATAGTGGATAAAAATACAAAAGGATTTCCACCAAATTGCACTTCCGTATAAAAAGGTCGGCAGTCAACCACAGTTGATATCACGGCGGCAAAATGAAAAAGGGAATTCCTAACAAACCGAATCTTTAGGCTCATAAAACTTCTGTTATCAAGCGGTGGATGTGCCAAACCATTTGTATAAGTTTCAATAAATGGAAATGTCACGAAGGTTATTATCGATAACGATCCGAGATCCGGTGGCCTGCAAAACTGGGAATATTCTCGTTGTGATTTAGTGTTTGGGGGAGTGGATTTTTGTCCCAGTGGAGCAGTAGGGCATAAGTAAGGCTGCAGGTATTGAAAGTTAGGCGATCCTGCACGAAGGTAGGGTCTTGAAATTTTGGGCGAATAACCGAGGACTTATTTCTACTAACTTGGAACTGGTGCCGGTCTCAACAATTCTTTAAAATGTTGGCAGAAAATGGGGTTTCGCCGAGTCCATGGTTGGTGAGTAGTTTAATTCTGGTCCTAATCAGTTTCATGATTCTTATTGTTAAAAAAATATGCATCTGTAAGGTAATTGCCCAAGAAAACGGATAGAATAAGGTAATCAAAACTAAGTTCTTTACGAAATATCTTGGAAACCTTACCCTCATCCCTAATTACGAGCATTCCCTAATTATACTCTCCCTGGACGTCCATGGAAATTCAAGGCCTGCGACATAAATTCATTTAAAATGTTACAGAACGATTGAGATCCTGCAACAAAAGCTTAATTGAAGTCCTTATTTGCCATCAACGACAGCAGATGTGCGTTACACTGATTCCTTATGCGCTTATGCTACGCTAAAAACTGATTGGCTGAAACATGCTAGCGCAATGTACCCTGAAAAACTGACTAAATATTTAGACTTTCAACCCACTCCTCGAGAAGGCGTTCTCAAAACCATCTGGCGATGACGAGAAAAATGTTTTCCCAGTCTCGTTTACGAGGCTTCACGTTCATCATACATTGTTTACATTTTCTGTGCTAACCCCGTAGAAGTGTGAACTAACAACTAACAAACAGGGTTGGGTCAGGAGTCGGGACCTCGTTAACCCTCAGCCTCCAGTATGTTGTGTAGATCGGCAATGGCAGACTTACCATATGAAAACAACAGCTTTTGTTTTATTATTCTTTTTAGAATAACACATCCGCCTTGTATATTTCGTTGAAAAGCTCTGACAAATGTTTCATTGGACATAGTGGACCCTTTTTAGGCTATAATAATTCTTCATCAGCTCGATTATTAAACTATCAGCCTGATATCCTAGTCTTGAGCTACTAGTTTCTACTAGGTTTTAGAAGTTGTAGGAAATTCACCGAAAAAATTGAAATAGTCTAGTTATCTTTGGAAATGAGCTATAAGCTCTCTCATTACTACCCAAAAGGTCAGCACTAATAAAAAGAGCTCATAAAAATTACGATGACCGTTAATGATACCTTCAATATTGGAAATGTCTGTCGACGTCAAACCAGTCTCATCACCTTCCAGTAAAAATCTATCGGTCGTAACTTAATGGTTCCTCCACGAAAACTGGCCCATAACGAGCATCTTCCGAGTATTGAGGGAGCCAATGGATTGAACGAAAGAGCTGAGTGAAAATAAATAATTCAATGCAAAGCGTGGACCCTTTTCCTTTTTATTTTGAAGCGCGAAAAATTACTGCCGTAAATTCAGTTGATTCTTTTGACATTTTAAAACTTCATCCAAATGACCAGTCACTTGTACTGCTTACGATGGCCGAGCCCAAAACAAAAATCGTAAAATCGGCTCCAAACATATATAAAACACCCACAACATAAACAAATACGTGAATATGGATAGCCCACTATATTGAACAAAAATGTCTTTAATTGCCCTTTGGATAATGGGTATTAATTAGTTCTTTGTCATTATTCAAAGTCTGTTTCAGCTTATTATTCGTATGAGTTATGAACACATTGGAGCAACACACTGGTAAATATTTGTTTGAAAACAAATTTTTGTTTAAAAAAATTGCATGTGAAATGGGTTGCATATATTGTGAGTTAATTAAAAAAATATATACAAAAATTGAAAAAATTTCGTGACGTCAGCGTTCTGCGTTTTCCCTTGAGTCCACGCTCAGACAATCCACTATCCACCATCATTAGCTGCGCCTTGGTCAGAATTTTATCAGGAGTGTCCTAAATTCCTTGCTTTCTGTTCACGAAGGTTTGTTTACAACAATAACAAAGCCAAGGGGAGGAAAGTTCATGTTTTCCGCTGGAGCGCAGCGTCCTGGAAGGCAAGGACTGCTGATGTAGTTCTTCGCGTTTTGGTTGGTTATTCCTTGAATAATAAACCTATGATTTCATGCGAAAGGTCAACCTCTCCGATTCGGCCCAAAATTTTTTTCTGGACGGTTCAAGGTGTCTAGATCAAAATTAGCAAATGGACGCTAAACCCAATGAAATGGGTCCCAAATCGATTGGCACCCACCGGAAGAAGTCGTCACTAGAGCAGACTTAGACTGATAGAGGGTAGCTTTATTGAAAAATCCTTCAACCGCACTAGTTTTGATGTATCTGACACTTTTTCCCCGTTCATAGTTATGACCAACATCCGGTCCGATCTGCTCGAAAAGTTTTGAGGACCAACAAGAACCAAAACGGGTCCCTGACCAACATTTCTGAAAATTGTCTACTACCAAAATCGGCGTGGATGCTGGACAGCGGACGGAGGACGGACATATGCTTATTTTGATCTAGGCACCTAGAAAACGCCCAGAATGAAAATTGTGATAGGCGAGATTTTCGGCGATCTGGGCGTGTGGGGTATCATTTTCCACTAAATTTTGGACCCTGAATCGATTGGAATGGGTCCGGGACCCGCCACACCTACTGTTTCCCCCATTTTCCCCATGTTGATGAAAGAAATGAGTCTGCTGTTCCGAGGAATAACCCTTATGAAAAAATTTGCAGCGTTTATTGATAGCATTTCTTGTGAGTACTCTATAGTATCGATACTTGAGTAGTATCGAATATCCAAATTAAGTACTCATATGAGCACATACTTTCAATGTATCGTATGTCCCTACGTAGTAGTACTACGTTGTTGTATAGTCCAGCACCATAGGAGGAGGCATATTGGTATCATCAGAAAACAACAATAGAATAAAGCATTACCCTTAATACCTAATAGCTGTCAGGGTAGGCAATGGATCTGAGACAACTCGATCGGAAACTAGTTGGCGGTACAGCGACGAAAATTACACTCGAGCAACAATCACTCATTGATCTGGATTCGTATTGCCTTCCTAATACATAGTAATATTCGACGCCATTAGAGTTTGTATTCTCGTGCCTTGTTGCGAAGTACGAAAGTGACACTGGGAGAAAAAAGTACGGAACAAAGAATTTCTTGCGGTTAGTCATTATTGTTTCGACAATTGAACCGGATCTGGGGCTTCGGAAGGTTAACAAGAAATGCAGTTGTACGTTATGGCCCGAAGGGCTTCGACCCTCCACTGTGTAATACAGGACCAGTTTCCGGACGCTTCCTCTTCTCATTCTTTACCATCCTATCGCAGGTCCAACGGTGCAGCACAGCCGGTTACACGTCGAGCCAGTTACGCTGTTTATTTAGTCTCGCTCTCGGGTGAATGGAGTGAAATTTTCATTGTACTGACGTCATAGTGGCGATTCAGTAGGATTCTCCAGGAGGGCTTCAGGGAGAGTTTTACACCTTCCTATGCGGAAGTAAAAGAATTAGATTCCTTCTCGATAGTACCGAACTTCAGCTTTGTAAGCCACACCGTCATATCAGTCAGTCAGAAACCAATTTCTCGATTCAGCTTTGGCGGTTTTTGGTTGGTTATTCCTTGAATAATCAACATATGTTTTCATGCAAAAGGTCAACCTCTCCGATTCGGCTCAAATTTTTTTTTCTTGGCCGTTCCATGGTGTCAAGATCCAAAAATTGGCAAATTCTTACACACGGGTTGGTTATTCCTCGAACCAGGCGCATGGAGACTAATTTGAACCTCGGACCTAGCGCATGGAGATTCATTTCTTCAACATGGGGAAAATGGGGGAAACAGTGGGTCTGGTTGGTCCCGGACCCACTCCAATCTATTCAGGGTCCAAAATTTAGTGGAAAATGATACCCCACACGCCTAGGTACCAGACATCTTGAATAGGTAGATACATACCCATTTTGACCCATAACATCTTCCGGTGGGTGCCAATCGTTCTGGGACCCATTTCATTGGACTCAGCGTCAAAAATTTAGTGGAAAATTATCCCCAACACGCCTAAGCACCAGAAATCCCGAAAACGCATATTCAAAATGGGTAATAAATACCTAATTTGACCCATGACTTCTTCAGTGGGTGCTAACCGTTCTAGGACGTTCGGAGAGCGTACGGCATACGGCGGATGGCGGACGAACATTTGCTAATTTTGATCAAGACACCATGAAACGTCCAGAAAAAAATTTTTGAGCCGAATCGGAGAGGTTGACCTTTGATCCTAGGCGAGTAAGATATCATTTTCCACTAAATTTTGGACGCTGAATCCAATGAAATGGGTCCCAGAACGATTGGCGCCCACTGGAAGAAGTTATGGGTCATATTGGGTATATATTACCCATTTTAAATATGGATTTTCGAGATTTTTGGCGATCCAGGCGAGTGGGGTATCATTTTCCACTAAATTTTGGACGCTGAATCCAATAAAATGGGTTCCAGAACGATTGGCGCCCTCTGGATGAGATTATGGGCCAAAATGGGGTCCTATCTACCCATTTTGAATGTGTTTTCGAGATTTCTGGTACCTAGGCGTGTGGGGTGTCATTGACCACTAAATTTTGGACCCTTAATAGATTGGAATTGGTCCGGGACCCACCACACCCACTGTTTCCATTTTCCCCATGTTGAAGAAATGAGTCTCCATGCGTCTGGTCCGAGGAATAACCAACCCGTGTGACAGAATTTGCAGCGTTTTTCATGCACCGCCAGGATAATCAACAGCAAACTGCCTCATCAGACAAAAACTGACACACACACAATAACCTTATAGAAGACGATGGTAACACATCTAGTGTCCATTTCAGGTACAAGACGTGGGTCCATTCCTGTGGACAACTGTCTTCTTTTCGGGGTCAGTTAGTTCATGATTTACGGGGAAGCTGCCGGACGTCAACGATCTCTATCGTTCGGTGATTTAGTTCTAGCTAAGACCGGTGATAGCAATTCGAAGGCCGGTCGGGGAGAACAACTCGAATATTCGACCGTGTAGAATGAGGTGGCGAATGTTGGTGGAGGCACTTGGATTCGCGACAGAACCGGGATGATCAACAACATAAACTTGATCAATACGCGGAAGAGTCAATAGGGTCAATCAGTGAAAATAATTCAGAGGTAAACGATACATTGGCAGAAAACTAATCCCATCAACTTGTTCGTAAACGCCACATCTCTCTTCTATGCTCCGTTTCGCGTCGTCATCACGTCTATGGTTCGTATTGTAGAGTCAGCTGAGTTACCGAATGATTAATTCTCTCACGGTAATTCGGTATTTTCAGTTCGTGATCTAATAGTTTAGCAGTAGTATGTCGTCGGTCTATCGCCAACTGGTCTCCGATCGAGTCGTCGCAGATCCTTTGCCTACCCTGACAGCTATTAGGTAAAGGTAACATTTTTCCTTCCGTTGGAAGCTGAATTGATTGGAGTGAGTACGGGACACTCCACAAAAACCGATTTCCCCATGGACCAAGGAAAAACCAACCAAAAAAAGACGAGTATTCATCACTGAAAACAAAAGAGTCCCAAAAATCAAAATAAGCTGCCCGGTGTGATTATTTTTCTCTGCCGGAGGTACGGGTTTCTATTTTATTCAATTATATCTAGTACAAGTCATTTTTGTGAACCCTGGGGGTAGAGAGCCAAATACATGATGAATAATAAATATCTAACAACCTCTAAGCTTTAAAAATTAACCAACATCGGTAGGTAGGTATCCTCAGTGTATCCTTGGAGTATCATTTTGGTTGGTTATTCCTTGAATAATCAACCTATGTTTTCATGATAATGGTCAACCTCTCCGATTCGGCTCAAAATTTTTTTCTGGACGTTTCATGATGTCCTGATCAAAAAAATCTGCAAATTCTTACACACGGGTTGGTTATTCCTCGAATGGGGGAAACAGTGGGTGTGGCGAGTCCCAGACCCATTCCAATCGATTCAGGGTCCAAAATTTAGTGGAATATGATACCCCACAAGCCTAGGCACCAGAAATCCTGACACATACAAAATGGGTGGATACATACCCATTTTGACCCATAACTTCTTCCGGTGGGTGCCAATCATTCTGGGACACACATCATTGGATTCAGCGTCCAAACTTTAGTGGAAAACTATACTCCACACGCCTAGGTAGCGGAAATCCCGAAAACACATATCCAAAATGGGTACTATATACCCAATTTGACGCATAACTTCTTCCAGTGGGTGCCGATCGTTCTGGGACCCATTTAATTGGATTCAGCGTCCTAAATTTAGTGGAAAACTATACCCCACACGCCTAGGTAGCAGAAATCCCAAAAACACATATTCAAAATGGGTAATATATATCCAATTTGACCCATAACTTCTTCCAGTGGGTGCCAATCGTTCTGGGACCCATTTAATTGGATTCAGCGTCCAAAATTTAGTGGAAAACTATACCCCACACGCCTAGGTAGCAGAAATCCCGAAAACACATATTCAAAAGGGGTAATAAATACCCAATTTGACCCATAACTTCTTCCAGTGGGTGCCAATCGTTCTGGGACCCGTTTCATTGGATTCAGCGTCCAAAATTTAGTGGAAAATGACACCCTACTCGCCTAGATCGCCCAAAATCTCGAAAATCCATTTTTCAAAAAACACATTTTGACCCCTACCCCCCCCAAATTTGGTCCGATTGGGCTGAAAAGTTTCGAGGACCCGTCTCGGCTGGGAACAGACACCTGACCCAAATTTCAGATTTTTAGAAAATTTTCTACTACCAAAAAGGGCGCGGACGATGGACGGCGTACGGCGTACGGCGTACGGCGTACGGCGTACGGCGTACGGGGTACGGCGTACGGCGTACGGCGTACGGCGGACGGACATCGACCTTTTTTGATCAGGACATCATGAAACGTCCAGAAAAAAATTTTGAGCCGAATCGGAGAGGTTGACCATTATCATGAAAACATAGGTTGATTATTCAAGGAATAACCAACCAAAAGGTCAATGTCCGTCCGCCGTCCGCCGTCCATTGTCCACGCCGTTTTTGGTAGTAGAAAATGTTCTAAAAATCTGAAATTTGGGTCAGGGGATTGTTCCCAGCCGAGATGGGTCCTCGAAACTTTTCAGCCCGATCGGACCAAATTTGGAGGGGGTAGGGGTCAAAATGTGTTTTTTGAAAAATGGATTTTTCGAGATTTTGGGCGATCCAGGCGAGTGGGGTGTCATTTTCCACTAAATTTTGGACGCTGAATCCAATAAAATGGGTCTCAGATCAATTGGAACCCACTGGAAGAAGTTATGGGTCAAATTGGGTATTTATTACCCAATTTGATCATGTGTTTTCGGGATTTCTGCTACCTAGGCGTGTGGGGTATCATTTTCCTCTAAATTTTGGACGCTGAATTCAATGATGTGTGTCCCAGAACGATTGGCACCCACCGGAAGAAGTTATGGGTCAAAATGGGTATGTATCCACCCATTTTGTATGTGTCAGGATTTCTGGTGCCTAGGCGTGTGGGGTATCATATTCCACTAAATTTAGGATCCTAAATCGATTGAAATGGGTCTAGGACCCGCCGAACCCACTGTTTCCCCCATTCGAGGAATAACCAACCCGTGTGTAAGAATTTGCAGATTTTTTTTAAACTAAATGTCGGATACTGAATCGATTATAGTGAGTCCGGGATACTCCTCAACAACTGTTTCCCCCATTTTCCCTATGCTCCTGGTCCGAGGAATAACCAACCCCTGCGAATAAATTTTGCAGCGTTTTTAAGTTGTATTCTAGTACAGTAAAAACGCATTGATTGGTTAAAATATCGTAAGAATGCCTAAAATGTACTGTGGAAACGAACACGTGTTGAGACGACGCTTGACCTCCGCCTGCAATGCTTTTCTCTTATTTAAACAAGCAACTTCATGATACTGGAGGTCAGAGAACCCGGAAGATGGTCTTCCTAAAGCCTCAAACATGTCTTGGCGTCTCATGGATTGAAACGTTTTGTTCCTGCACCAGCACGAACAGGGTCTGCGAGTAAAGGGGCACGCCGGTGTAATTGGCGCTGACGACTGCATGTGCAACTTTTGCATCTCACAATCGTCCGTCGCCTCGTTCCGCTTGGAGACGAACCGCTTCCCAAAGTGGGTCAGACGACCAGGGGCATGCGTTCAAGACCGAAATGCATTTTGTGCAGAGGTCGGCGCTTGAGGGGAGTTTTGAACTGGTCAGATACAGCTCATTTGAAGGGAACGATCCTCCGAGTTCAGTCCTCCCTTCCAGATGAGGTCAACCGCCTCGTTCTTCCACATTGCAATATCCGTAACCAGTATTAGGCAAAAATTATCTGTAGCTAACACCTAAAATGTACCTACGGCTAAATTAGCTGCGATTTCCGTAGAACTAACAATCAAATATTAGCTGTTCAGGAGCTGCTAAAACTTCTAACTTAATTAGTTATTAGTCCAAAAGAATAACTAACAGATTAGCCGCGGTGATTTAGCTGCCATGAGTAGCTAAAAGATAATAGATATAGCAGTGGCTAGCAACAAATAAATAATAGCTAACTGTTTATGAAAAACTGCATTGATTCCCGCAAAGCCACAAAAAATATTTTTTAAATAATCTGCAAATTCTTACACACGGGTTGGTTATTCCTCGAACCAGGCGCATGGAGACTAATTTGAACCTCTGACCAGACGCATGGAGATTTATTTCTTAAACATGGGGAAAATGGGGGAAACAGTGGATGTGGCGGGTCTCGGAACCCGTTCCAATCGAGGTCCAAAATTTGGTGGAAAATGATACCCCACACGCCTAGGTACCAGAAATCTTGAAAACACATATACAAAATAGGTGGATACATACCCAATTTGACCCATAACTTCTTCCAGTGGGTGCCAATCGTTCTGGGATCCATTTCATTGGATTCAGCGTCCAAAATTTAGTGGAAAATGATACTCCACTCGTCTAGATCGCCCAAAATCTCGAAAATCCATTTTTCAAAAAACACATTTTGGCCCTAATATGGTCCGATTGGGCTGAAAAGTTTCGAGGACCGTCCTCGAGGGCCGGGAACAGACCCCTGACCCCAATTTCAGATTTTTAGACACCATGAAACGTCTAGAAAACAGTTTTGAGCCGAATCGGAGAGGTTGACCTTTTGCATGAAAACATAGGTTGATTAATCAAGGAATAACCAACCAAAATGCTAGGACTTTAAAATCCAATTTTTGTATTTAACTTTTTTTCCTTATTTTCTTCTCACGCTGCGCGTATTTTGCAGCTGCGGGATCGGGTAAAACTATTTGCTTGCCATGATAATAACGCTGACGACTTCTAATAAGCTTAGCCTCTTCAGCTGTACATATATATAAGTCATGAGAAATGACTCAGGATCACACATCAAGGACCCGATCGGCATTTCAGGCGGGCGATTAGGAAAAACACTCCTCAAAAGAAATCCGTCCAAGTCGCCAATCACTGCCACCGAGAATGCAGAAGCGAAGGTATACGTTTCTTTTGCATTTTTTTCCTCATGAAACCTCCCTTGTAGAGAAAGGATCGTATTTCGATTACCAGCGTGGTGGGTAGGTATCTGATGTAGGTAGTCGCCCACATAGTAGAAACGACAAAAAGCGCGAGTCGATGGGTTTTTGTATATAAATTCGATCGGCGTTAACCTACCGTAAAGACATGGTTAGGTAGCTAAACAGAATAATAGGGACGATATGTGAAGAGCACGCGGTATTGCAGAAGTCACAACAAATTTAGCGCTATATGTGGCTTTACGGCCTGAATATGCAGTACCGCAATTTGTCCGGATATTTTGTTTTGAGAATATTCACATTGCATAAAATTGTAATCTTCATTTGAATTCACTAGGCGCCTTACAAGAAGTATTCCACATCGATGGTACGAAAAAAGTGGGGGAAATGGGGGAAACAGTGGGTGTGGTAGGTCCCGGAACCATGCCAATCGATTCAGGGTCCAAAATTCAGTGAAAATGATACCCCGCACGCCTAGGTACCAGAAATCTCGAAAACAAACAGTCATAATGGATAAATAGGCACCCATTTTGACCCATGGCCTCTTCCAGAGGGCACCAATCGTTCCGGGACCCGTCTCATTGAATTCAGCGTCCAATAGTTAGTGGAAAATCATAACCCACACACCAATCTCGGAAACACATATTCAAAATGGGTAATAGATACCCATTTTGACCCATAACCTCTTCCAGTGGGTGCCAATCGTTCAGGGACCCTTTTCATTGGATTCAGCGTCCACAATTTAGTGGAAAATGATACCCCACACACATAAATTGCAAAAAATCTCAAAAATTCATTTTTCAAAATTCACGTTTTGACCCCTACCCTACCCAAATTTGGTTCGATAGGATTGAACAGTTTCGAGGATCAACTAAACCATGAACGGACCCCTGACCAAAATTTCAGATTTTTAGAAAAATGTCTATCACCAAAGTTGGCGTGAACGGCGGACGGTCATTTGCTAATTGATCAAGAAGAAAATTTTGGGCCGAATCGGAGAAATTTACTTTTTGCATGAAAACATAGCTTAATCATCTAAGGAATAACCAACCAAAAAACCGCTAAATTTTCAAAAAGTGGCAGCGTTCAGCTCGGAACGAATGAGCGAGAAACCCTCGCGGAAGTCCTGTAATTTAAACCGTGTGTCTTGAGTTGCACCCAAGCCCCCCAGCGGTGCACAGGATAAAAACCACCGTCTGTTTGCAATAACCTCGGGCGGATTTTTTGACTTTCCTGCCTAAATATCAATTTCAGCGAAGAGGACCTTTTAATTTCACCTGAGTACGACGCCTCGAGGGAAGGAATCCTCCGACTCATTCGTCATCCGATGTTGTGGGTATGTAATTGCTCGCGGACGGATATTATTTCGGTTAATTTATATTGACGGCGACGTGCGGAAAATGCTTCCAACTCCGAGTTTGGACTTCTGAAAGAATTGAGAGGGTATTACTTCGGCGGTTCTCAAATTCTTAACTGAGCTGTCTTCTAAACCATGCGTGCGGGTATAATTTCCCGCTATTTTGATTTGGTCGCCGTTGAATTGGCTCACACCGATGATCCATTTTTAGAAAATTATGGTCCGTTTTGGTTGGGATAACATAGGTTATTCCTTGAATAATCAACCTATGTTTTCATGCAAAAGGTCAACCTCTCCGATTCGGCTCAAAATTTTGTCATCGTTTCAAGGTCCAACGTTTCATGGTGTCTAGATCAAAACGCAGCAAATTCATTCACACGGGTTGGTTATTCCTCGGACCAGACGCATGAAGACTAATTTCTTCAACATGGAGAAAATGGAAACAGTGGGTGTGGTGGGTCCCGAACCAATTCCAATCGATTCAGCGTCCAAAACTTAGTGGAAAATAATACCCCACTTGCCTAGATCGCCCAAAATCTCGAAAATCCATTTTTCAAAAAACACATTACTGGCAAGTGGGGTATCATTTTCCACTAAATTTTGGATCCTGAATCGATTGGAATGGGTTCACACCCACTGTTTCCTCCATTTTTCCCATGTTGAAGAAATGAATCTCAGTGCGCCTGGTCCGATGTTTAAATTAGTAGGCGCATGGAGCCTGGTTCGAGAAATAACCAACCCGTGTGTTAGAATTTGCAGCGTTGTTTATAATCACCTATCCTCTGAATACCTCGAAGGTATATTTTACCCCATTGTACTCATTTTCTTCACTTAAAAACTACTTGGAGCTGGGATCATGGGGGAATGTTGTCGACCACGCTAATACCGAAACCTCACATCTATAAGCCTCTTTGTTCATTTGATTTGCACGCTGATAATACGTATAAACTGACAATCTATAATTACATTGCCTCTTGGACGTTCCTAGGGATGCTATCTCAGGTATTCATCATTTCTAGGAACGCATCGTAAGATCAAAAAACAAAAACAAATTAATCGAGGGCGCGTCCTGAGCGACTATAACAGGAAAAGTCACACCTCTTCACATCTACCTGGTCAACTAAGTTGAAAATCCTGAGTGACACGTGTACCTTAGCTCCGCCCTGTGTGGCTTTCCCATAAAAACACCAAAGAAAACTCCGTTGGATGGAATGAGAGCTGATTGGGAGACAGGGTCGCTAGTAAATCCTCTTTTGACGCCAGATAGCGAGACATCAGGGCACTGTTTGAAACAAAAGATATAATCAGTTTGGTCCGAGGTGTTACAACCGATGACCGGAGTGCGAACTCAGCGGGACGCCAGACTAGTCGATATCCATAAAAAGGTTCTGTCCACCTGCTTCTATTTGCTATGTATTAGGTAGAGTACTTCAAAGTACTACCTATTCCAAAAACATGCATTACACCATGTAGAAAAACAATAATGTAGGTAATATATTATGAAGGTTGCAAAATAAATTGATCCCATGAAGAATCAGGGCCATTTTATAGTTATATAAACAACTTCACCTTTATTTTACCTTTTATTTTCATTTTGGTTGGTTATTCCTTGGATAATCAACCCATGTAATCATACACAAGGTCATGGAGGGTCAATCCTTACGGTAGGCCACAATATTTGACAGTATACGTTGCATGATGTCTAGTTCAAAGATGCTGCAAATTCGTCCACAATGGTTAGCTATCCCGTGGAGCAGGATTATGGAGAAGAGGGGGCTCAAAAATAAAATATATAATATTTTATTTTGAAAAGTGGATGCCTTTTTGTTAAAGTTGTATTCAAACAATATTGTGTCAGCCATGGATATTCTTATTCCGTTTCTCATTATCAGGCTTATTGCTCTTGTGATAAAGACCTAGTATCAGTACTCGCTATTCCATGTTCGCATTCAAGTGTATAAAGTTTCTCAACATATTAAAGACGTGTTTCAAGTATTAATAATTCATTACTTTTTGCCTCTGACATTGGACTGACATTGAACGGCGGACGGACATCTCGAATCTTCACAGTCTGGGACGTAAAAACGCTGCCAATTCTTTCACAAAGGTTTATTATTTATTCCTTGGAGCAGGAGTTTGGGGGAAAAAGTGAGTGTAAAGTTTACTTTAACCAACGAGGTTGACCTCCCCCACTCCGACTCATTCCAATTGATTAGCGTCCAAAATGTAGTAAAAAATGATACCCCACCCACACGCCGAAGTCTCCAAAAATTACGAATATTCATTTTTCGAAGAACGCACTTTGACTCCCTTCCCCCTCCCCGACTTTGGTCCGATCAGGCTGGAAAGTTTTGAGAACCAACTAAAGCCAAAAGCGGGTTCCTGACCAAAATTTTAGATTTTTAGAAAATTGTCTACTACCAAAATCGGCATCAAAAAATCTGATCAGTTCGGTCAGGGTCCTCTTTTAGAACCATTTTGTTGTACCTAGATTTGTGAGGTAACAGAGGTATCATCATCCCCTACATGTGGGATACTGTATTGGTTAGATTGAGTCCACTACAAGGTCACTGTTTTCCCCTTATTCCTGCTCCAAGTAGTAACTACCCAATATTTTATTCTAGTAATTATTAAAGTGTTAAATATTTGACCACTCAGGACAGCTCAATTGCTCCCTGCACCAACTACCTACCTAGCGGGAGGAGGATCAACTACTGAACCAGTCAAATCCTTACTTCGTTGAGATATGATCTACCTGTCTTTATAGAAGAAAAACCTCAAGAAAATATAGAAGAAATATTAGTCTCACATAAACAACAAGCAATACTAATTCATAATGTCATATCAGGATAATTAAGTTCACCTCGCAGTTGTCAACACTGCGAGGCCATCTTGTTTTCTCCCTTCTGATGTTTGGCATTGTTCTATGCGGTTCTGAACTTGAGAACCAACAATATAATGCGTTCAAGTAATGAAGTGTTGTTCAATTATCAAATCCAGTATTATCCATATTCATAGATCAAAAGTTAAATAAGAAGGGGTTTGGTTCATGTGTATGAAATTCAGAGAAGAAACACAGATAATTTGACGCCAGGTAGTTTCCTTATTTCTCATAACCTTCTCATAATTTCTGATAATTTGGTGAAAAGACATGTTGTGATGGACCGTTACTAACGTAAGCGACGAACTCCACTCCGATCCAGGCCAAAGAAAGACTGACCACGGTCAGACTAAAGGGCGGACAACGAAATCCGGACGTAATCGCTCAAGGGTGTCTTTTCCATTCAGAATGTTGGAAGTAGGAAATCGTGATCAAGTAGCGGCTCACGATCCCAACGTGAGACGCGTGGCCGTCACGTGCAATCATTTAATTTCCCTTTTTCACTACCCGGTTCACGAGCTGCAGGGCGGTCTTGAATGTGGTCAAACGTTTTTGTATTGATTAATGGCTTGGATTGATTTTACCCAAAGTACTTTAACTTTACGGAGTAAAGATATTCACTATCAACACTGGGCTTTGTCATCCATTTTACTTAGCACACTCCTCTCTTCAACGCACGTGACATGTATTCCCTCTTTTCTCATGAAATTTTAGTCCATTCTAGCCCAAGTCCTGAATATTTTTCAAATTCGGCGTAAATCCCCTAAAATTTCCGATGCATATATTGTGGCTTTTGGCTAAATGTACGTCGTTGTGATCAATGAAAAAAAAATTAAGTGCCAAATTACTTTTATATCTTATAGCTGTTTGCGGCAATCCGGAAAAAAGTTATTTAGGCTCATATTGCGCCCAAATGTACTCTCCTCCCCCCAGCACAAGCGTAGCTTATAGGGGGGAGTCGCATAACCTGATAGTTGTTGTATTTTATATTTTTTGTCTTTCAATAAAATGCAATTTAAAAAAAAAAAAAAAAGAGCCTAATATTGAAAATTTTAGATTTTTTCGAATGATGGTTCGATGCTGTGATAATCTAAAGTATCGTCAACCAAAGCAGTCCGTCTGATGATACTCTTATTCACTCTGTGATGGGAACTATTATGACAGCTCTATTTACCAACATCTACACCTAACCTTCTTTTATTGTTATTTTCTAGTTATATTTCATATATTTATTTCCATATTAACCAACTACTGGCACCAACGCAACGCAAAACCAAACTTGGCACGATTCGGCCGAAGTTAGTACACGCGCATGCGCAGTTGAGATAAGGCCAGAAAGTTAAGTTCGGCGTTATCTCTTAGGAACTCTCTATCATCTCTTCAAGAGAGTGGCGTTGCAGGCCATTAACTTTGCCAATGCTCGGTAGAATGTTTTTATTCATGTATCGATGCTTCCGGAATTACGTATGGATGCCATACAGTTCAGTTTCAATCCCCAAAATAAATGTTTGCCCCTTTGTTCTAAATTGGAATGGAACGTCAGTCCTACGGGAGAGCTCGCTAAAAGTAGATCCATTTATCTGTTGTAGATTGATAACACACCGCCATTCTCACACAAACTTTGAGAGCTGCAGTTGTCCTTGTTAGTCGAACTCGAAGCCGAATTCGAACACCGAGCCCATATTCATTGGGTTTGTCAATTTACTGCCAACTCTGTCGGAGGATTACCATTCGACGAGTCAAAAAACATTTGACAGCTTGTTCGGAAGACTGTTTAGATGATGAAGATACCGGAATTCCACGATACCCGACTAAATGTAGCCTCGAAACGTTTGAAGACCCGTGGAGCAAAGCGGAATTTCGGGTGGTCATCAAAACGAGGGAAAGCGGATCGGCCGCAAAGAAGCTTATATCGATCAAAACGTTTTACAGAACTCGAGTGTGCAGTTCGGGATTCATTTAATTAAAACCGGTTTGAAGAACGTTCCGCCGCGGGCAATTTCTAAAATTCAGAAATTAGCTGAGAGTTGAACGGGAACACTTGCATATCATAGAACGTTGTTTTATTACTCATGGTAATTTCGAAGGCATCAAACGTCTCTCTGGTTGACGTATCTTGCCAAGATCCCTAACCCTACCGTAAAAAGACGAGTAGATTCGACCATGTGACCTGACACTAGTATTATTGTTACGTAATAAAGTGTCTGTGCTCGTTTGTTATTCTTATTCTTCTTGTAAGGGGAGTTTATGGCTCGCCAGAAGCTCCTTTGCCTTTAGAAGTAGTTTTGAAGTATTTCTCCTAAATCATACGCCAAAATCCTCATTGCTGGTTTGCTGTTAAACGTCTTCTTTTTCTTAGTCTTCGTCTTAAGTTAAGAAATACTTGGAAGAAAGATCTCTTAACATTTACTGAATTTATGAGGCTCCAAGGTCATGTAAACGAAGATGTTGTCCGCCTTCTTGACACCAATGTCCTAATCAGAAGACTGAAAAGAACAAAACCGCATGAACTGGTTCAGTTAGTGTGAGTGCCCCAAGCAATTCAACAAACTTGTTAAGAATAAAGTTAAGTATCTTATTCTGAAAGCAGTTGTTTGTATTAGTCTATCACAGAAATGTTGCTTATAAGTTATCTACTTGGTGCAATAAAACATGTAAAAAAAAAAAAAAATTTACTGAATTTTATGCAAAACTGATAAATATTTATCACTGCCAAACATGCAAAATTTGATATTATTCTACTGTTATTTTTATTAATTTGTTTTAAATTAAAGAATTGAATGAATATTTTGTGATGTAACCTGCGATCTTATAAAGATGATTCCTCTCTTTGATGATTATCAAATGTATCTATCAGGTAAATCAAGGTTAAATCAATTTATGGCCCTTATAGTTTAGATGCGTAAATGTGTGACTCCGTCACAGCCATCTCCAACTAATATATTTCCTGATTCTTCCACATTCTTCCTCTCTGATATTCCACTTTCGTCTGACCTCTCAAAATTATCACTTATATAATTTTTAATGTAGAATGTTGCATGACTAGGTACTCAATCACGTATACTTACTTTCAACATTCAGCATGTTTCTTTTCCTTACAAATTTGTAGTTAGTTTCCTACCGGAAATTTCTCACGTCTTCTTTGAAGCTTCATTTCTCTATGTAATTAGTGTTTTTCTTCACATCCGAGCTGTACGTGAACATCATAGTATCCCATCCAACCCATACGCTTACCCTCTCCTGGGGGGACGTCAATACCACAGAATTGTTTTCAAAATATTTACTATACAAATTTTGGTTGGTATTCCTTGAATAATCAACCTATGTTTTCATGAAGTCAATCATTCCGATTCGGCCCAAAAAAAATTTTCTGGACGTTTCAAAGGGTCTAGATTAGCATATGTCCGTCCGCCGTCCGTCGTCCACGCCGACTATGGTAATAGAAAATTTTCTAAAAATCTGAAATTTGGGTCAGGGGCTCGTAACCGGCTCTAGTTCCTCCTCGAAACTTTTCAGCCTGATCGGACTAAATTTGGGGTGTAGTAGGGGTCAAAATGTGTATTTCGAAAAATAGATTTTCGAGATTTTTGGCGATCTAGGCGTATGGGGTATCATTTTCAGCTGAATTTTGGACGCTGAATCCAATGAAATGGATCCTGGAACGATTGGCGCCTTTTGGATGAGGTTATGGGTCTAAATGGGTAACTATCTACCCATTTCAAATGTGTCTTCAAGATTTTTTGTACCTAGGCGTGTGGGGTATCATTTTTCACTAAATTTTAGACCCTGAATCAATTGGAATTGGTCCGGAACCCGCCACACCCACTGTTTCCCCATTTTCTCCATGTTGAAGAAATGGGTCTCCATACGCCTGGTCCATGGAATAACCAACCCGTGTGAAAGAATTTACAGCGTTTTAATTACGTTATTAATGTGTACCTGGCAGATGTCTTTGGTACTCGTCCATTAATTTACTGTATTTTGATTTATTATGTACATTTAAGTGTACTTTTGAAGGAAGATGATGAAGGTAGTAAATCCCAAATAGGTACATAATTGTATTTCTTGTATCTCATTCATTCATGCTTACGAGACTATACTTTCGTCTTTCATAAGCTGAGTAGAACCGTTATAATGTTTTCTCATCAAATCTCAGCCGCTCTATTGTAACATCTTATTGTAACACTTTCCTCCAGCGGCAAGTCTTTGAAACGATACACGCTTCGGCTTTGGGAAACCCCCTAGACGCGGGACAAAGCGGCAACTCACCGTGAAATTGCTTCCCTCGCTCAAGTTACCATTTTTAGTATCCACTATCAATTTTGAAACCTCCTCAAAACCGAAGAGCAACATATGTTTGCTACCTAATTCATCGTGGTGTCGGTTGTTCTTCTCCCCCTCAAGCAAATGGCTCAACGTTCCGGTGGTACGTCTTGCAATTTCACGGGTTCCTGGCAAAGTTTGGTCAACAGTGAAATTGAGTGACGCTGAGCATTAAAAGGTGAACACTAACACCAACCACATGTGTACACATGCTATTCTGTTAAGTAAAAAGCTCCATCTTTTTTGATCTTGGCAAAAACGGGTCGCCGACGGGTTGTCTGTATTTGCGGTTGACTATTCCTTCAATTATCAATATATGTTTTGTTAGATATATAATAATTATGCTCACTGAAATTATACTATTGCAAAGATTTTTTTCAACAAGCACTCATCAATATTGGGTTTTATGGTACCTCCAGCCCGAGGGAGAGAGGAAGTAAATGGGCCGAGGAAAATGTGGAAATTGGACATTTGAACATTACGGCTATACATTTGTGTTATCATTTCGATTCTGAATCACTTGAGAAGTTTCGATGTGCTTTGAACTATATAGCTAGCGTTGACTGATGATGATACTTATTCAGTCTCAATCAGGTTCAAAAAATCTTACTTTACAGGTATATCTCGGTCAAATTTACCATCCCCTTTTACTACATTTTCGTATTTTCCTTGAATTTCTGTTTTGTTGTTCTTGTACAATTAGCTCCGCACCATTTTCAGAACCCAAACACCGCCTTTTATGGTACGATTTATATCCTGTCCAATCTTCGGAGCAATTCACAGTATCTACTCTGCTAACACTCCTCTATGGGTAGTTAGAGGAAATGTATGGAATTTTAATTCAAAACTGACCGCTGTATACTGTTCACGGACAGCATCCAACCCTTTTCTTCTGATAATTGGTTTCTCGAGTCGTATCTTCCTATCGAGGGCTGCTCCAACCCTATCTCACCCTTGGAAGGTGTGACTTGTAAACGAAAAAATAAATTTTCTAATTAGTTCTTTCAGTGTGATCCCATTTTGAGATAGCTGCCGAGGTTAGAGTTGACTTTCGTGGAAGATATGGGTTTTTTGTTACTACGCTCCCAACGCTTGTAATTGGCCTAATGGATGAGAACGTGCGATAAAACCTTCAGAACGACGGTCGAGTATAGTCCCCGACCACCTTCTTGAGGGTTTCATTGGCCGGAAATCCATCTTCGAACACGGTATTCTCACTAAAAACCCTGGTCTTCCCAATTTTTATCAAAACCGCTGATTGGCAACCAATTAGTAGCTTTTTCCAGGCTTGGAACAAAGTGGAGGCGGGATTAGATGAATCGCCGAACCAATATATTAAAATCAACTTCTTGTGATATGATGAAAGTAACGTAGATACACTAAAAGGCTTGTTGACAATTCATTGGCGTACGCCCATCATTTTAAATTATCAGCAATTATCTCTCGCTATCCTATTACCATACACTGACGTACTTTTTTTAGTCTGAAATGAGCCCACAGTGGACATTTTTACTCATTTTATTTTGATTCCTAGCGGTGCCCTTCTAAATGATGCGGGCGAGTATACTCGGGTTTTACTCGGGCTTACCAGAATTCTTTATAGAAAAAAAATACAAAACAAAATATTTTGATGATGCCCGTATACTCTGCTCTGTTCTTAAGTAGTTTAAAACAATGTAACGGTTAAAACAAGTTCGGTAGACTTAACGGTTTTGAGTCAATTCACGCAAGATGCTCGAAAATAGTTGAACACTTCTATAGGTACCCTTTTTTAAGTGACCCCCATTTTATTGTGATAGATGATGAAACTGAATCCGTTCTCACATATTCATACTCTCCATAAATGTAGCGATAAATTGTTGCCATCAGTATCGTGGCTTTCTCAGTCGCCCGGCGCTGGTTAACGAAAACATTAAACTTCTTTCCAAACGCCCTGTATGATTCATTTATGTCAGTCCACTATAGAAGGACGTTTGCTTTAAACTTTGTCTAAAGATTGGTCGATCCATTTCCATCCTTCCAAATGAAAACTGATGTCCAAACCTGTGAATGGTTTGGAACGGTCATCTTGCTACTTGACTGCAAGCGTGCTCGTGAGGGCCGATACTCGAAGCTAACCTTGTATCATCAATACTTTGTTGGCAGTATCGGTATGCCTCGGTATGATGTAGCTCTCACGATAGATACGTACCTTAGTTGACATTTTCAAAAAAGGGGATTTCAATGATCCAAATAGATAGATGTTCTTTATCCTCCTTTGACTAGGTAAATACTTATTTTTAACAATGTTACTTTGGATTGTTCATGACGTATAGTTGTGGGAAACCAATGAGCACTCGGAGTGTGCATAGATGATACGATGATACACGGTGGTTCCAGTCCAGATTCCATGTCAGGCTCTCTTACCAGAAGATGCCGCGTTTAGAAACTACTTCAGTGACTACCAGTGGCCCTGCGGTTGGGTTCCGTGTGAAGGGGTGGTTTCATCCCTTGTTCATTACTGGTGCCTATCTAGATCCAAGGATACCCTCAGGTGAAGGAGTAAATCAACTTGAAACGTGAGACCACCGGCACGAACCATCATCTACATTCTTCGGACGCGCACCATTATCTCCCTCTCTGTTTTCACTATAAGTACAGTCGAACTACCCCTTTTTCTACGACCCGAAGACTGTAGGGGCTACTCTGTGTATTGAAGTTTTAATGATGCCGAGCTGAAACTAAAAGCTAAGTCGAAAAAGGGCGCGCAAAAAAGGTTATTTTTAAAGAGGGGGTAAATCCACAACGCCGTGCTTCACAGCATGTATTTTAAACTTTCAACAGAATATTTTAAACCCAATAAAACGAGCTTTATGGCTAAGATACAATTTGCCAGATTACTGTAAATACGTTCTCCAATATCATAATTTATTCAAGTTTTGAAGAGGGGAGGGGGCTGTGAACATTGTATGATATAGGGGAAATATTATCATTTCCTTCTGGACCCGTGATATGTAATGGTGGGCTTGACGATATTCTCACAGCAGATCTTGGATGGTTTATATATATTATTGATAATAAAATAATGCGTAGCTTTTTTTTACTCGTTTCTACCAAAAATACTTATTTTTCTCCGACATTGTTCCGAAAAATGTGAAAGTTTTGTTCAAACCCAAATTTGCCCTACCTAAGTTTTAGCCCGATTGCCACCCATGTGAGGTATGGTGTGAAATCGGGGAAAAAAGGGTTTTAAAAACGTTTTCGGCGGGTATGGACTGGGCATGTTAATTATCATTTTCCACATGCCCTGAGACACTGGTCCGATTAATATTAACATAGTCAGGGAATTGGCGCGGTCCAGTTACCTTAAAAATTGTAGTATCTACAACTGTAATGACTTTGAAGATGCGCTCTCCACGCAGTTACTTCCCAAATCATTTTTCTACTTGATGTGCTAATTATTATGGAATTTGTACCTTTTCTCAGCAATTTTTAGTATTCCTGGGTTGGCTTAATAACTCAGTATATTATATATATTAAACGCTTTTATTAATATATTTATATAGGTACCTATCGTATATTGAACATTTTCGGGCGGCTATTGGGCATCAAAAATCGATTAACGAACATTATGACTTAAATTATAGATAGGAGTGAAGCCTATTTATGGCGGTTGCTTCGTCTAAGATTCGTTTAGAACTTGAATGAGGTAGGCTAAAGCGTGATATAGTTTCAGCTGGACATCATTGACAAATGGTCCGAGTTTTCGGTGAACCACTTGGCTCTTTTTGCTCCCCGTTCGGTGCCACTCAACGCGGATTCACTCATAATAATGTGACCTAATTCATTAGCCGACTGGGGGCGGGCAGATGGTCGGCTACTGTAAATAAAATGCGATCAGGTCTGCGGGATCTCGTGCTCGCTAACGTTCAAATCCGTTGGAGATTTGAACGGTGGATGATTGAGGGGTGAGGGCCACCCTAGAGGCACGCTCCTCTCGGAGGCAGCTGCAGGAAATTTTTTTCCCCTTCGGCATCACCCTTGTAGAGCCATCTCTTTCTAACGCATATTTCGTCTCTTTCTTCCTCGAACATCTCGCCCTCCGTTCGCGTATCAGCCCCTCAAACCCGAAATCGACTGGGCAGGGGGTAATTCAAACCCTTTTCGTTTCATAAAAACTTTTCGAAGAAAAATACGCGGGGTGCCCTCTACACTCGGAGGGAAGTACACTTGTAATTAGTAAGGAAGGGGAACCTTTTCAGTTACCGCCCACCTCCCCTTCCAAATCAAAACGCGGTGCACAATTCTTCGTATTGTAATCGCCGCTTCCTTGAGAGCACAATGGCGCACCCCCTGCCACGTGCGAGTAACCGTTACTCCTTATAGAAATGCCTTCCTTATAAATCACCTTACCCAACCAAATCCACCCTCGGATTCTCACCCCCCTCCAAGGTATGAGGAGTTCAATTCAATTCAACCTTATTACCTTGAGAATATTATTTCAGGAATTGTATTCGGATTTTATACCTGGATGAGTACCACCGCATCCTAACTACCGATTGTATTGTCCTACTATGACCATACGTCCACTGATGGTCTGACGAGAAAAATAAGTGAATATTCGTTAGTACGACCGGGCATTGTGCTATCCGTTCACAAAGTCTTGAAAATGGTCTATGAGTACATGTTACATATTACATATTAAAATGCCGTGATTTCCCGTTTATTGACAAGCCGATGGATGAAATCCTATTTACGAATAGTTTTTAGTTCGACAAAACAAATTTGAACCGATGCACCCATAGTACGAGTAAATTAAGTCAAAGACGAAGATAAAGCAAAAACATCTAGAGCCGGAAAACGTATATAAGTGCACATAGTAATGTTACACTGGAGCTTCTAACGAGTATTAGGAACAAATCAGTGGCGGAATATAACATGAGTGATATTATGTTGTATACAACGAATAAATAAATGAGCGAGTAAGTGTCACGAGGGTCACCCTGGAGAACTAACACTTGCTGGGATTACCCCTCCCCTATGCCCGAGTGGTCATGCGTGTTTGGAACCATGTTCTCGCTTCTGTGTACATCGCGACACGGGCGTTATTGGAATAACCGATTTAAGATTTAATAGAATAACTATAATATTGAAGAATTAATTAAGAATTATTAATAACTATAATAATAATTCTGAAATTTTGGTCAGGGGTCCGTTGATGGCTCTAGTTGGTCCTCGAAACTTTTCAACCCGATTGGACCAAATTTGGGTGGGTTAGGGGTCAAATTGTGAATTACGAGAAATGGATATTTGAAATTTTTTGCAACCTGGGCGTGTGGGGTATCATTTTCCCCTAAATTTTGGACGCTGAATCCAATGATACGGTTAGACGGTCTCGGAACGATTGGTGCCCTCTGGATGAGGCTATGGGTCATAATGGCTATCTATTACCCATTTTGAATGTGTGTTTTCCAGATTTCTGGTACCTAGGCGTGTGAGGTATCATTTTCCACTAAATTTTGGACGCTGAATCCAATTGAATGAATCCCGGAACAATTGGCGCCCTCTGGATGAGGTTATGAGTCAAAATTGGTACCTATCTACCCATTTCGAATATCTGTTTTCGAGATCTCTGGTACCTAGGCGTGAGGGGTATCATTTTCCACAAATTCCTGAATCGATTGGAATAGGTCCGGGACCCGCCACATCTACTGTTTCCCCCATTTTTCTCCATATTGAAGAAATGAATCTCCCTGCGCCTGGTTCGAAGAATAACCAACCCGTGCGTAAGAATTTGTAGCGTTTTTCATTGAGATTCTACAAATCAACAACACAAAGTTTATGATTGATAGTGTTCAGATATCTTACCATTTTCCAAACTTTCATGATTATTAAAACAATGTGAAAATTCCCCTAGAAAAATTACTTTTCACGCCTTGTGAAATTGCTCAGTGAAATTTGTAAGTGGAGCGCTTTCCGTAATTGGCATTTGAGAAGTCGGCTCTCTCACAGGGTGCCCGACGTGACACCAGAAGGAGTGATTTCCTCCCAACAAATCAGCGGCTCCCGATTTGGGGTAAATTAGTTTGAAGATCCGCGTGGCTTCCAAAGATTTAAAGCCTTTAACGAGCCGGCAATTTGTACGGGAATGATCTCTCTCCCAACCTTATTAAGATTCACCGCGAAGCCTTCAACCCTGGCATTCCGCAATTAGAACACGTATACTCCGCGGTCGGGTTTTAATTCAACATTTTAGTTTCTTTTGGTGGATGAGAAGCACGTTCTTTTAACTAAGGGCTGCCTAATTTTCATGCCGACCAAACAATGCGCATTCACATTCTCACTTCAATGTCTTTCTAAAGACAATTGTTATTTTGTTTTTATTATAAGCGGATTTATCTAGCGTATATATTTATGAGGAAAAGGCCATGAATGTCCTCCGTGAAGTTTTGAATGCTGACCGTTGGGACCCAAGTTGGCTAACGTGGCTTAATTGATTATAGACCTATAAAGTCTTGTAGCGATTTATGTTCTTAGTAAATAATTTATTAACAATCGTTCACTTGAGTACATACACTGTTCACATTCGCGCACTTACACAATGACAGAATCACAATACACGGTTGTAACGCGGTTGTCGCACTATTTATATCGCGGCACGGCACAATTTATAACCCGAAGCATCTATATCCGGACTCCGAATTGAACTGAACTTCGCGGCGTTTCTGGGCCCGTTTTATACCTGCTGCCTGGTCGAGAACGTTCTGGAACCTTCCCTGGTTCTGGAAGGTTCCAGCCAATTCGATACGACGCACGATTCCTCGAAATGACTCCCTTAGCCCTCCACAGGTCTTTGATCTTGCGACGCCGGCAGCCCATTTGACGGGTGCAGGTGCCAGCTCGCAACAGTCTGTACAGTTCAAATTTATTTGAGGGGACAAATTAATTTAGGTGAATACGTACTTGAAGAGGTGGGAGATTCGATTTGAATATTAAGCTTCTGTGAACGCCGACATATTAATTGGTTATTTATTTGCACATTTTCTCTATGGGTAAAAAAATATTTCCGATATTTTCTGTGACCTGGCCATGTGTACAAGACTATTGCGTGTAGACCAATAGTGTGACCACCAATTCCCGAATAGTTTTGGTTGGTTATTCCTTGAACAATCAACTTATGTTTTCATGCAAAAAGTCAATCTTTCCGATTCGCCTCGAACATTTTTTCTGGACGTTTCAAGGTGTCTAGATCAAAGTTAGCAAATGTACGTCCGCCGTCCACGCCGACTTTGGTAGTAGAAAATTTTCTGAGTTTCAGTTTTCCTAAGGGGCTTTCACCCAGCTATAGTGCTACAATGATCTATTTTCCGTCGCAGTCGACATGGAGTAGCGGTATTTTCCCAATACTAACGTAACGGTCTGTAACACTTGAACATCATGAGCAGCACAGAACTGTTCAATTTGATCAAAGTTAATGACTTCCTGTTTCTCTAATATTTGGATAAGTCGTGGGAGTAGTGAAGACAATGGGACATTGGCGCATACTTATGATGATTGGCTTCGTGTGGACTTCCTTCTTCTCTTAATATTTATCACCTTCTTTAAGATTTTCGCTGGAATTGCATTTTTATAATGAAAATACTAGAATCAATATTTGTATGTATTTTTAGTTTTTATTGCATGTTTCGTACGTTTTTTCCATATTATTTTGGTGTTCATTTCTCATCAGTCATGAAAGAACGTAATGCTTTACAATGTATTGAATTGAAAATAATAATTTTGTTTCAAAGTTTTAAGCTCGCTCCTCGTCGTTTTTCCCCACTAATGTTTTCCCCTTTCAAAGAAGACTGACCGTATACTCCTTGGGTGTCATGCATATTCAAAAGGTTCTAGAAGGCACGCGACCTGTGGCGGTATAATATTATTTAAGGTCCGGACCAGAAAAAACAAAAAATCAGGTCCTCACCGAAACTGCGCTTTCTAACTCATTAAAACGTCGAAAACGCGAATATTGACGAGCCGCATATTTGCTTTTCATCAGGAACTGGAACTCGTTTTTGTAGAAGAAAAAAATCCTTATTGACATTAATTAAATTAATTATAATATGAAATTCCCGTTTTGGGATAACCAAATGTTTCCTAGGTGATTGGAGTTCGTAGATTATCTGTGCTTACAGTTCTGGCCCTTACTGAATCGATAGCGAGTGGATTCAAATCCTGTCGGCTGTTTCAAATATCGTATATTGACATTTTCTTCCTTTTAGGAACATGAAAAACTACCACCTTCGTCCTGGTAAAAAAATAAAAATGTCAAGACCTTCCAGGCCTTTCCAGTTGTGAGTGAAACCGAAAGTAATCAGAAATCGGTCACGTGGTGGGCACTAAAAAATAGTGATTGCTTTCAAATTTAGCCAAAACTGCTTATATTTTCAAGCAGTTTCTGCTTGAACCATCTAGAGTATTTTCTCATTGGTATAATGATTTTTTCCAATCTCTCTAAACAAACTTCAGCCCACAACTTTCTCACGGAGCGCAGTCAAAAATATCTCACGCTATTAAAATTATACTTTTATTGAACCAATTCATGTTGAGAAAATTAAGGCAGCAATGGGGTAGAATGAGAACATTCAACTCGAAAAATAATTTTACCAACGTTTACGACGAAATAAAGTCTCTCCTTCACCCGGGCTTTATAACCCAGCGAATGGGCTCAGGAAGCGAAAAGATACGACTTTATAATTGCAACGAGCGGCAGTCGAGCGCAGTTTTCAACTCGAGTATAAAAAAAAGGGTAGATGAAGCGGTGATGTTACATAGACTTTTAATCTCGCCCGTATTACATGCACCAGTTTGAAATTAGCGAAAATTCCTGTTGTTCTTTCGACTAAATACAAAAATTGAGACTCTTTTTCCAGACAGTTAATAAACTCGACGGGCTGACGAAGATGAAAAAGTGCATTCGCGTGGCCTCCAATTAATGTCTGAAATATAAATGAAAAAAGGTGAGCTGCACTTTTTTCCCTGTGTTTCTTCTTTTCACCTCTACCGCATGGACCAAACCCTTTTTCTCAAACGGGTTACCTCCGGGAAAAGGAGCAAGCCGTCTGAATTACACTCGCTTCAACGAATATTGGCCTACTTTGAGGGCCTACTTGAGACTTTGATGAAATCATAACGTGAAAATGACCTGGGTTTGAAAGATAAGAACTGGTTGGTTTTGGTGACGAGGATTGTCGGGTGAGAGGGAAGAGCAACCATTTTTGTCATTGGCTTCTAAACACCAAGCACTTGATGGTAACTGGTGAAAGATGTTTAACTTTTAGTAATAACAATAATATTAGCAACGTGATTGCTCACTATAGGAGCGCTTCAGACCGAAAATGTTACTGTGACTACTTACATGCTCTGATCTTATTGTGAGATCCCTCAATACCCCTCCTCCTTCTTGGACAGTGGGGATGACTAAGAGTTTCGGTGGTAGGGGAAGGGTCCCCCAGCGAACATGAGATACCATGCAAACCACCCATTTCAGATTGATTTTGTTGCTAATAGGACGCAGAATCGCCTTACCGGAGCCCTAAAAAAGGCTGGCCGTATATAGGGAAGTAGATACTGGTCATTTATATATTGCTATTTTAAGTTTGAATGCGTAAAGTTGTCGCGAAGCCTACAAGAGATAAATAGACCAAACCTCTTTTGGTTGGATATTCCTTGAAAGGAAACCTTCCAGATCGAAATTAGCAAATGTCCGTCCGCCGTCCACGCCGACTTTGGTAGTAGAAAATTTTCTAAAAACCTCAAATTTCGGTCAGGGGTCCGTTCATGGCTCTAGTTGGTCCTCAAAACTTTTCAACCCGATCGGACAAAATTTGGGTGGGGTAGGGGTCAAAATATGAATTTCGATAAATGGATTTTTGAGATTTTTTGCAATCTGGGTGCGTGGGTTATTAATTTCCACTAAATTCTGAGCGCTGAATCCAATGATAAGGGTATCAGAACAATTGGCACCCACTGGAATAGGTTACGGGTCATATTTTTTCGAGATTTCTGGTACCTACTCGTGTGGGGTATCATTTCCCACTAAATTTCGGACGCTGAATCCAATGAGACGGGTTCCGGAACGATTGGTGTCCTCTGGATGAGGCTATGGGTCAAAATGGCTATCTATTAACCATTTTGTTTTTCATTTATACAATAAAGGCCGACTGAAGATGTTCCTTTATATTGCTCATGGTTTGTCTAGAATTAGCTTATTACGATTCTCTCAGCTTGTTATGCGTATGTGAAAAGGAAATTCCATAGCCTTGTGGACCTCAATCATCGGATTGTTACCATATCCTTCGCATTTTGAATGATACATAGAACGTCAACATGGTAAATCACAACTGACACGAGAGTGAAATGAATTTGGATGCCCTTTTTTTCAATTTGAACAATATGACACACGAGAATCTTTGAAGCGAGAGCAAAAGCAGATCGTATTGTCAGATACCTAGATCAAATAAAAGCCGTCGAGGGTGACATCTGAGCTATCTAGTCCGCCTGGGAACGTCCCTGTGCTCATTGTTATTGTCGAATCGGTTATGTATCTCGGCCGGTTTCTCTATCTGCTATTTTCAAGAAGCGTTCGTCAAAAATATGCAAGTCGTCCTAAAACCGTAAAAGTAACGTAAACAACCCAACTATATCTTGCATTAACAGTTATCATATATGTACATGGTTTCTTAGTACGTGCTGGCATCGCATTTCCCATTCCTTTGTCACAGAATCGAATGTTTGTACATCTTGAGAAATTTGCCTTTGTACGTTATCCAGTATTCTTGACTGTAAATCGACCATGAAAAGTACGGACCAGGCAACTCGTGCGTTCTCCATCCAGCAGGTAAACAAGGGTATGCCAACTGTTCAGTTGCAATAAATGGAGGTCTCCTGATGGCCAGACAAACTGCAAATAGTCGGCTCGGTCAGTGTTTGCCCTCGGACGAAGGAATCACATTACAGTAGGCACGATGTGTCGCCGGTGGAGGATTCCACGAAGGTTTTGCTATTCCTTCGTTGATCTTACTCGAGAGGGAAATAATGTTTCCAAGATCACCAGAAAATTAATAAAGGCGTCCAATACCAATGGGCACGCTATGTCTACAAAATTCTTGAATACCTACTGTCTTCGAAATACTTCAGTTTCCTCCATAGCCCGTAGAGAAAATTGAACTTGGCACTGCCATGCTCCGGTAGGAAACAATGCAGATGGGTAGGAAACAGATTTGAGGTTTCAGTGGTTTTTGATTGGTTATTCCATGAATTCAACCTATGTTTTCATGCAAAAAGTCAATCTCTCCGATTCGGCCCAAATTTTTTTCTGGACGTTTCAAGGTGTCTAGATCAAAATTAGCAAATGTCCGTCCGCCAGTCCACGCCGACTATGGTACTAGAAAATTTTCCAAAAATCTGAAATTTTGGTCAAGGACCCGTTTCCGGCTCTTGTTGGTCCTCGAATTTTTTCAGCCCGATCGGACCAAATTTGGGTGGGGTAGGGGTCAGAATATGTATTTCAAAAATGGATTTTTGTGATTTTTTGCAATCTAGATGTGTGGGAAATGAATCCGATGAAAAGGGTCCCAGAACGATTGGCACCCACTGGAAGAGGTTATGGGTCAAAATGGGTATCTATTACCCATTTTGAATATGTGTTGAGATTTCTGATAGCCAGGCGTGTAGGGTATCATTTTCCACTAAATTTTGGACCCTGAATCGATTGGAATGGGTCCGGGACCCACCACACCCACTGTTTTCCCTCATTTTCCCCATGTTGAAGAAATGAGTTTCCATACGCCTGGTCCGAGGAATAACCAACGCGTGTTTTTTTCGGCACAGATGACGCAAAACGCATAGCATGTGCATCACTGACCTCGCAGTAATCTCTACTTTTATTGAGAGTAAAGTCTCAATCGCCGGAGCGTAGCAGCTTTGTCCGATATTAGATAACTGATCAGTGCTCATGCACCAAATGAGAATTCATGGTATTATTCCGTTTCAAAGGAGAAAAAAACCGATGACGGAGCTTGATCAGAAGGCAAACCAGTTTGTGCACCGACCGCTTTTTATCGCCCTCGAATCATCTCACCTCGTCCCTGCAGTGCGATGAAGTGGGATTTTAATTAGACAATGGCGAATTTCATCTAGCGTGCGAGAGAGAGCGGCACCCTGGGCAGATGTCCGGTGCATCTGGGTCTCAAAAAGGGTAGCAAGTCGCAACAGGGTTATAAGGGTGGGTCTGCCTCTCAGCTTTCCATTCTCTCGTCACAGCTCAAAACCTGATGTTGGCTCTTACCTCAAACGTCATTGTTGCAACTGATTACTGAAGATGACACATTTGCCGCTCTCGGAACGAGTTCGCTTACCTTCAATCTAGATCATTGGTGTTCATGACGTAGTTGAACTCAACATTTATAAATACGACCACATCTCCTTCGGCATGGATTTACCTATTACTCTTATCAGAATAATATACAAAACAAACGTTTATTATTTTGAGTTTGTACGTGAGTAATTTAAAATCCGAAATGACCGTCCACATCGGCCCAGGCCAAGAAGATTGCTCTGAGGAATCAAAAATTTCGCACTTTGACTCCATTTGGACTTTTAATTATGTGAAATTCATTTTCAACTCGGTCTTCGCAATCATAGGAAGGGTACGAGTAAACATAATATATTTACGTATTTTTAAAATGTGCATTTCTAATCTATACTGTCCTGGACGTGTAGAAGTGTCACTTTCCCTGAATCTCAGTCACAAAAATCGATTTTGTTAAAATCTTGGAATAATTTCCGCAAATCGAATAAGGGTATTTTATGAGTCATAATGGATTCATTTTTTTTTTTAAACCTTTTTTTTCAAATCTAACGTTTCTTTCATCTACAGTTATAGATACGCTCTTCTAATTTAAAGAGCATCACATAAAATAACTAATTGTAAATATTATTTTTGTAAGCGTTACTTTTTAAATAATTTAGTGAAATAATTTTTGATTTTGACTACTGATTAGAACCTGCATATAGAATTAAGGGATGGAGTTTGGATAAATTGTTGTTTCAACATTTATTGAGCTAAAACTCGGAATTCCGAAGACCCATGAGAGTTTGAGGATTTTCGGTAGAGAAACGTTGGCACACCTTAAAAAAAAGGATTTTTTTTGCGTTAGGACGGTGAGTTTGAACAGACCCTAGGGAAACAACAAGTTGATTATTTTTTCATTGATGCAAGATTTAAACACACTTTTGGGTTGGTGAGGCCAATAATCGCTGCATCAGAGATTTTTGTTTGGAAGAACACGCGGCGTAAACTTTCACCACTCCAACTCAAACTTGTCTGTCTTTTCTGTAATCAAGTAAAACGATGAAACCAATGATTTCTCCAATTTTCTCAAAGAAAAAAAAAAAGAGGCTGGATTGTTACCAAATGGAACTATTTTAACAGGACCACCCAAAAGCGGAAAGGGTAAACACCCATCATACCTACCGATTCTTCAACAATTAAACCAATTAACATCGGAAGGCCTAGAACCTTGGGTAGCTTTCCTTTGCGTGATTCGCCCAAGAAGGAGTGGATTGGGTCATAACTATTCGGTCTTTTTCGACCGACTACTGTTGGCGAAGAGGCGATTTTCTTCGCAGTTTTGAGCACGAATCACGGAGGGTAAACCGTTCATCTCGTTCAAATCACCTATTGAGTATAATTTTCTCCGTTTTGAAGGTGTACTATTAGTTATAAGCGATATTTTAAGGAAGGTTTTTATTTTTAACACTAAATCTAAAATGGGGGGCTAGGGGGTAGGAGAAGCACGCTATTGCGAGCTCAGGTATGTCTACCTGAGTAATATTTGAGAAATTCGTTTGTGCCCATTACCCAGACGAGCTGAGCTGACGGATACATCTTCGTGGTTTTCTCGAAAAAAATCTGCAAAGTCTTACATACGGGTTGGTTATTCCTCGAACCAGGCGCATGGAGACTAATTTGAACGTCGGACCAGGCCTGCCTTCATTTCTTCAACTTGGGGAAAATGGGGAAAACAGTGGGTGTGGTGGGTCCCAGACCCATTCCAATCGATTCAGGGTCCAAAATTTAGTGAATGATACCCCACACGCCTAGGCACCAGAAATCTTGAAAACACATATACAAACGCTGCAAATTCTTACACAGGGGTTAGTTATTCGTCAGACCAGGCGCAAGTAGACTCATTTCTTCAACATGGGGGAAATGGGGATAACGGTGGGTGCGGCTGGTCCCAGACCCATTCCAATCGATTCACTGTCCATGATTTAGTGGAAAATGATACCCTACACGCCCAGGTACCAGAAATCTCATAGACACATATATAACCTCGGACCAGGCGCATGTAGACTCATTTCTTCAACATGGGGGAAATGGGGGAAACAGTGGGTGCGGCGGGTCCCAGACCCATTCCAATCGATTCAGGGTCCAAAATTTAGTGGAAAATGATACCCCACACGCCTAGGTACCAGAAATCTTGAAAACACATATACAAAATGGGGGGATACATACCCATTTTGACCCATAAATTCCTCCGGTGGGTGCCAATCGTTCTGGGACCCACTTCATTGAATTCAGCGTCCAAGTCCAAAATTTAGTGGAAAATGATACCCCACTCGCCTAGATCGCCCAAAAACTCGAATAATCCATTTTTCAAAAAACACATATTGACCCCTACTCCGCCCAAATTTGGTCCGATCGGGCTGAAAAGTGTTGAGGACCGTCCTAGGCTGGGAACAGACCCCTGACCCAAATTTCAGATTTTTAGAAAATTTTTTACTACCAAAAACGGCGTACGGCGGACGGACATTGACCTTTTTTTTTTATCTAGACACCATGAAACGTCCAGAAAAAATTTTTGAGCCGAATCGGAGAGATTGGCCTTTTCATGAAAACTTTGGTTGATTATTCCTTGAATAATCGAGATCGTTCCTTGAAGCGAGAAGAGCGGGCGGATTATGTTAGCAAACACCACCCCCTCACAAAACCTGAGGTTTGCCCTCCTCTAATCGTACGTAGTGTTGCAGTTGTCGTGTTTTTGTTTTCTTTCGGCTCATTTCCTTTGGATTTGTGTTCATATCCACACACTTGCCCGGTTGGAAAACTTTGCCGTGACAATTTAAACTGTGCGGATACATCTCCTACGCTCAGAAGGTAGTGCTAGACTTGCTGAGAAACTCGCCGAAGAAGCACGTGAAGCAAGTCTCTCCTATACATCTGCCTTATTATTTATTTTTTATTTTTTAATTTTGTTTCGGAGGTTAGAACCCGAGTAAAAGTAAAAGTGATGGTGGAGGCTCGGATGGGGCGGATCCTAGGTGATAGGTCTAGACTGGGCTGGCTTCGTCTTGTTAGGGGGATGATTTATAGTATGCAAACCAGAAATTCCCTCGACGCCTCTTGCTTTAGGGCGTAGTCTTTCTTTCCCCTAACTGGGTGTAACATTCAACGGTTTTCAGCGGCCCACTTCTCACTAGCACGTCTTATTTCTTATCGGGGGGAAGGACAATCCAATATTCGATTCAAACTTGATGGAGGTGGAATGGAATGAAATAGAACATTTGTATTTGAGTGATTTTGGTTGGTTATTCCTCGAATAATCAACCTATTTCTCATGCAAAAAGTCAATCTCTCCGATTCAGCCCACAATTTTTTCTGGTCTTTTTCAAAATTAGCAAAAATGTCCGTTCGCAATCTTTTTTGCAATCTAGGTGGTGGGGTATCATTTTCCACTAAATCTGGACGCTGAATCCAATGAGACGGGTCCGAGACATTGGTGCCTCGGATGAGGTATGGGTCAAAATGGGTACTATTACCCATTTCGAATGTGTTTTGAGATTTTGGTACTAGCGTGTGTGGTATCATTTTCCACTAAATTTGGACCCTAATCGATGGAATGGGTCCGGGACCAGCTACCCACTGTTTCATTTTTTTCTCTATGTTGAAGAAATGAGTCTCCATGCGCCTGGTCCGAGGAATAACCAACCCGCGAGTAAGAATATGCAGCGTTTTTATCAGTAAACCTTTTTGCTTGTTGTTGGAATGAATGCTACTGCAGCGATGATCCGTACCACGCGTAGTTAGTTTTCTTCAGTTGCTTACCTCCAGGTTATCGATTATCGCACAGGTTCCATCCAGACACGTTTTTCACAAGGACGATGCTTGAAGAAGCCTCCGGTTTTTAACGGACCACCCGAAGCTGTCTGAGTAATTATTAAGAAGATTTGGAGCTTTAGATAGTGCAAATGTAGTAATTGTGCAGCGTATGTGAAGGTAGTTTATCTATGCGAGGCCTGAGGGAAGTCGGCACGAAAATGCAAGCCAGTGCATGACACGTCTTCAAGAAAAAGCCTTGAGGGACAAAAAAATCGGGGATGAAGGGCTTGTATCGCTTTTTAAAAAATCATAGGGTGTGTGCTTAGAGAGAGGCAATGCCTGCGTGATGGATGATTTTTCAAGGATCGTAATTTTAACAAAAAGTGGGCGGCGCCTGTTGAGAAGGGTTTTTGACGTTGCTAAGCAAACAGCACATTGCTGAGCAAAGGCTGCACGAGAATTGTTCGTTGACGTCACTTCTACAAAACCCTACAGAACGAATTTGCAGCTTTCTACTACTACGGTTTGTGTTACCCTAGCGTTAAGATACCATTTTCCTCGTAATTAAGGATGCTGATTCGTTTTGGATAAGACCCGGACCCACAATGCGTAATAAAGGTAGAGGTAAGTAGCCCTCACATACTTCATTTTGTGGTCAACAGTGATCCACCTTAGAATATTCAAGATATACCTACCTTAAAATGATGAAAAAATTAGTTCAAGCGTTTTAGCCACGTGCATATTATTTTTCAACCCGATATAAATTTACGAATAGAAGCACTCTCTTTAGCTTATCGTTAAGCTGCTTTGTCGTCTTCTTGTGGATCGTTAGCGATTCAGAATAGAACACACGACTAATTCCACACACGTGGGCGTTGTGCCTACCACCGAACCACCTTATGGTCAACCCTAGACACCACCTGGGCGTGATTTGAGTAATGGAGGGGTTGAGATGATAGTATCATTTTTCCGAAAACTATTAATTTCCAGTAACGAGGCGTGACTGATCAGTTCTTACCCCCGGCAAGGCTCTGGAAGTCATTAAGAGCCAGGTTAAGGGGAAAAAAGCTGAAACAATGAACCTAGAAAGGATAATAAAATGATTGTACTGATTGTATCCTAAAGGGTTGAAGGTAGGGTATTTCGTATATCGTTGGTACCTACACACTCATTTTAAATTTAGGAAATTTGGTGGATGAGGTACTTAAATATATTTTCCCATAAGAAAATGAAGCTTTTGAAGGGCAAATGGCTTCACCTATGGCAGATAGTTGATAGATCATCAACAAAACCCGGTAAATAGTATAAATCTAGTAGCTGTGCATGTCAGTAGCTGGATGGAAGATAAATTATCTCTTTGAATTCTCGGCCTTTATTATCCCAGTTTTGCCAACACAGCTGGAGGATCGAGGGCCGAGATTCATGAAAAATTGAAAAGTGGTAAAATTGAATTATACTCGTACCAAGATAAAGTTGGTAGTTAGGTACGTATACTCCCAAATTGGTTTCATAATTAAGATTGCCACACCCCCCCCCCCCCACCACCCCAGCAACTAAATGTTTTAAGGGTGGCAGGGGTGAATCATCTTATTGTTTTCAGAGGGTGGGGGTGGGCCAAGGGATTTTAGGCAACAACAGTATTGCCCTGACCTTTTCTAAAATAAATATTGTTGAACATTCTCTCTACTAGGCCCAAATCTTGCCCCTGGTCGTTGAATGATTGAATTCAATCAATCTAGCTCAGAGAACACGCATCTACGAGAGAGCATCAGTAGTCGTGTCTCCATTCCGGATGTGAGGGCCATCTTAGGAAAATATAATGATGTCAGTACTATAAAAATGTGTGAGGCGTCTCACGCAACCATGCTTGTCGAGAGTTGGTGACTCTAATTTTGCAATTAACCAGGGAAACTTCGTACTTAGCTAACCGTGCAGAGGGGGGAGGAGAATTACTACCTTTCTTGAAACTTTGGCGTGTCATCCTCCTGTTGCGTGATACTACACTGGTATCACGGGGACTATGACGTCAGAGGGGTGGTAGCTGTTATCACTGCTGTCAGTCACCTTCCAGCTTGTTACTGACATGCAGAATCACGATAGGTACAGTACCCTGGTATAGTAGGCCAAGCAGAGCAGGGATCAGTTAGTGAATATTGAGTTGAATATTTAGCTCCACAGAAGCAAACGATGTTTAATACACTCAAGATTCCCAAATGTGTAGGCATAATTATTTTGGCTGTCACAGGCTGTGTATGAAGTGGTAGTGACTTCTAAAAACTTTCACTTCCTATGAATGATTGAATCATCAAGAATTTCCTGGGAGTCGAAGATTCAAAATTCCTGACCATAAATTGATTTCGGAGCGGATTCAAAACATAGAAATGCACTAATGAAGAGAGCATGCTTAGTGAGAGGACGGCCCAAGTCGATAGGATGTTTGGCAAAGGATTTCGGTGAAATCTCACTCTTTTACCGTTATGGCACGCGACCGGCACCTGCTCCGAATTAATTATCTTTCACGAGAAGCCCGGCTCAAAACTCGCTTATTTCGCGGGTGCTGGTTTTTCGTTCTTCCTGAGCCCCCCCAAACCTGCAACTAGCGAACGAGAAACTGCGTCAAACGAGTTACGACGTGACGGGCTCAACCGTCTCTTTCTTTCTTTTATAAAAGCTATCGCTTAAGTGGTCATTCTCGCGAATCTTCAAATTGAGGAGGCTCTCACTGAAAGGGCTTGAACATGGCCCGGAGAACGGGGAACGTCTCCATCGCCACGACAGAAGAGAGTGTCTAATTCGTCATTAAGACGTCAACGAATCGTTTCACTTTCAACTTCACTGCAAGAAGCAGTACAACGTACTTCAAGTTCAAATCGATATTAAATGCCCTCTGTGAGAGGCAACTTCAATCATACGCTCGGAAATGAAGATAGTTATATTAAGGGTTATAGGTTTCCAAAAAAACTCAAAAATGGATTTACCGCAAGAATGATTTACAATCGTGTAATTTATTTGAAAGACGCTACGTTAAACGTTTGTTACTAATTGAATTATGATCATATAGAACGCTAAAATTGGAAATAATAGGGAGATATAGGGTATTTCGTTACGTCTGATTTCCAAGCAATGAGTTGCAATATATTTTCCTCCCCCATGCACGAGGTACCCTCACATGGGGGAGTAACATTCAATGATAATTATGTACCACATGTGATATCTAAATAAACGAATGAATTAAAAAATATATATTCGATTGGATCCCACCGAGCAGCCACGGGTATTTTGAGAGGGATATTATTCGAGATTTCTAATTGGAAGAGCTATATTAGCTCCATGAGCAACTGTAAAGCACGTTACAAATGTACTGTTGATCCCTTGAAAGGTTTAGACTATTCGAAATTAATCAAAAAACACTGCAAATTCATTCACAGGGGTTGGTTATTCCTCGGACCAGGCGCATGGAGAATAATTTAAAAATAGATTCAGCGTCCATAATCTCTTCCGGTAGGCGGCAATCGTTCCGGGACTTGTCTCATTGGAATCAGCATCCTAAATTAAGTGGAAAACGATTCACCACACGCCTAAGTTGTCCAAAAAAAGTTCGAACACTGGAGAAATGGGGAAACAGTAGGTGTGGTAGGTACCAGGCCTATTATAATCGGTTTAGGGTCCGTATTTAGTGAAAAATGATACCCCACACGCCTAGGTACCAGACAATCTCGAAAACACACATACGAAACGGGTAGATAGGCACCAATTTTGACCCATAACCTAATCCTGAGAGCACCAATCATTCCGGGACCCATTTCATTGGATTCAGCGTCCAAAATTTAGTGGAAAATGATACCCCGCTCGCCTAGGTTGCCAAAAATCTCGAAAATCCATTTTCCAAAAAACACATTTTGACCGGGATTTTTTGGGAACAAGGCGTAGAGGTATAATTTTCTACCTAATTTTGGAATGAGTTCGGGACACCCAACACTCATTGTTTCACCCCTAACCTTGCACCAATATTAATCAACCATTGTGGAAAATTTTATGGACATCTCTTTTAATAAATGTGATTCAACCAGCGCAAAAGTGTGCTTCATCACCAGACATACAAATACGTTGGGTGTGTTCATGTGCGATTGTCGAAAGCTAATCATTCTTGGCGATATTCCAAACGGAAACCCCATTCAATAGTCTCGTCATCTATTTTCGAGCGGTTTGCTTGTCACTAATTTGATTTTTGTGGGTGCATGAGTGCGGGTATATGCCAATATTATCGACATAGGGTATAATCGGGTTGATCATCGAAAGTAGTTCCCTCTCTTGGTTGTGATCTTCAACACGATCCCGTTAGGTTTGAAACTTTTTTTCTATCTAACGTTACTCAAACTCTTTCGGCTCTGTCGTCTAGCTCTGGAACAGCTCCCCAACCCGATGATGGATGTTGTTTCGATCCAACTCCGCGCGAAACCAAAAACTATCCGTCATTCGTCCTTGGATGCCATTTGTCAACTCGATCCCAGTTCCCTGAACCGACTGCAGTCTCCCACACTTACACAAAAACCCTTCGCTATCAACGGTCAGGACCCTCCGAAGGCCTTTTGTATTTGTACTTTTCGACCCTTCTATCATGGGAGCTGTGCTATTCACGACTCAAATCCCCCACAAACGCAAGTATAACGGGCACGCTTGTTTAATGACGACTTCGCATTGAGACGCGCTTTTGTTGCAATTCTCACCCACCAAGCTATAAAGGAATCCACGTGATCATCGTCAAATGTTGTGGGAACGTTCAGCTCACAACTCTAATTTAGCGTTCCTGCACTACAATCCTAGTTTTCTCATTAGTTAATCAGGTTGTGGGGGAGCCTCATTGGACCAGGGTGTGAAAGCTTCCAGCGTTGACTGACACCAATGAAAGAGATCCCTGCAGCAATGCAACGTGATCAACGAACAGCATATTCGCACAAGCTATGTAAAACGACCAGATCGTACTATAAGATTCCATCTCAAATCTTGAAAACTGAAAAAACACGTTTCAATTCAGCTAACAACGTGAAGAAGGCGTCTTGAGGAAAATCATATTAGGTACCTGCCATGTACGACATAAGCAAAAAGCTCAAAAAATGAACTGCAATTTCAGACCAGTTTGTGTTTTGTACAAGAGTATGTGTATCATTGCTTAGAAAAAACAAAATGTGTTTTTCATGGTTTTTGGCGATCTAGGCGTGTGAGGTATCATTATACACTAAATTTTGGACGTTGAATTCGATGAGACGGGTCTTGGAATGATTGGTGACCTCTGGATGAGGCTATGGGTCAAATGGCACCATTTCGAATTTGTGTTATCCAGATTTCTGGTACCTAGGCGTGTGGGGTATCATTTCCACTAAATTTTGACGCTGAATCCAATTAAATGATACCTAAGTGATGGAGCCCTCTGGATGAGGTACCCGTTGGAAAAGGATAGGGTCGAAGGGTACCTATCTACCCATTTCGAATGTGTGTTTTTGAGATCTCTGGTACCTAGGCGTGTGGGGTATCATTTTCCGCTAAATCTTGGAAGCTGAACCAATGAAGTGGTTCAGGACGATTGGCACCCAGCGAAGAAGAGTTATGGGTCAAAATGGGTATTATACCATTTTGGGTGGTTATTCCTTGAATAATCACCACCATGTTTTCATGCAAATGGTCAAACTCCTCCGATTCGGCTCAAATTTTTTTCTGGACGTTTCATGATGTTAGATCAAAAAAGGTTAATGTCACGTCCGCGTCCGCCGTCCGCCGTCCACGCA
>CM033998.1:18987163-19039111 GCA_019603395.1 Cyrtorhinus lividipennis | reverse complement strand
CCACTCGGGTAAATGAGCCGGAAGGTGCTCTTCAGCCCGGAAATAAAAAATGAACTCTTGTAATGAGAACCATCGTTCCTGTGAGATTGGATTGTCTTAATAGGTGATACTAAGACTCATGCTGGATAAGAGGAAATTGAATTTCTATTTTTAAAGGTTCGTGAAAGGCGATTTTATCAACCACGGTTTATTAAAAGACGACATTAAATGGTTGCTTACACCTATTAATCCTTAATCCCTCTAATCCAGTATTTTCTTGGCATGATTGACATTTTGAGCAAACGTTTAAGCCTATGTAAGAAAACAAAGACACAAACAATTTTGCCACTAATCCATGCGTTTTGCTTTGAAGGTTTACAATAACGCTGCAAATTCTTCCACAATGATTGGTTAATCCAAGGAACAGGGATTAGGGGAAAATAAGTGAGTGTGAAATGTCCCAGACTCATTCAAATCGATTCAGCGTCCAAAATCTAGTGGGAAATGATACCCCACACGCTAGGTATCAGAAATCTCGAATCAGGTAGGTAGGTACCCATTTTGATCTAGACACCATAAAACGTATACTGTCAAATTTTAGCCCAACCAGAGAGATTGACCTCTACCATCATTTCGTTAGTTTCATGATTATTCATGAAATTGAAAAATTTCGTTCCCGAAAATCGTTTGCTGTAGAAACCTAACTTTAGATCCTTCCGGGGGGAAATTTTGGGCCATTTGGCTAAAAAAAACTTGTCCTTCTCCTTGCTGAGACGTATTTTTCTGCCTAAATTTCATTGTATTGGTAGGTACAAGGGCAATATCAGTGGAATGACACAAAAACCTACTTGTAACGTACCTTTGGTGGGTTTCTGGCCTACATGCCAGGGTACCAGAAATCTCGGAAACCCGCTGTTAAAATAAGTAGATAGATACCCAATTTGACCCATAACCTCTTCTGGTTGGTGCCAACCGTTTTGGGACCCTTCCTATTGGGTTCAGCGTCCAAAATCCAGTTGAAAATGATACCCCACACTCCTAGATTGCCAGATATCTGGAAAATCCATTTTTCAAAAAACACATTTTGATGCACATGACTGGCGTTGAACGACAGCAGAAATGAACGCTCTAGAAGTAGATACCTACCTAATAGGGTTGCTATGTGATACACTACTATAACAGTGAAAACACTATCACAGAGGGGATGTGACAATCCTGAGGCCTAGCGGAACATGGCGAACTAATAGTGCAGTTGAACATCATGGAAGCCATCATTGGTATGTAACATTGATAATTGGATAAGATTGGCTGATCATCATCGATGTTCTCACGCTTTTGCATAATTGGTAAAATAAACAATGCAAATATTATCACACATAATGGTTTATTATTATCTGTATAGATCACTACCAACCACATTTTTAGAACCATTTCCCCTCTGATCACCCGAAACCGTCCCTGTTGGTCCTTTAGTTGGTGTTGTTTGACTCTAAATGATGAGAATCATCATTATTACGTTAAAACCATTCAATTTTTGATATTCATGGTGTTCACCCGAATTTCCCATCCCTTCATCATCAATGTTATCATTGACTACAGCCATCGATAATCGGAAAACATCGAACACCGGTCTTTAACCATCGATGTTTTGTTTTGAAATTCATTCCTTGTGGACAGTGGCTGTTTCCTGCAGCTTCTGGCTGATCTATATCCTTCTTTATGGGCTTTATGATAAGACGCTGCAAATTCTTACACACGGGTTGGTTATACCTCGGACCAGGCACATGGAGATTAATGCCTTCAACATGGGGGAAATGGAAACAGTGGGTGTGGTGGGTCCCGGACCCATTCCAATCGATTCAGGGTATAAAATTTAGTGGAAAATGATACCCCACACGCCAAGGTACCGGAAATCTCAAAAACACACATTCGAAATGGGTAATAGACCCATTTTGACCCATAACCTCTTCCAATGGGCACCAATCGTCCCGGGACCCGTCTCATTGGATTCAGCGTCCAAAATTTAGTGGAAAATGATACCCCACCCCTAGATGCAAAAAATCTAATAATATTTTTCAAAAAACATTTCGGACCCCTACCCCCAAATTTTCCGATCGGGCTGAATACTTTCGAGGACCGACCTAGGCCACGAACAGACCTCTGACCCAAATTTCAGATTTCTAGAAAATTTTCTACTACCTACCTAAAAAAGCCCGGACGGCGTATTCAAGGAATAATCAACCAAAATGGAACTACTCACCTAACAGACCGGATATTGCTCTTTTAATGTTGTCCCTATTGTCAGTCAAGGGTCAGTTAGTACAGAATGAAAAGCTGTTGGGGGTGCCTTTGGCTCGAATGACCCGTCGAATTGCCCGGTTCAGTTCACCGGTCGAGGTTTCTACAACAATAAATATAACGCGCGTGGGCGATTAGTTGGATGAGAGGCGGCTGATTGTATTTGATCGAGCCGTTTTGTTTGCGCGATCATCAACGGCGATGGCTCACGTTTGTGATAGAGCAATCACTCGCGGTAAACAGGGCGGGGCGTCGAATTGCGTTGCGGTTTCCGCGAGGATTACGGATGATTAGCTCCAAAAACCACGCGGGATGTTGGGCCGAAATTCCACCTATACCGTCGTCGCTGAATCAGCAACGGTAGAGCTGTCGAAAGGGGCGATGGAAACCATGAATAATCTACTTACTTGGGGTTGGCGGGATTTCGAATTCCGCGTTGGTTTCGCGTCTCGACCTGGAAGTGACTAGGTACGTTCTTGTTCCAGGATTGTATGGATTGGAAAGTCATTTTCGGCACTAGCTAAATAGAGTACATGTTAAACGCATTGTTAACACAGATATTATGTGCGAATTCACTCCAGCACGACGATATTCCTGACCGAGTACTCCTTTTGGTTTTATACATTTTTAGTTGGTATTCCTTGAATAATAAACCGATCTTTTCATGCTCAAGGTCATAGAATGGTGCCTCAAAATTTCTTTCTGGACGTTTCATGATGTCTAGAACGAAAATGCTGCAAATTCATTCACAGGGGTTGGTTATTCCTCGGACCAGGAGCATGGAGACTCATTCTGATCGATCCTGATACCAATATTCAGAGGAAAATGACACCCCGCAGGTGTAGGTATCAGAAATCTTGAAAACACATTCGAAATGGGTAGACAGATACCCATTTTGACCCATATTTTCATCCGGTGAGCGCCAAAAGTTCCGGGTCCCGTCTTATTGGCTTCAGCGTCCACAATTTAGTCAAAAATAATAACCCACACGCCTAGCTCACCAAAAATCTCGAAAAACCATTTTTTGAAAAACAAATTCGAGATATTTTTGGGTATTTAGGCGTATTTGGGTATCATTTTCCACTAAATTTTGGACGCTGAATCGATTGGAATGAGTCCAGGACACTCCACACCAACCGTTTCCCCCAAATTTTCTCCATGCTTCTGGTCGGAGGAATAAACAACCCCTTGTAAATTCACGTCCAACGTAAGCTTTTTTCTCCTCCAAACTGAAGGCAAACGCCTTTAAAAACCTGCAAATTATTCGACAATTGTTCATAATTGTACGAGAACCTTGCAACTATATGCATTTACTGCTGTATGTAATCAGTCCGAAATTGGTTGGTGATTTTGATGATCAATTCTGATGATTTGTTAGTCTTCATATACTTCGGCTGAAGAATAGGAGAGATTTGAATAGGAGAGAGAGTCCTAGTCCGAAGAGACACGAAGTTACACGGCTGAGTATAGGGCAGTGTATGGCACGAGGATTTCTCTGAGTTGAATCCTTCTAGTAATTATATTTCAAATCTTTTGTTGCTTTGCATCAGAATTTCGAGAGATTGACCGATTTGAGAGATCGGTCTCTGCTCACTACGTACATGATTCATCGCGTTATTGTGATTTTGACAATCAAGTCTATAAGAATTCCAGTTTTCGGTTGGTTATTCCATGAATAATCAACCTTTTCAATGTTTTCATGCAAATGTTCAACCTCTCCGGTTCGGCCAAACATTTTTCCAACCTGATCGGACCAAATTTGGGCGGGGAAGGGGTCAAAATGTGTTTTTTGAGAAACAGATTTTCGAGATTTTTGGCAATCTAGGTGAGTATGGTATTGTTTTCCACCAACTTTTGGACGCTGAATCCAAAGAAATGGACCCTGGAACGATTGGCGCCCTCTGGATTAGGTTATAGGACTTAGTCCGGGACCCACCACACCCACTGTTTTCCTCATTTTCCCCATGTTGAAGAAATGAGTCTCCATGCACCTGGTCCGAGGAATAACCAACCCGTGTGAAATAATTTGCAGCGTTTTGAAAATAATGCCGTTATTTTGAAGTCATCTGAATTCAAAGGCTTCAGATAGAATTGGTGACAAACCGTACCTCGTTTTGAGTGGTTATACGTGTTAAACACGAAATCTAGCGCATTTAAAATTACAGGCCCGCGTCCGCTGTTTTCGGAAAAGTTGTCAGTTGAATATCTCGTGGATTACAGAGTGGATTATTCAAACTTGAATCGTGAAGGAGGTGGAGAGAGGAATAGAATGGCACAACGAATAGTAAAAATTTATAGTTTCGAGGTAAAAAGGGGGGATACTCGTAACATGCTGAAAGGTGGATGGAAAAGCGTGCTGATATTAGCGTGTTCAAAAGTGATAATATTTTAAACGAGGTTTCTCCTCTGGAAGGTAGTAGTTATCTTCACATAGACTAGCTGCCGTATCTTCCATTACGACCCTTTCCATCGGCCCATTTTCCCGTCGTTCTAGATCCATTTGAAAAAAAAACTGATGGAGGATACAGTTCATACGGTTGAATTTAGATATTTTTTTAACACATTTCTTCAACATAATAAATTGATAGTTTCGTGGTACGTCGTGGGGTTTCAATGGAAATGGAAAAATTATAAATTTCACATTCGAAAACGTGATGTGCCACTAAAATGGTCGTCCTTAGACTCTCAACGTGTCATCAATTGCTTTTTGAATAAATTGAGGCACCTGAGTTTCAAAACTCGTTTATTCCGATTTATTATGAAAATTGAGATGACAGTAGTTTCTGAAAATGTTTTTCACTCTTTCCAAAGGTTAAGTTCGTTTGTAGCAAAATATGTTCTTTCCCGTATAGGTTCGAAATCCACGAGATGTTGCTGAAGTCGTTGCTTATTCCAAAAAAACTCGTTCTGTACCCATGAAGGTTTTGGTGGTTGAAAAAACTCTTTCTTTGCTCCCTATAATCTGCTAATCATAATTTGAGACATCATGTTCAAAACTCGTTTCTTCTGATTTGGCTATAGAGTTAGCGTAAAAGTTATTTTTCTAATATTTACCTAGTACCTGAGTGTAAACGAGAAGAACACTTCAGGAGTAGAAAGGGACATTTCTTGAGTTTGAGAGTGAGTTTATGGTCTTAGTCAGCATTAATACAAACCTGACGGGCTTGCTGGTTTCTTTAAAAACTCATTCTGGACTGAGCTAGTATAAGAGAAAAACGCCCAAAATGTTTCCACAAAAGTTTTTTATTACTTAAAGTAGGATAATGGGGAAAACAGTGAGTGTCTAAGACCCATTTCGAAAGATTCAGCGTCCAAAATCCCGTTGGAAACGACGTACCACACGACCCAAAAATCTCAAAACCCACTTTTAAAACAAGTAGAAAGACACTAATTTTGACCCAAACTCACCTCCGATGGTCAACAATCGGTCCGGGACCCACCTCAATGGATTTGCGTCCAAAATTTAATAAAATATGATACCCCCCACATGCCTAGTCTCCAAAAATTGAGTCTCACAAATTCAAAATTTCAGAAAATGTTCCATGCTTACTGCCAAAAACGGTGTGGACGGCAAACGGTCATTTCGGTTGTTTGATCTACACAACTTTAAACGCGAATTGCCAAATTTTTGGGCAAATTGGAGAGGTTGAGAACAACGCATACATCAACCACCATTTTCAAAAATATCTAGTTCAAAACAACCTCAACTGAAAACCGAATGAGAAATGAATGTTCTCTCATATTTGGTAGGAAATGGACTTCATCAGCTTTGCAATTCAGTTACTCATTTGGTCGTATCGATTGGGTTTGCAATGAACCAATTCTCACAGGAAACACCAGCGTTTGATTGAAATCTCTGCATTATATATTATCATTTTTTAGTAATTGTATCGTTGATATTGAGTTTGTAATTATTTTCCGTAGGTAATTAATAATGTTATTAAATTCGCTCTCGACGTGTAAATTATTTTCCGACATTTTACATGTTTATTTAATGAAAACGGATACGCTCGTACCTTTGCAGAGAGAATGAGATGAATATTTGACAGAATATTCCTCTGAACTTGTGAACTTGGTTTTTGATGAGCGCTGTGAAGGTTAAAGGATTCTTGTGAAGGAGGAGGCGAAGGTAGGAGACTTATGAAGCTATGGGAAGATAACTTCAAGAAATTGTATGATCCAGTGGCGGAGTCCGATGAAGTAAAAGAGAACGGAGGAAGCGAGGCCGTAATACCGGGTTACGGTATTCTGAGCCACGTTTCGTTCTGTGATCAAAACGGAGCATAAATACCACAGATTCCCCGGTTCTCTCTCTTCCCACCGTCCTTCACCACCCTCCTTCACCGCCACCCTTCTCCTTTCCACCCTTCTGCGTTGGGGTTTCTCTCCCGCCGCTTCCATCGCGCCGCCTCGGCCACCCCTGAACCCATCCGGAACTCTATTCCCAAGGCGGCCCTCTTGTCAAATACACCAAGATGACTTTTATATTACCCCTTAAATCTTGAAGGTCCTCCCCAATATCCAGGCCATGAAGAAACCCCATAGACATTTCGTGGGACCCGGGGATTTCAAGCTCATCGCACGTACGCCAGAATTATTATAGGGAAGATGTGATGGTGGGTGTTGGAGAGGGGGGGGGGGGGTGTTGGACCGTACGCGAGCAATTTCTTCAAAATGGCGGCCATCGTCAGTACCACCGAGGTACTCAGCTCGCAACCGTCTTCACAATAGGTATACCCTGCTTGTGTCAAAAAGATTATCTTCAGAAAGACCCCAAATGCGCGAATGTCCCCCTCCCCCCTTCAGACATCACCCCTCATCACCCTTTATGACGTCCAACGGCTGAATTTCGTTCACTTTTGCTGGAAATAAATTAGGAATAAAATTTAAACAAAAATTAAATAACACAGTCTATGTACATTTTGGTTTGTGAATTTCAGATTATGAATCAAAGGCTGCAAAAATTCCGTGAGTTCAAATCAAAATGATTCTTGAAATTGATGATAATAGTCCCTGGAAACTCTCAGTCACCAATCCCCCCCCCCTCCTCGCCACGACAAGTTGAAATGTTTCCCGCGAGATAGGAAAAAGCACCAAAAATCGTCCTATAAGAAATAGTACCTACGGATTCACTTCATTAATGTAAATTGAACACGAGAGAGAATAGTTTCAACGCACTTATACCCTCGAAAACAATATAGATAACAGGATAACAGATAACCCCAAGTTCGGTTCCTCATTAAGCATAGGTAGGTACTGTCATGGAATAAGTAGTATTTATTCCATGTGGTGTTGTGACGGTGGCGCCCCTGGTGGCGCGACAGTATCCTACACATTATACTGATTCGTCAGAAAAATGACTGGGGACCACATGTTCAATAAGGTGCCGCAGGGCTCGTGTAAGTCAGGTTGATCGGCGTGATGGTGGTTCCCCTGAACAAAACTGGATGTCCTGGGATGCTTGCGAAGTGGCTGTCTGTTGGGCTGAAGGCTGTGCCAATGATTCTTCTGCTATGGCTTCTCTTACTGGGAATATAGGTGGTATAGTGAAACTTCGTTCGTGTACCTCTTTAACAGATTTTCGGTCAATATGACGTTTGAACACATAGCCATTGCTCAGATCCACCTGGTAATGCAGCTGTCTTGTGGATGACAGTGCCGAATTTCCAGCTCTCCTTATTGTTGGTATAGTAACGAGCTGTTATATGGTCTCCCAGATTAATATTGTTGTGAGCTGGCACCTGCACCTGTCAAATGGGCTGCCGGCGTCGCAGGGTCATTGACCTGTGGAGGGCTAAGGGTCGCTATCGAACATTCCTGCATCCTATTGAATTGGCTGGAACCTTCCCGTTCACTCGAGACAACACATCGAGTTCCCAGAACCAGGGAAGGTTCAAGAACGTTCTCAGCCAGGCAGCAGGTATAAAATGGACCCAGGAACGCCGCGGAGTGCAGTTCAATTCGGAGTCCGAATATAGACCCCTTTTGGGTTATAAATTGTGCCGTGCTGCATTACAAATAGTGCGACAACAGCGTAACAACCATGTATTGTGATTGTGTCATTGTGTAAGTGCGCGAATGTGAACAGTGTATTCATGTGAACAATTGTAATAAATTATATACGAAGAATATAAATTGTTACAATATTGCCTGGCTTTGTATGGAGGATCAGCTGATATGGAAAAGATGGTATGCCTGAGCACATCAGCACCAACTTGACTCGCCACTTCCTCTGAAAAAATTGTTCAGCTGGAGTTATATTCGAAAGGAGTGAAGTGGTCCGATAACGGAAGAGACCTTGACCTATTGACCTTGATTATGAAAATATTGATGGTTGATCATTCAAGTGACCAATTAACAAAGATTTGTTTTCCGCCGTCTCCGTTTTGGTAGTTAGAAGATATTTTGGTCAGTTGGTCCTTCACTTTTCTATCAAGCCGGTAAAAATTGAAGCAAACGGACATGTTTTCAGCACTTGAACAATGAATATCTGAATATGGGTAGGTTACAACTTTTTGAAAAAAATATTCCTAAATAAGCAAAAAAAAACCGTTATGCATCGTTTTTCAGTATTTTGTGGATATTCATACTCATGTTGCTTTCCCATCGATGTCATTATTCATCAATTAGTCAGAAACAGGACAGTTAAATATTGTAGTTACCAATCCACAAGCCAAAATGGTGGGTCACTCGATTGGTCGCGAAGCCGCCAAGGTGACACTGCGTTCAAAATCCGTAATATAATTGAACACTGCATTACGGGGAAATTTTCACTCGTTAAAAATGATTTTTCATTGTGGCACAGCCGGTTTAGAATTTGATTATCGCCCTACTGCGTTCGGCGTGCTCTTTTCATCGCCCTTGAGAAATGTCGTGGAATAAAACATTTCAATTTTTCCAACCTCGTTTTTTTTGGGAGGGTCGGGCTTGTCAAATCTCGAACGATTGATGAAAACAACAGAAAGAATTAGTATAAAATTTCCAAGTCGAGTTCATTGGTTGGAATAGACATCGGGTTTTTCAGAGGGGCGAGACGAGGTTTTCCGATCCCTTTTTCGTTTTTTCTTTTTTTTTTTACCCCGGAGATGATTTCCATAATCGATTCCCTCCTTATCACCACACTCCCTACTCCCTTTCGGGTTATCATCCTCTTCCCGACAATCCCCCGCGTCACCTTACCAAGGCAATATACCACGGAGACGGCGAAAGAGGCGCGGACTAAACTGAATTATTTCACTTTCTCTTGTGCACAATCCCTCATGATATATGCGATCAAATACTGAAGGCGGAGTTATATATAAAAAAAAGTGGAACGACACGAAACTTTTCTTCGTGTATTGCAAACCGTCTTTTGCTTTTTCCCCTACTTTCTCACTTTTGACACAATATTTCGCCGCCTTGACATTCCGCCATTTGTGTCGCTCCTCATATTTCAACGTGTATCATAACAATTGGGGGAGTGCAAAAGAGTGTGCCGTGTTCCGGGAGTCCTGAATCGACTTTTCTGATCCTAAGGTTTCAATAATGAAAAAATTCTTTCAGAAGGGTTGGTTATTCCCGGTATTCGGCGCATGGGTACTCATTCCAAAATTCAGCGTCCAAAAATTAGTGGAAAACGATTCCCCGCGCGCCTAAATCGCCGAAAATATCGAATATGGGGAAAATGGGAAAAACAGTGGGTGTGGCATTTCCCAGACCCGTTTCGATCGAATTATCATCCAAAATTTAGTGGAAAATGATGCCCCACACGCCTAGGTACCAGGAATATCAAAAACACATTCGAAACGGGAAGGGAGGTACCCATTTTGACCCATAACCTCTTCCGGAGGGTGCTAACCGTCCCAGGACCAGTCTCATTGGTGTCAGCGTCCGAAATTCAGTAAAAAAATGATACCCCACACGCTTAAATCGCCAAAAATCTCGAAAATCCATTTTTCAAAATACACATTTTGACCCCTATCCACCCCAAATTTGGTCCGATTTTAAAATTAGGGTCATTATGATCTAGAAATTTACTTATTGTAGCAATGCATAACAGTATTTTCTAGGCAGAAAGGTAAACATACAATAGAGTGGCAGTGGTCGGGGGGAAAGGGAAGGATTCCTACTTGGAAAATAATGAACCATTCTAACATCCATTTTTTATGAATGACTAGAGGGGCGAAATGAGTGATTGGTATTTTGAAAATGACATTTGATATATTCACCGACCGAACGTGCGGTGTATCATTTTCCTCGAACTTTGAGACGCTATATATTACGCTATACAGGGTGTTAACCAATATGAGGTTCCCTGCCTTCAAGGGGTCAGTTCTGCGACTCATTAACAACAAAAAATGCCGTAATGGCTATCTTTTGTAGGGGCTTCGCTTCCAAATAATTCACATTTGAAGATTTGTTCAGTGTTTTCAACCTGACGTCACTAATACGGTCATAACTCCCTTAATTTACAAGATAATCTCTAATCTGAGTATGCCGTTATAATGAGCGTCAAATTTACCGTTAGAAGGGGTTCTATATATACCTCAATAATTTAGTACTGGTATTCACTAATTCCGGCTAAAGCTGGATAAACAATGAAGACGCGAAACCATGTCAACATTTAGCCGGTTTAAATGAAACATTCCCCTGACAAATGCCCGCGTACATTCGTGGAAAACATCAGCGTTTTTCCAACTCTATATTTAAATATACTTTTGTGCGATAATTTAAGGGTGAAAATTTTCAAGTTGAACTCGATTGTGACACTCTCAATCCCTTGAAATATAAATATAAATATGGTGCTGATGTGAACTCTCAAACAAAACTCGAGGTGGGGGCTCGGCTTGGCGATAGGAGGCCGTCTGGAATCAGGTCACTAATGCTCAAATAATGGAGGAGTTATCATTTTTTCCACTTAAAACGTCTTTTTCACCCTTAAACTATGTCACCAAAGTACGTCTGAATAAACCGTTGGAAAGCTGGTATTCTGGAAAAGTTATTCAAGGGAAATTCTTCCTTTTACCCGGCCAAATGTTGACAAGGTTTCGCAATTCAATAATTTTCCAACACTAGACGGATTTAGTAGATACCAGTAATCTACTATTGAAGACATTGAGAGGCTCACCAGAAGGGAAATTTGACGCGCACGCGTCAGAAAACACGACAAAAAGTTTAATCATAAATAAATTGAAAACAAAGTCCCTTAAAAAAGTTTTTGAGACATTTTTTGTAGCAAATGAGTCGTAGAATCGACCCCTTGAAGGCTGCTAACCTGGTTAACACCTTGTATACTGAGCCAGGTTTCCAACGATATCCACTTAATTAATTCTGCATGAAATACGATTGTCCGTGGTTTGGAAAATTAGCGCAATTTTAAATAAATTTCATCATAACATACGTTATAAAATAATCATATTTCTAATCCTAACCAGTTTCTAGCTTTGAAATCGTTTCCAATAGAGCATCTATTTCATGAAATCAAATCCGTTGAGGGGGATGGGGTGGCTACAAAGTGAATACCAACCAATTTTGGTGCGACATTTGGGCGATTTTGTCATCAAAACGCTATCAAAGTGGGACCTTGCAACGTGTGAGTTTATGACGTCACCGCACTCAAGCCCACCTGGGCGACACGTCAACCGTTTAAGGTTTCCAATTTCATCACCCATTAGCTTTTGCTCACCTCCATTTGACAACCGCTTAGCCGGAAATCGATGCTCGATTTAATTCGAGTCAGCGCGCTACTTATGTCAGAATCGGAAAATTTCAGTGTCATTTGAGTAAAGTGAGGTCAGAATGTGAACTTTCGTTTGGGCGGTAGTAGGTCACTGGATCGACCCATTTCAGCCCTTCTTGTCCCCAAGGCAGGTTCAGGGTTAAACGTTGGCGCTGTTCCTTACAAGTGTCGAATCAAAGGGGTCATGCGGTTTTTACAGTCGTTCCTCGAGGATACGTGACACGAGAAAGGGACCGCAAGGACATAAGAGGAAATCATTAGGGCGGAGACCTCCATCAATGGACACGAGGAACTAGGAGCAGGTTGAGAAAGAGGCAGAAAAGCAGAGGGCGGGACAGACACGAGAGGCAATTATAAGTTCCTTTGCGAGGGAGCGTGACAGAAAACGACTTGCATGTTAGGTGGACATCCAAACCGTTTGTCGGAGAAAAACTGCCACGGGTTTCAGACTATCAGGGGATTGATCTGCAATGTCGTTCACAAGTGCTCGGTTGTCCTAGACACGTAGGCGGCCATGTCTGGAGCCCTTAATCACTGACCAGGTGTATTACAACAATGCAGCGCAGTGTTGCACCTTGTAACAGTTCCAGTAACAGGGTATCTAGGTGCATCGTTCACATTATGACGATTGGGGGACACTTTATGTCAGAAGGATTTCATGAGACATAAGATCCAAATAATGGCAAAGTTCACGCGCATGCGCTCTTAACCAGGAGACTGCACAAACAAGCTGTCCAGTGGCAGTGGCTGTGTTTAAGGGGGGGATCATGCACTCAGTGTTGGTACACATTGCCACTCAAGTGGGAAGTAGGGGTCTGATTACCTGCTGAATGAATAGAAGACTCAAAGGTTGAGGTGCCAAGAGGAGTGCCTGGTGGCAGGAACATAGCTGGTGCTCCTGACCCTTGCAAGAGAGACAACTTCAAATCATGTTCATGTTCAAATCACATCAGGGACACCATTGTAAAGCTGGCTGAGAAGCAGAAGTGAAATGCAATGATCGATTCAAGCCCTTGTGATATTTCCACTTATAAACATATAGGATTCACGCCCATCTTATGGCTTGTATACCTACTCAACCATCAGTCGCTTGCATTTGAACGCGTCTACGGCACTAATAAGTGAGAAGAAGATTAATAACTTCGATATTTGAGCAGTTATGGTCAGTCCTTCAAAGTCTCAAATTGCGGTATTGTTTTATTGTGTATCACGTCAAATTCACGTGCAGTCTGTTTGTCTGTAGGAATCCATTATTTTAAGCATCGAGTCATATTAATTTCCCGTTTTGGTTCGTGAACCCCAATCCCCAGTCATGTCCCCAGACATTATAGTCAACCCCCTCCCACCCAATTTGGGCTTATCTGGTTGATACGTTTCTAGGTCCTACTAAAGCCTGAACGAGGTCCTTCAGGTACCTAATAGCAGATTTTTATAAACAGTGTTTTATGGAAAAATGGATTTATGAGATTTTTGGCGGATCTTGACGCATGGGGTATTACTTTCCACTAATTTTGGGACCGTGAAAGGATTGAGACGGGTCCCGGACCAATTGGTGCCCATTGGGGGTGGGTACGTGTCAGAATGGGTACCTACCAACCTATTTCGACTGTAGGGTTTCGAGATTTTTGTGTGTAGGGTACCATATTCCCCTAAATGCTGGACGCTGGATCGGTTGGTCACCCCTCACTCCTGCTCCAAGGAGTAACCAACCCTTGTGAAAGAATGAAGGGATTTGCAGTGTTTTGGTTGGTTATTCCTTGAATAATCAACCTATGTTTTCATGCAAATGGTCAACCTCTCCGATTCGGCTCAAACATTTTTTCTGGACGTTTCATGGTGTCTAGATCAAGATAGATCAATGTCCGTCCGCCGTACGCCGTCCACGCCGTTTTTGGTAGTAGAAAATTTTCTAAAAATCTGAAATTTGGGTCAGGGGTCTGTTCCCGGCCTAGGACGGTCCTCCAAACTTTTTAGCCTGATCAAACCAAATTTGGGCGGGGTAGGGGTCAAAATGTGTTTTTTGAAAAATGAATTTTCGAGATTTTGGGCGATCTAGGCAAGTGGGGTATAATTTTCCACTAAATTTTGGACGCTGAATCCAATGAAATGGGTCCCAGAACGATTGGCACTCACTGGAAGAAGTTATGGGTCAAATTGGGTATATATTACCCATTTTGAATATGTGTTTTTGAGATTTCTGGAACCTAGGCGTGTGGGGTATCATTTTCCGCTAAATCTTGGGAGCTGAATCCAATGAAGTGGGTCCCAGGACGACTGGCACCCACTGGAAGATGTTATGGGTCAAATTGGCTATATATTACTCATTTTAAATATGTGTTTATGAGATTTCTGGTACCTGGGCGTGTGGAGTGTCCACTAAATCATGGACACTGAATCGATTGGAATGGGTCTGGGACCCGCCGCACCTACCGTTTCCCCCATGGGGTCTTTCCTCCTACTATCGCGAGGCCTGGCGATATAGGAATTTTCTTGTTTCCGAATTTAACCATAATAGGTAGAACATTTTTTAATCGATGCCCGTCCAATGGTCCCTCTGTAATTTTAGTTCCGCGCCTTTATTCACTATTTATTTGTATGTACATTATATATTTTTCTTTCGTCCTGAGTCTAGTCAGAATGAATAAACTATTAACTTAACAAAAGATTACTATTTATTATTATTACTAAGATCATAGGAAATACGAGTAAGACGGAACCTCCGCTGACCGTCTTGGGCCAAAGCGTACCATGTTGTGAGCTATATTGTGATATATTGTTATTCAGTAAATAAAACATGTTATTCATTCATTCATTCCGTTTCCCCCATTTCCCCCATGTTTTTAAATAAGTTTCCATGCGCCCATGTTAAAGAAATCATCTCATGCGCCTGGTCCGAGGTTCAAATTAGAAAAAGGATTACCTTCAATAGCTGTCAGGGTAGGCAAAAGATCTGCGACGACTCGATCGGAAATTAATTGGCGGTACAGCGAAACACACTACGGCGAAGACTATTCGATCGCAAACGGAGAATACGGAATACTGAGTTTCAATAAAGAATGAAACATTCGGACTACCTACGCGTTAACCGACAAGTACAGGAGAAGCGATGACGACGCGACATAACAGGGCCGAGAACAGAGCATAGAGAAGAGATGAGCATGAAGCATCATGAAGGATTAGTTTTCCACCACTAACTTCCTACTGAATTTTGACTGAATTTCCTATCACTGGTTTTTGACGCTGAATCCATTGTGATGAGTCCCGGACCGAGTGGGGCCCTCTGGAAGTGGGGAAGTGGGTATTAGAGATGTGCCGAAAAGAACTGAACCGGTATATTGGAACAGGTATCTGTTTGGAACAGCTCCGTTCCGGAACAGACTGTTCCGAACGATACCCCGAGTTCGCTGCCTCAGCACACTATTCTCTCGCGCTCGCAATCGTTTGGAACAGCAACACAGACAACTAGACGAGTGCGGCGAAACTAGTATAAGTGAATACGCACTCTACTACTAGAATTCACGCACTCGCACTAGTTAGGAACAGCAACACAGACGAGTACATCGTGGCACTTAATTTTTGGTTTTCCCAGGCTAAGTTACAAATTCTGCCGAGTGTATTAGGAGTAGTAAAGTAAAGTATGTAGTAAAAGAGATTTGTGTATCCAACGCTTTCAAAACTGGCATTAAAACATTTCAATGTGGTTGCAACATCAGTTCCGTGTGAACGTATTTTTTTCAAAAACTAGAAGCATGGAAATTAGTGACAGACGATCACGACTGAAACCCAGTAAAGTTAAAGAAATTGTATTCCTAACTGCTAACCATAAGATGATTTAATAACTGTCACTACGGTCAGATTTATTTTGTTATGATTTTGAACAAGGCCTAATTAGGTTTGAATAATTTGACCTAAAAATTTGACATAATTAAAACAATTTCTAATTTATTTGATTGTTTTAATTCAACTCACCCAAAATAACTTTTAGATATATCATTTTTAGTATTAAATTAGTACGTTGTACGGGCATCGGCGTGAATTACCTTCGGAACAGTCTCATGTGGAACTGTTCCACAAGATAGGCTAGTACGGCACATCTAGTGGGTATGGGTCATGATGGGTACCTACATACATACCTCAAAAGTGGGTTGAATGAGTATACTCTTACACATTTTCTCATGCTCCAGGTCCGTAGGTACCCGCGAATCCCGAAAACCCATTCAAGATATGTGGGAAGGTACCCATCTTGACCCATACCCACCTCCAGAGGGCACCGATCAGGCCGGTATCCATCATGGATTCAGCGTTGGAAATTTGGAGATAAACGGTACTACGAAGACTAATCCCTTCTTCATGTATCGGGAACGCCGCCGCATATCTTCTCTATGCTCCGTTCTCGTCCAGGTAATTCTGGCATCGTCATCGCTTCTTCAGTTCTTATCGGTTAACCATTTACACGCTTACGTTTGTGTAGTCAGCTGAGTTACAGAACGTTTAATTATCTATTAGAACTCGGTATTCCGTGATTTCCGTTCGCGATCTAATGGTTTTCACCGTAGTATGTCGTCGCGGTACCGCCAATTAATTTCCGATCGAGTCGACGCAGATCTTTTGCCTACCCTGACAGCTATTGAAGGTAATCCTTTTTCATTTCGTCGTTTTGTGATGATACTTACATGCGCCTTTGTACGGGACTGGTCTATAGGGCGCCCCCTGCTTTTTAGGGACATTATCCCCCACCCGCAACATCCTTCAATTCCAGCGGTAATTTTTCCAAAATTACAAAAAGATCCTGAATCGATTGGAATGGGTCTGGGACCCGCCGCACCCACTGTTCCCCCCTTTCCTCCATGTTGAAGAAATGAGTCTCCATGCGCCTGGTCGGAGGAATAACCAACCAGCGTGTAGGAATTTGTAGCGTTTTTTTATTTACACGCAGACATCATAAAACGTATACAGTAAAATTTTTGCGCCAATCGGATAGTTTGACCTCTGAATGTGAAAATCTGTATTTTGAATGTATTATGATTATTCTTGTTTATTTTTGGCTTTAAATTATTATTAGAATCATTATTTTTGTTGCAATCTGGAAACATCAAGGGTACTCCTTCACTTGAGCAAGAATAATAAAAGGGTCGTTTTTTGAGCGTTTTATCTCTCACACCATTTATTACAGCAATGACAAATATGTGGAAAATATCAGAGATGACATAGAATTATCGAGTAGAAAGTACGTTTATTGACCCATAACGACACGTTTTTCGAATTGAAACTCAATTTCATTAAAAAATCGCTTCTCCAGAGAGTAGATTGCCTGCTAAGTGAAATATTACCTCATGAGCGCCTTTGAATCTCTAATCTAAATTGTCGCTGAATGTTTCTGACGCATCCTCATAATGCCAACAGAGCGATATATATTAGTTGTTTAATAACTATATCGAATGTCATTGTTACCGAGTCTTCAGATAGATGGCTGATAGAGAGATACGTGTTCAACTAGTGCAGGTATTATGTACTGTTAGCTGTGAAGCTATCCAAACTCCCATTTACCTAAACATACTCTCTACAACCCCTGAAGAGTTGCCCGTTGACTCTGATTATTCGCCACCTTCGTTAATTCTAATTAGTACCCGACGAAGAGGCGTTCTGCGGTTTTCCTCGGGCTGAAACTGGGAACCTGTTGACACTTTCCGAGTGAAATTTTCATCCAGAAGTTTCTCTGGGAGTTGAGAAACATTATCTCTCGCGATAATATTGGTCGGATAAACGAGAAAGGAAAATCAACTGAAAACCGATTCTAGAGTGAACCAATCACCGAACGTCAAATGATAACGCAGAGAGCTTTGTTATTGCATCGAGTTATATCCGAGGAATCTTATGACGCTCATGATCCGGAAAACACCATTTATGGCTGTTACATCCAATGGCGCCCACTAATTTGAAGCTTCATATACATTTCTGGTGTAAAACACCCTTAACTGTTATTATATTATATACCCACCTACTACGAAGCACGGAATCTCTTCGCTTTGCCTTCCCTCGACGAATACTCCAAAGGGAATGATGAAAAACTTTCCAACCCAAGGCAAGCTTAAATGAATAAAATAGCGACACAAAAAGAATAGTTGACTAGTTTTTTTCTTTTTCAATAATGGCTATGAATAAATCGGACCGCCATTAATATTGAATTAAAGAATTCTTACGAAACTAAAGAGAAGAGAAAGACATTTCCACACAATAACGACCGAGGGAACGTTGGTTAGCCTAGCTCAGCGGACTTTATCGCCTTTTCAACCAGCGAGAAGAGGGAAAAGAATTTATGAATAATTTAGATTTCAGTTCTTCTGAGCTCTTATAATTCCAAGGTAGAAGAGAGAAACTTCATTTTTCCCCTTCTGTTTGCGATCTTTGAAGGGATTTTGTTGAAACTTGGATATTGGCTGTCTCAGTCTCCATATTATAACGGCGCACATGTGCATAGTTTGTCCATACGGCCTTATAAAGTGTGTACGTTTAGGGTCCGCCGATCGCCGTCTTTTCTCAAGGTATGAGCGTGAAAATGCCTTAGAAATGCTCAAAAATCTCACTTCAGGGTCCACATTATGGTTGGTTAGTGTCTTGATTGTGCCAATATAATTTTGAATCATCTCCAACGAAGGCAGCGTATGGGAGAAAATTGTTACTTGAAAAAGAGTTTGTGAACGTTTTCCACTAAATTTTGGTCACTAAACCAATTGAGAAGAGTGGCGGTCCAATTCAGGGGTCCTAGTAGCTACTCATCAAGGAAGGTGTCTTTAAAATGAGTTTTACATTTGAAAAAACTTTCCACTCAAGCAAGATCTAAGTAGGAACTTTCATTTTCAACATCATGGTTCTTCATCATTCAGGCAAAGGTTGCTCTTCTTTGTGGAGGAAGTTTGCAATGTAATCCGATCAATCTCAGTGTACGTGCTCGATTAATCACAAAATTTTCTTGAGCTTTTCATTGTTTCAAACTTAAATGTTAGGAAAAAATGTTCAAGAAGAAAAAAATTTTGTCAAGAAAATAATTTAGCAAGTATAAATAGAGGAAGCTTCCTGTTGCTCCAAAGCTTACATCCAAAACACCCTCATTTGACCTACCAAGCATCCACTCCAACCTCCCACTTTCCCGCTTCTGCCACCTATACCCCCTCTTCCACCAAACCTAGCCTCTTGTCAATCCCCTCCAGCTGTCCACCCTGACCTATTCCCTTCCTCCAGAACATCCCACCCTCTTACCCCCACCAATTCCCTTCTCCAACTCCACTCTCACCCTCCAATGTTCTGTATGAAAGCAAACCTCAAAGCTCCGAAATTCCCTCAGTAGTTGGCTTAACAATATCATATTTTTGCATCAATAGAGCTAATATCCCAAGATGAGCCTGCTTCCTCTCAGGTCCTAGTTGATGACTTAACAGAACACATTCCACACTATTAATTTAATTTAATTGCTTTTCTTTCTCAATAATACCAATTAAAGCTCCAGCCGTAAGATGCGAAACAATGCCCTCCATAAATTTATTTTTTCCTTTTTTTGAATACAAAAACAGCTGAGTTCTTCAGCTGATTATTAGGCGACTTAACCCTCTCATAATCCATTGACACAGTCTTCAGTGAAAAAGGTGTCTATGGACTTTGTAATGTTTAACCTAGTTTGTCTGATCAAGTGAGCCGCTGATTGAGGAGGGGATGATGAAAGTGGTGATTCTATCCGTTTCATGACATGCGCAAATACACTACAACAGAATAATATTCTCCAAATTAATATTCGAACTCGGTTAGCGTCATCGTCTTGGAGTCTGACCAGTGAACAAAGCTTTTTGACGTGAAACTAACTTCTTATACAGTCCAGTGAGAGTCAGGGGTCGACAATTTTCACTTAATTCCGCCTTATCGAAACTAACAACTTGCCCGGTTATTACATTTCATTATTATCGCGTGTTTGCAGTTGATTGATCACGTGTGATAAGAGTGCAGAAATGTTTCAAGTCCCCGGAATACCGTTCCTCGGCGTTTATCGTCACCATTTTTTTCGATACCAAGGAGCAAAAAAACTGCAAATTATTACACGATAGTTATAATATTCTTGGTTCTTGCTTGTGTGGCAAAGTTGAAAACAAGGGAAAAGTGAAGAAACGATTTTTTTTTTCGTTTTTCTTTAAAAAAGTATATTACCAATTCGAGGAATAATCGGTTCGAAACCCATTTTTTTTTATTCGAGGGCCGGAATTTGAGGGAAAATGACAATACTCTCGACACCAAGCTCGAAAACCTGTTTTCAAAATACAAAAAATAGCTACAATGAGTCAGTCACAATATCCAAGTGAATTCTATCTGCCAAAAATCGGAAAGTTTCGATGATTTTTTTCAGCTTGATGGCAAGCGTATATTTTAGGATTTGAGATCTGCACACTTTGAAAACTAAAAACTTGAAGTTTGGGAGACATTTTTTTTTTTTTTTTTTTTTTTTTTTTTATGATGATAAGAATGTGCCGTTAGAGTATTATAACATTCTGGAGCGATTCGGATGACGTTAATTGGACGACGTTACATTCCTGACTCACGACAAATGGCGAATCATCAGATCGACTCCGGAAAGTGGTGATATCGAGCAAGCGCGAATACAGCCAAAGTAGGCTAGCAACGAGGTACGTTGATGGGCTTTTCATGCAGAACAATATCTGCGTGTGCTCAAACGGGTGATATTTCCGAATTAAGCAGCTCAGTGGAAATACTCGGGAGACATTCGTCTTCTCGAGCCATAATAAGCGAGTCAACTTGAGCCACTTGTAGAAAGTTTATCATCATTACTCAAGCCAACTTCCTGGCGTTCCCTTCCCACTTCCGAAACTCCCTGAATAAGACAATCGCAATGAAAACACCGAAAAGCCTCCCCCCTCCCCCTTCTTCCAAAAACCCCAGTTCGAGAGTGGAGAGCCTGTTCCGACCTCCAGAGGGTTTTCCTCCATTGATATTTGACCTCTTGACGGTGAATTTAGCGGGTGTGGTCGGTTATAAGGAGCTTGCGGTGCCCATTAATTATCTTCTACGCCTGGTGAAATTGCTCCAACTACACTCTCCCCAACACACACAGTCAGAGCTACTTAAGAAGCTGCTGTAGCGCTTTTCACCGAGCTCTATCTTCATTGTCATTCTTATCCGCATTATTGCCGTCCGTGGGACCGCTCTCGGCTGAGGAGGAAGACACCGTGTATATAAAGTGAATCATTTGTGATTCCTTAGAACATTAATTTCAAGTTCATCGTTATTTTATTTCATATTTTAATTGTTTTATTCAAATAGCAGCCACTTTTACGCCTTGACATTTTGAAATCGAATCTCAAAATCAACAGTCCTAGAAATGAAAATGATAGTTTTTAACCGTTTCTGAAGGCGTTGATAACTTATTATAAAAGCATCTAAGTCAATCCAATATTTGGACTCCAACATCACGAAGAATTTTGTTGTTCAGGCTGTGTGTTCTTTAATTCTTGGGAAATTGGTTCAATTAAGCGCCAGCCGTGTATAGAAAAATTGATTAAAAAAATGCATTTTATTACGATTTATACGACCCAAAATAATAATTATTATTTACCTCTTTCTTTTTGAGGAATAAGCAACCCGTGTGTAATAATTTGCAGCAGATTGCAGCAACAATTTACTTCCTGCCGCTGCCTTCCATTACCAGGCTTTTACGGGTAGTTGTCTGATTATTGAACTGAATCACTATCCTGTTGCTGACCAAATAGAAACGCTCAAACTGGAGTACTTTGTATTAATTCATGATTTAGTCGCAGAATTTAGTTCTAATTATTCAAGTCAGATTGAGGGAGGGGGGGGGGGATTTTTTGCCTATAGAACTTTGTGGTGGTAATCGTTATTAAGTCAATAGGTCCTGATTTTTGAACTATTTTTATTATCATCACCATGTGCCAATAAAGCCATCAAAATAACTCAATCATAATAGCCATCAATAATAAGAGGTAAACCTATGAGGTAGGACCTATGTCTCATGTTTTCAATAATAAATGCATTTAAAAAAAAAAAAAAAAAAAAAAAGAAAAGAGGAGAGGGGTAGCCGATTACCTAATAATTTTCAATTTCATTTCCCAACATTTTTATTTCAACCATCTTGTTATTACAGCATGATGAGAACACTATCATGTTAGTGTTCATTTTTTCTCTGTCACAATAAACATAATTAACTTTTTGCTCGAGTCACGATACAAATGAAGTTCAGAGCGTACTTGTATTTGAGAAGTCATTTTGTTTCAGTTTTCAAGGAAAACTAAGAAGTTAAACATTTTTTGTTGTGGAATGAAGTTTAACAGATTGTTTGGGGATGAAAATGTCGTAAAATGAATCATTATTGAATGATCAGATTGTAAAATTAGCGTAAATATATCACCTATTTTAATTTTTCGAATAATAAGTCATTGGGAGAGTGTTTTTGTAGCGTTTTTTTTTATCAAGAGGAATGTTGAAAAGCATTCCCATTATATAATCGATCCCCCCCCCCCTCCTCTTTAACCTTCAAAAAATACATTATTGTCACACCGGGAGTCATTTCATTTTCACTATGTAACAAATATAAATCCCGAATTGAGTCAACATGCTAAATTTGAAATGTTTTGGACCATTATTGGTTCCCGTATACGCCTCCTGGTATTATTACCAAGGCTTAGTACATACATAGAGACTCAAAACGGATTTCCCTACCTGTAGAACTTCGGTGGGCGTTCTTAGGTATAACTCAGCTGTACGTATTTTACCTGAAAGAAGAAAGATGAATCAGAAACGGATGAGAGATTGATCATAATTCCTCAAAGTATCATTCTCTGAGCCACAATGATAAGGCTGAAATACCCGATAGTTACCTAGTGCAATATCAACATCCATTGAATAACAACTAAAGTGAGGAGAGGATGCTTTCCTTTTTATGACGTGGATGCAGGGAGGTGGCTCTCGGCCCCTGCTCGGTTTCCTCCCTCTGCCTCTTTACTTCAACTACCCCTAAATGTCATATCATCCGGATAAACGGTAAAATCCTTCAGGCACGTTCCTGCAATCTTCCTCTCAATGACCTTTTTACGTGCACTTTACTTGAGGGGTGAGTTGAAGTTGTTATTTTTATCACGGTGCCTCGTGTTTGAGGTGTTTTGGCAAATATTTGCCCGTCTTATAAAAGGAGCTCATTGGGAAGCTCGACGTAAATAAATTTCCGTTCCTGGTGTCGATCCCTTTTCCTGCGGTCTATAAAAACCGTTACCCGGTAACTTGCCAAACGAGATTATCCTCGTTTGATATTGTTCCTTTGTGCTTGTAGAGCTCCTGTAGAGGCCCTGGAGATGATCTCTTCTGCACATGCCGCTCCGAAAAAGGTGAAGGACGAGTAAGAACACATAAGTATCGTCAAAAAAATGCGAAAGTTGGCTCTGATTTTCCTTTCCAAAGATGCCATGCATCAGTAGGTTAGCCTGAAGTTATGTCGTTATCGTAATACAAAATTGAATATTTTTTTGGGATAAATTGTATCATAATAACCACACTGATGTATCTATGAGACGTATAGTGTAAGTACATTTGATGAGGCTTAAAAGGCCCCCTCCAATTGTTCAGATTGGGCTGAACAGTTTCAAGGAATTGGTTTCGGGAGTTAGTAGCCGGAAACGGGTCCCTGACCAAAATGTCAGATTTTTATTTATTATCCAAGGAATAACCAATAAGTAGGTATTGGTGTAGGTGTTGGTGGCGGGTGGTATCACTTCACAATTCATGTTATGTATAGAAACTGCTGCGAACGACACCAGCAAGTACTACATGGCAGCACATGGGACATTCCTGTCTGGCAGTAACTGCAACATTACTTCGCAAAGTCCCGCTGAACCTCAGGATAGCCTGTATAATAGTAATCTGCTCTCAGTCAGAGATGAACCTTTCATCATTTTTCCTACAATCAGTTCAACCAATCAACCTATTCATTCGCGTCCCAGTTCTTTGATTTTTGGTTCCAAAGAAAATGTCTCACTGTTTTATCTGATTACCGTGATTATAGTTCATCAATGTGTAGTAAAAATTTTCGTTGGATAAAAAAGGGAAATTAAGTTTACCAGTGGATTGGAAAGCTAAAAATTGATATAATTGGGGAAGATATCATTTCAAAATAATTGAGAGTGTTTGAGTAAGAAAGTAACAACTCAAAATATCAATGAAATTTGACCAACAGTTACCCCCTCTTCTCATCACCCAAATACAAAAGTACTTTAATTGCCATACATAGATCGTTAGCTTGGACATAATAGAGAATGGTTGTATAATCAAAGCAACTGGCGACGCGTTTAAATTTGGAGGTACCACAGGCCAAGGAGAGAGGAACCTCAAATGCATTTCTCCAAAAACCGCGTTTTGGTTGGTTATTCCTTGAATATTCCACCCATGCTTTGAGTTATGTTATGAATCAATAAGAAGGATCTCCTCTATGGAACAATATTGTTATACATACTACGATTACTACTACCGTATTTTACGGAGTTTACAGGCGCCATATTATTGTTTCAGGTAGCCAAATCGTATCGAGCGCAGCATCGTATCCTTCGAAATTATAGGTAGAATAGATTTTTAGGTCATGCTCATATCAAAGGCAAAAAACACGATTGGTGTTGAACCCCAGCAGAACAGATCAGCTATGAGAGGGACTACCATAACAGTGAAAACTGAGCTGCTTTCACAGAAGGAATAAGACTGCCCTGAGGTCTAGTGGGACTTAGCAAATTAACGTTGCAGTTGCTGCTAGGCGTTTGTAACAAAGACTAGGTATCAACGTTTTAGATTTCTATTACTATTTTGACTCGTATGGCGGACACAATGTCATGGCCGGAATCGACACACTTTAAAAAGTACGAGTATTATTAATATTAAATTTTAATATTAAAAAATAACTAATTAATCTATTCCGCTTAGTAAAAGGTAGTAGATAAAACGTTTTCTTAAAATCTAAAATTTGGGTCAGGAGTCTGTTCCCGGCTCTAGTTGGTCCTCAAAAGTTTTAAGCCCGATCGGGCCGAATTTGGGTGAAGTAGGGGTCAAAATTTGTAATTCGGAAAATGGATTTTCAAGATTTTTGGTGATTTAGGCGTGTGGGGTACTTAGGACGCTGAATCCGATGGAATGGGTTCCAGAACGATTGGCACCCACCGAAAGAAGTTATGGGTCAAAATGGGTATCTATCTACCCGTTTCGAATGTGTTTTTTCGAGATTTCTGGTACCTAGACGTTTGGGGTATTATTTTCCACTAAATTTTAAACCCTGAATCGATTGGAATGGGTCCGGGACCCGCTACACCCACTGTTTCCCCCATTTTCCCCATGTTGATGAAATGAGTCCTCCTCTCGCCTGGTCCAAGGAATAACCTACTCTTGTGAAAGAATTTGCAGCGTTTTATCCAACAGTTGATGCAAATGCATGTATGTGGTAAGTAGGTATGTCAATAAGAATTATAAACCAATAGTAGGAAAATCAACGTAATATTTTTGATGTTTACAAGAGATTTGTGCCTATTGAAACGGGTCGCACGATACTGTAGTAATCCCTTAGTGAAGGGGAATACTTCTCGTTTTTCCAAAGGAGGTGACCCAATTTATTCATAGCTTCGTACACTGCGTCAGATCAGAAGGGAGCACGCGATTTGCTTCGTCAATATTACATGTGACCTAATGGTCCTTCGAGTGGTTACCCTCAATTACATGAAGGAATCGCCCTTTAATTATCTCGGAATCACTACTTCTTTGATTAGGTGGCCTTAAGGCCAACGTACACGCTACAGAGGTAAAGGCATCGACCGCAGAATGAGAACTTGAAATTGTTAGTTTGAGGCTTTGATTACAGCTCAACAAGGACATTACCCACACTTCAGTCCTTAGTAGTTAGGCCACCTAGGCCAATTATTTAGTCGACGTTGAAGGCTTGATGTCAAACAGTTCTTTCTGGCCGTCGTTGATGCGTGAAGGTCATCAGTCAACTTTTCTTCGAATAAACCCGGTGAATTCGTCGGTTTATCTCGACCATTTAGACGGCCGTCGGTTTCCCACGCAATAAAAAAACTGAAAGGAAAAAGTTGAGCCGGTAAGACGCTCCAAGGGAAGGATTTCGAGGTGCAAAACGGAAAGTGGAGGCACCAACTTAATTCCGCCCTCACCTCAGGACCAAACTCTTCGAGTTACCCAAGTTTGGAAGGTGCCCGAGAAATCAGATTGAATTCATCAGGGAGAGGGGAGCGGGTGGGAATTTCTTTTTAGAGTTGCGATAAGGGAATTCTCTTCAGAGTGGGGGTGTTGGCGTAGGGAGAATGGCACACGGTATGCCTTCGAAAACATGTCCCCAACTTTTCTCGCGTCGCCCAAGGGAAGGTACAAAACATCCGCGTTTACCCCGGCAATACCAACCTTTTTCCGAAAACTCTCAGGGTAATTTTTTTCGGATCAAGACGAGAAGAGGGTTTCAGGTTAAGAAAGAAAAGAAGGTCCTTTACAAAAAAAAAAAAAAAAGGAGGCGGTTAGCATGTGTGCGTCGCTCAGCCCTCGTTCGAAAGCGATGTAGGAAGACCCGAAACTGTCTCGGCTCGAAAGGTGGTGAGGGAAAGCAGATACGTGCGCCGTTCGCTCCTGGCTCTCCCGCATTTGTCACTATTCTTCTCCATCCGAGGGCCCAATCCTCTTCCACCAGATTTTTCCCTGATAAACCAAACAGCGCTCATTATTCGTCCTTCCTTTCAATGGTGATCCTCTATCTTGAAGGTTTTGCTATCTGAAAAATGGTCCAATCTTTCCCTACCGAAGGTAAAGAACGGCTTGCGCCCGAGAGGGAGAGTGAGTTGAGTGAGCGCCACTCTTGAATGAAACTGACTGAGAAAGAGCGGCCCGACCCCTAAAACCTCAGACAGCTAAAGGAGAGACGAAGAAGCGCGTTTTAGCGGGAAATGAGAAAACGTCGTTTTCAGTCGAGGAAAACGCGCAGGGTTTCCCTTTGTCGTAGTTTTCCCGCTCTTCTCAACGATGTTCTGTTGCCTCCAACGTTTCGATCCCGCAAAAGCCGCCGTTTCGTTTGCCGAAGGGATTTGCCTGCCTCCGTGAGAACTTGCCAAATCTCCAGAAAGTTGTGCTAGCACCTCGAACTGTAGGGAGAATTTCCATTATCATCTCGTTGGCCCAATTACTTATAGCGAAGAAACTTCGGAAAGTCATCGTTGATCCCGTCTTCCTTATTTTCAGCAGTCTTCTTCTTGGTTAGGATCATTCAGTATGTTCGAGAAAGCTTTATTTTCAATAATGAAACTATATTTTCCAACTAACGCAGTGTATTTAGGGGTTGGAGTAAAGAAAAATCCGTTTGGTTGCCGAATTTTCCACCCCCTTTACCCCAAAAGGAAAACATTGTAAGTTGAAGCTTATAAGCAGCGAATAATACATAATCGTTCTATATTCTCAACTGCTCCTTGATATAAGATGAAATAAATTATAAATCGAACCCAAATTGTGCCCACGCTCAAAAACTTCAGAAATTGCGGGATCGAACGGCCAACAGCGATAACGGTACGTTGGCTGTTAAATGTTACTACTCAATGGAAAATATAATTTAAAAAATTTCCCTAAATGTTGTTCGCGTTCCGCCATCTTTTAGCGTCATCTACCATTGTCTACGGCATCCTTTGACTGGATGGTAAGTCATGTCGTTCAATCCTCAAGGCATGATGATCATTTCTGGGAAGTGGTTTTCGGATTATTATCCTATAAATTATGAACCTTTGTCCTCATTCCTTAGGTCAGTTCATTTGATACCAATCAATCCATGAATCCATCATCTCATTTGATCCAGCTCTAAATGGTCCTCTAAAAAGTTTACCTAAATCTCCGACAACAGAAGCTGGGCATAGAGTGTGCCATGATGTATGTAATATTATGTGAATTATGAAAAAACATGGGTTTATTATTCACGGAATAACCGAAATGTGTGTTTTCGAAAAAAGGATTTTTTAGATTTTTGGCGATCTAGGCGTGTGGGGTATCATTTTCGTCTAAATTTTGGTCGCTGAATCCAATGGGACGGATTCCAGAACGATTGGAACCCACTGAAAGAGGTTATGGGTCAAGAATGGTGTCTATCTACCTATTTCAAAAGTGGGTTTTCGAGATTTTTGGGTACCTAGGCATGTTGAGTATGATTTTCTTCTAAATTTTGGATGCTGAATCTATTGGAATGAGTCCGACACACTCCACATTCACTGTTACATTAATTTTTCCCATGCCCCTGGTACGAGCAATGACCAACCCCTGTGAATGAATTTGCAGCGTTTTTTCTAAAGAAATTGGTACTTGCTCTAATGACTACGAAGATATGCCTTTCCACAAAGGCAAGATCTACCTGCAATAATAGGCCATATTGTGGAGGAATGTGCTGTGTTTTTTGTGAGACTCCATTTCCCAATCAACAAAAACCTTCAAAGCGTACGTACGTACAATAAATAGATTTTCGATTTGAATCGATCCAAATGATTGATTGATCGAAATAACTCCGAAACATCAAACTCAGAATAACTCATCACCAACTACCGAGTAGAGAATCGTTCACCCATGAAAAAAAGCGGTAGGTTCCACATATTTGATCTATCGATTTGCCGTATCAAGTGAGCATGAGAGGAACAATGGAAATGGGGAAAAAGGTTTAGTCCTTATAGAGACGCTCGGCCGGGAAATGGCTGTCAACGAAATGCGAAGTTGGGAGACCGTGTACAGTTGTAGTTTTTTTTTGCTGTTTTCTGTTTTGTTACATCTCATTCTTTTCTATCTTACGTCCCTCAAGTTTAATTTCCTGTAGGGGTTTCCCTCGTACGGATTTTCATTCTGCAGTTAGAAACAAAATATTCAACCTTTTTCTTCTATTTGCTTTCCACGGTTGGACATCGGGTCTCGGGTTCAGCCCTTGCCTAGTATTTCGGGTTCCTTTTTTTCCCAGAAAGAAGTTTTTTGTTTCTGATTAATATCCTCACGAAGATAAAAGGAACCTCCATGTTCTGCGAGTAGCCAGGTTGAAGGGACGGCTTCAGTTGATGAACGAAATACACGCGGCGTAGATCCACTCCCGTGAACTTGCATTCTATATTTTTCGGACGACAGGTTTTTCTATTTCAAGAGACTTGCAGATGCGCATTTCCAACAAATATAAATATTATTCAAAGTAGAGTTGTTCACTTAAAACAGTTCCAAAAATGCCGCCGTCACAGCAGAAGTTGCACCAAACTACCAACGAATAATCACGTCCAGGAGAGTGAAATTATATAACTGAATAATTTTGGTTTACTTATATGGGTCCCCGAAAGGGAAACAATCTTATCCTCCTCTCACACCGTATCTTTTTCGCTCAATGTTTCACCTTTCACGTTGCAACGTGTCTGCATTAAATTAAAAATACGAAATTCCAGTCGGGGCCGATAAAATCCTCTAGAAGATTCCGAACCGCGATCAGAGGCAATGTATTGGTAGGTAAAAATGTATTTTTGAAATTTTTGAGGCCTGAGCCAAATCGGCCGCTATTTCCACTAGATTTTTTGCCCTGCCACCCTCCAACGCACCCGGTCCTTTGTGGCTTCCCTCCAGTTTGTCACTTTTGTCGTCCCAACGTCATCAGTGACGTCCTCCAGCCATCTTCTTGGTAGTTCCCTCCTTCGCTGGCCAGCAGTTCGGTGATCTATCACCTTCTTTGAAATTCCAAGAGGTTCTTCGCTTAAGTTCTATCCATCGAAGTCTTTGGGCCGGTCGAGCTCCTCATTATTTCGGGTCTTTGCGCTGAAAATCCTTCTTAGTATTTTCCACTTACACACTAAAAAAAGAATTTTCTTCTTCAGCAGACACAGTCCATGCAGCAGCTTCACAGCCATACGTGACTGTAGGCCGTACCAACGTCCTGTACAGCTTCAGCTTCGTCACCCTGCACCTGAAAACCTTGATATCCTGGCAATATACCCTTCCTCCCGCAACTGTTCACTTCTGGATCCCGCCACTGATCATGCTCTTACTATTGAGAATATTTCCCAGCTGGCCATACTGCCAACCAAAACATTGGCCTTTGAATAGTTTTTTACTAATTAAGAACACTACGTCGATTGATAGGACGCATCGACCCCAATCGAGGCAAGGTATGGGTGAATGTGAGTCGTATAAAAATTATCGAGATAATATTTTTGAGATTTTTAAACCACCTATTTTTCGGTCAATTGAGTTAAAGTCCTACATTTTCTGAATCTACGGTGGGTGTAAACAGTCGCAAAATACAATTTTGACTTCCGAACGAAGTGTATTGAACATTGTTTGAATGTATTGGACGGAAACTTTGTGTAAGCAAATGATACAACATAGCTTCGTATATAGTGAGCGAGGTGAGGCCGGATATATTTTTTTTACTACCTAAGCCACAAGGAAATGAAAGTTTATATCGTAACACAATCCAACAAGTTAATGATGTATCATCTATAACTATGTTTTAGACGCTGAATCCATTGAGATGGGTGCCCACCGGAAGTCGTTGTGGGTCAAAATGGGTATCTATCTACCTACCTCGTATTTCGAAAGTGGTTTTTCGAGATGTCTGGTACCTAGGCATGTGGGGTATCATTTTCCACTAAATTCTGGACGTTGAATCGATTAGAAGGAGTGCGGGACGGCAAATGAAATATTTTCAGTTAGATTTTTGTCAATTTTTCATAAGTCGCAACTATATTTGGACCAGTTTGTGTTACTTGGGAATGCAGACGTTGCCCAACTCACCCTTTTCCTTCTTGAGAATCTTAAAAAATACAAATACAATAATTAATAAAATGAAATGAACATCTTAAAACGTTCAAACGTATTGTTTTGTTGCTGTTGGGATTTATTCGTTCATTTTTGTCACAGTTATAGAAAGCCCTTTATTCAACGGGATGATCCTAAACCAAGTTTAGCCCACCAAGGATGGGTCATGGGTCGCCACGAAGGGCGTTTCATCCTTTTATTATACAAGGCCAATTATTGTTCGCGTGCGAGTTGACTGATTTCAATGGAATTGGCTTCAGCAAGGCTCTTGAACATTTCGATTAATGTGTGCCCATCGTGACAAACACGAGTAGTTCGTCGACACAGTTCGCACGATCACTAAATTCAATCAATTACGTATTGAAGACGCAAGCAATTCTACAAAAGGGTTCTCTTGACAAAGTGGATGATTGGTTTCGAATGGGGAACATGGAATGATGCATTAGAGTGAATGGTTCAGCGAGCGTGTGAGCGAACGCAGGAAGGAAGCATACTATGCGGGTCTTACGGTCAAAAAGACTTTTTAATGAGTGTATTCACGCATTGATGTTATTGATCGGCAATCCTATTTTTCCGATGGCTTCTGACCTCTACCCGTCAGCTCCTCTTTTATGGCGAATGATATGTTGGTAATGCGTCGAGCCGCCATTGCTATTTCCAACTAAGAGCGCACCGAGGACTGGGAAATTCATGAAAAATCGAAAAGCTCAGTTGATCGTCGTTGAATAGTTGACGGGCGAGGCCGCGTTCGGTTATTCGAGACTTCGTATGTGCTCACAGTTTGGGCGGACGGGTGGGGGGTAATTGGGGCTGTGACATGCGACTCAAATGTTAACCATTGCCTGTCCGGTGTTGATATTGCAGCGGCATGGTTGGAACTAGCTTCCACCGGAATGAACCTCCCAGCCAATCAACGCGTGGACTATTTACCGTGAAAAATGTACACATTTCGATGTCGAAGAGGGCGATCAAAAACATGGTTTCAACTCAAGTATGGCTGACCTCCGAGTGATACGGTATCCCAACCAAGAATAGCCACCAAAGTTAGTATGCAGAATGAATTTGCACCATTCACTGAAATACAGGGACCCGTTCGGGGAAATCCCTGAGGGAGATGGAGATTCGTTGATGGTTTTTCGAAGTTTGCCCGAAAGGAGTAAACGTGAGCTATTTTTAGTTGGTTATTATATGAAGAATAATCAACCTATGTTTTCATGCAAAAAAGTTCTCTCCGATTCGACCCAAAATTTTTCTGTGCGTTTCAAGGTAATATGAAAGTTCAAGGTGAGGTCTAGATGAAAATAAGCACATGTCCGTCCGCCGTACACCATCCTCATTCCACACCAATTTGCTAGTCGAAAATTTTCTAAAAATTTGAAATTCGGGTAAGGGACCCGTTTCCGGCTCTAGTTGGTCCTCGAAAATTTTCAGCCCGATTGGACCAAATATGGGGGGTTAAGAGTCGAAATGTGTATTAAAGAATGAATTTTCAAGATTTTTGGCGATCTAGGCGTGTGGGGTATCATTTTCCACTAAATTTTGGACGCTGAATCCAATGAAATGGGTCCCGGAACGACCGGCTCCCACCGGAAAAGGTTATGGGTCAAAATGGGTATCTATCTAGCTATTTCAAAAGTGGGTTCTCGAGATTTCCGGTACCTAGGCGTGTTGGGTATCGTTTTTCACTAAATTTTGAACGCTGGATTGATTTGAATGAGTCTTCATGCTGCTGGTCCGAGGAATAACTGTAATGGAATTTGCAGCGTTTTTAATATTCGATATTGAACCGTGAAATATGTTGATCACGTATTCATCATTTGAGGAATGAATTACGATGTACATTGTTACACAATGATTGATAATAGTAGGTGGATCTTGCTCAAGTGAAATGCGTATTTAATGGGGAGACACAGAGTAGAATTAAAAATCGATAGCACCCCAATTCGAAGGTACTCCTTTGACTCGTGGGTGTGCGGCATTCTGTATGGGATCCACCTAAATTCAATTTCCCCTAAATCTGCTACAATTGTGTCCCTATTCGAACCAACACTGGCCTTATGAAAATGTTACTAAAGAAATCTCATAAAAGGATTGTCATAATTCCTACTCTTTTTCTTCTCAGGTTGAGACGGTCGGACTAGAAATGAGTTTGGCCCATTTTTGTCATAATCCGTGCGTTGTTGCATTGTGTTTTGTTCCTCTTAAGGCGCACCCATTATCTCCCCATGGAGGAGTTTCGAATGAAGGGAAATATTGTGATCTCTCTGGTTCAAAACCGAAGGAAGTTTGAATGCTTTTTCGCTTATAAGTTTACCAATAAGAATAACAACTCAAAAGAAAACGGAAAAGTCTTTCCCGAAACGATACTTTGTGTAGGAATAATTCATGTTTCATAAATAAAATATACCTATCAATAACCCCGTTAAAGGCATTTCAATTTGTATCGGTGAATGAGCAATTCCCACCAATCTTTCGAGTTCCCCGACACAAAATTATTTTGCACCGACCCTACAATGCCTTCCCAAGAAGCTCAAGCGAATTTATTATTTATTTTTTTCTTTATTCTTCGACCACTTCCCCGTTACTTTCCGAGGGATTTATATTTCAGGAACATTTTGTTCAGCGGCGGGCATTTAATTCCCGTTCTATTTGACTTGGGCTTCGTATTCAGGACAGCAACAGCGAACGCCCACTTTTTTGAAAAATTAATTCAACTTCGTCAACAAGGAAAAAGTTCTATCGCTCTGCGTGACTGGTCCCGAACGTTTCGCTTGTCGGAGATGTTTCGAGGCAAATACGCGAAAAAAAAGGTTTTATGGGCTGATCGCGTTTCTTTCCTTATTTTCCTACGAGTTCACGATTGTTTGGAAACATTGCGTCGGGTGTGGAACGGCTCACACTGGCACGTCAAGGTGAGAGAAAACTATCGCATCGGCGGAAAGAATCTTTTCCAAATGTAAGTCAAAGTCGTAGTGTGTTTGTGTGTGGGAACTCCCTTGCCCCTTGATATACATATATATATTTTTTTCATCGGATTGTCAGTAAGATCCTCCACCGTTAGGTTCCATCGTATATCACCAAGTCCGTAGGTAAAACATATAATGTCAATTTTTTTTTTTTTTTTTTTTTTTTTTTTTTTTTTTTTTTTTTTTACTGTTTTGCGTGATTTACGTTTGCATGATCCAGTTTCCGCGAATCCAGACCATCATTCAACTCCATGTATTTTCCAATCCTCGCCATGCATTCTTATTCTTGACTCGAAATAAGCTTGATGTGTTCCATGTTCGAACTGCGTTCAGCAGATCACGGAAACTCATTTCCGTCTGATTTTCACATTCATTTTCCTTGCTATTTTATTTAATTAAATTTTTCATAATAGTAAACCACTGATAAATAAATGGCACCTATTGTATCTATAACGATCAATTAGGTATTATAAATAATAAGCAGAGTGTTTTGATCCGACAAAAAGGGTAAACTGTAAGAATACCGTTAAATATTTGACCACTCGGGACAGCTCAAATTGCTCCCGGCACCAACTACCTACCTAGCGGGAGAAGAATCAACTACTACCAGTCATATCCTTACTTCGTTGAGATATGATCTACCTGTCGTGATAGAAGAGAAACCTCAAGAAAATACAGAAGAAATATTACTCTCACATAAACAACAAGCAATACTATTTTATAATGTCATATCAAGTCATATCAAAATAATGAAGTTCACCTCGCAGTTGGCAACACTGCGAGGCCTTCTTGATTTATCTCTTCTGATGCTTGACATGGCGTCTTTCTGGCTATGGCGGTCCTAGAGTTTTGTTGAGAGTCAAGAATATAATTCGTTGAAGTGACTAAGTGTTGTTCAATTATCAAATCCAGTATAATTCATATTCATAGATCAATAGGTAAACAAGAAGTGGTTCATTTCATGTGTATGGAATTCAGTGAAGAAACACCGATAATTTGGCGCGGTACCGAGAAGAGAAGGTTGAAGAGAAAGCGTACGGTAAATGTAACCTTGCATTTCCAAGTGTAATACGATCGTATCTGGCAAACTTGGCCAACGAAGTTGAAGTAAATTGCATAATCGAGTTTTATGAGCAATAGTGTAATCCGATAAATGGAGATAAAATCGGCCGACGGCCGATGCGAGTATTTTTCCAATAACGAAACGGTATGGCACTGGGTTTTTGAATGTTTATGGATAACACAAATTCCGTTCTCGTTTTCTGCCTATGCTTAGGTCCATCCCTCTCCCTAATAATCCTTTTCAGCGTTTTCGGGTTGCGTAGAGTAGGTTCACGTCGGAGAGCATCGTCGGAGCGGAGAGAATCACCGGAGCCGAGAGCATCGCCGGAGTCGAGAGAATTTCAATTTTGACACTTACACAGTACACACTCAAAGCTAGGTGATGTGAACGTTTTCTTTGTGTGAATGACTTGTAGTGTGCCTGGACCTAGTTTCGAGTAAAGTCATTGATGCAGGGCCCATAGATTTCGATGCAGTCAAGACTTAATAACGCCAGGCAAAATTTCCAACTTGTGGGAGTAATGGATGCGTGAAGGAGCGCTTAGTGGGTAATAGTTCGAGGATTCTAGCCCATTGGAACCCGAACGCACGAACGTAAAGAGGACGGGATCCTAGCTAAGTGAGAAACCGGATTTCCTAGGAATCTGATCCGCTATGTGTTACTCAAGTTGGCTTGAGTAGATCAGGTCTCACTCGGAGCTGTTATAGTTTATACTATGACTGACCTACGTTCACCAGAGGTTGTTGGCTTAGTGAATGGGTACACCTCACCTGGTAAGTTGGAAAATGCTCGCAAATTTGTTAATGGTAACTGTTGCTTGAATTTGGTTCAGTGCTGTTGTATTGATATACTCTCCATAAATGGGTCACGACGGCAGTTGCTGGATGATTGGTCATCAGACTAACGAGTAAGTCAGCAGTGGGAACTTACACCTGCTTGGGTATCATACGGTAAGTCTGGACATGACTTCCAGCTCGTCACTGGTGGTCACGTCAGGTAAAGGGTTGGACACATGTCTGCGTGTACGTCAGTTATGTCTTAAGGTACATATAGCTCATTAATTTGCGGAAATTAGGGGTATGAGCTCAAGACCTTTTCAACTGGCCGTTGTGGGATCGGGAACGTCTGAAACATAACGCACACCGGACGCTGATATTTTAAATTACGGGTTTACTTTTCTGAATTTCTATAACAAAAATTCGGATTTTTGTTGCTTTGTGAATAACATGAAACTACCTATTTGATTGGAATGTGTGAGCAATTAAGCTTTCCAGGCTTTTTCTGTTCTCCTAGGAATTGTGGAATGTCCATGGCAGAGGAAAGTGATACAGAAGGACTAGAGGAGATGTCCCCTGACCTCATTGGAACTATGGAGGAGTGGCATACCGCTCAGTGGACGCCCAGATAAGCCTACTGGAAAGAAGATTCAGCTCTACCTCTCAACAAAGTGATTCTCGCCAATCTCGGGATACCAGAAGACCCATCACAACCACTCTCATCAGAAGAACTGGGTGATAGAACTTGCTATAACTTGATAAGTTTTGGAACTTGTGAGCAATGTAACCTTTCCAGGTTTTTTTCTGTTTTCCTAGGAATTGCGGGAAACCTGTGGCAGAGTAAAGAGACATGGAAGGCCTAATGGAGGTGTCCCATGACGGAGATATGAATACATCCCTGCTTCAGAAGGTTCGCGATCTCTTTGAAGAAATGGAGGAGCGACATACTGCTCGAATGGGCCAACTGGAAAGGAGGCTAGTCAGCTCTCCCTCTCAACAAAAAGCTTCGCACCAATCGCGGGATATTGCAGAACGGACCAAGAGATACAGAAGCAGGAGTCGCCTGGAATCTCGGGATAAGTCCAACACAGAGGAGAATGCAGGAAGATCTGAACCAACCCTCAACCTCTCAGCAGACCTGGAACAAGCAGAGAGACTTAAGAGATAAAATCGCAGCATCTACCTGAACGCTTTGAGAGATTGAGAAATGAGAACACCTTGGCTTCAGTGGTACGTCAGGTCAGCTTCAGCAGCAAACTGGTCTGAAAACATCCGTTTCCAGTCTGTGGACTCCAAAAACTAGAAGATGCTTCAGAGTACAACGTTTGGAAAGGAATGGTGTGACACACCAAACAGCCTCTTCATAACCTCCACCTTGGTCTGAAGAGTGAACAGGGAGTGGCATTGCGCGCTCCAATGATGCCTTACCTGACGTCACAGCACTCTATCTGTTATTGGTAATGGAGGACTACGTTTGGACGGAACAAGATACAGACCCCAACAAGCCACTACTGCTTCGAATGATCAAGGATATGCTGAGTGATGATGAAGTACGGGAAGATCAGCTGAACATCATAGTCAGTGGGAGAAACAAAGCTCTGTCTGCTCGAACCTCTTGCGGTTATAACGTGCCACTGGTTCAGACCTCTCACCACCGCCAATCACAATCAAGAAATGGGAACAGGATAGGAGGCAGCCATGGAGGAAACCTGAGATCAACATGTTCCAACGAAGGCACCATAAAAAGAGATAAAAGAAGAAAAGCAGCAATCTCATGAAGTGAACAGCCAAAACGAAATACACAGGAAGTAGCCGTCCACTGTTGGAAAGGTGACAAGCCCGGACAGTTTACAAGAAATTGCTTCAAGAATCGAAGAACATGCTACAACGAAATGAGAGGAGCACAGTCATGGGACGTTCGCCGCAACAAACCCCCAGAACTTGAGAAAATGAAGTTGGAGAGCGCCAGGATGCTCGCCAACCGGTTTGAAGCAGAAAAGCACTCAATTTTCCAGATCGTCGGTGATCAGGATGGTCCAGAAGAATCTGATGTCTGGGTGGCTTATGGACAAAACGGGAAATGGGCCTCTGACGTTGCCTGTTACCTGAGGGAGTCCCAGGAAGGGACATTGCACATCTCTGAGGGTAAGAAAACTTTCTTAGCAAATTGTACACTCGGGGGCAACCCAACATCTAACTAATGACCTTGACCTTCTATCCAATGTTACTAAGTTAACCATTCCCCAAGTTTTTAAAGGTGCAAATGAAAGTAGGGATGCAGATCTTGTGGTAGAATATCAAGGGGACGTAGTATTTGATAATAATGGCAAAAAGTCTATGTAGAAAAATGTTCTGTTTGCTCCAGGACTTAGATCTAACTTGTTCTCAGTAAGGAAAGTAGCTGAAAACAGGGATGAATGTTGCGGTTAAAAATGATTCAGTGGAGTTTTGGAATGAAAAGACAAATGAAATAATTAGGACAGGGTCATTTAGGGACAACTTGAGGTGGTTAGAATTTGAACTTGATCAAACCAACACCCTAAAAAGGCGTTGCAGATATATACAACATCCCACAGGAAAAATAAAGCTTCGGAATATAGGCCACAATGCTACTGAATGTAAAGAAAACTCAGGGGTTGTTGTTACTGTGGGAGGGAGCAAAATGAGGAAGAGTCAACTCTCTATCTAGCTCAAGTAGGGGTCAACCAAAGAAACTTCCTGATAAATAGTCTAGTAATGAACCTGAAAGAAACATTGACCCTAACACCCTTGATAATAGGATGCACCATTTTGACCAAGAAAAGCTCTCGCAAAACTTCAGGCCTAGCCTTGAAGAAAATCCTGCTGTGCTGTGACACCTAAGGCTAAATCATGCATCTAAGTGCTACCTACCTAGAACTTGCCGTTAAAAACATTAGCAAAATGAAGGGAATCAAAGTAGGGGACGACATTTTGGAATGTCAAGACTGCTTAAAGGCTTAGACAGTTGGAAACCCACATAAAACAGTGCGTGAAAGAGTAGAGAAACTTTTTGTGAGGCTACACTCTGATGTAATTAATCCCATCCATCAACTTTCTACACTGGGGCTCAGTATAAAGTCATATTTATATGTGATTTTTCAAGTTATGCATTTGCATATCCAACTCATGACAAGAAACAAGTTCATTTAGCTTTTTGGAAATGTCTGACAGAAATCTCAGTTATTACTAAGGAAAAACACATGGTAATCTCCCTTTGGATGGATGGTGGGCTGAAGTATCAGACAGCTGAAATGAAGGAGCTCCTGAGTTTAGAGAATATCTCTGTGCAAATCTCACCCCCTCATACTCCTGACTTGAATGGCTGTAGTGAAAGACTTAATCTAGAAATTGAGAGTGAATTTAGTCTCAGCAAAGTGCCCCACATCATTTTGGGGATACGCATGCCAAATGCCTCAAACTGCTCTTTGAGCCCTTTTGAGTTAGCGCACAAGAAAATTCCTAATCACTGGTATATTAAGAGATTTTGGTGCTTGGCAGTATTATGTTGACAAGAAAGCTAAAACTAAATTTGGACCTAATGCTGGAGCTTATGTGCTGGAATGTGGGGAAACTGATTATTTGCCGTTGGATGAGAAAATTACAAAAAAAAAAAAAATGTTGTTGTCAAGTGCGTAGAATCTATAGTCTATGGAGACTACAACTGACTCCTCCTGATCCAACCTTTTGTGAGTCTCAGGTATTTGAAGTGAGAATAGTCCCAAATTTAAATGTATTATTCTATGCAAAGCCAACCTCATATGTAGAAGCTGTTTCTTCCGTAGATTCAGATTTCTGGGAGGGAGCTATTTGTGATGAGCTAGAGTCCCACCAAAACAAGGGGACTTGGGAGCGTGTACCAAAAACTTCACTAAACCAAGGGACATGGGTCATAAAATCACAGAAAAGTAGAGGCTGATAAATCATACTGATACAAGAGTTGGCTCATAAGTAGAAAGTCTTTGCAGATATTAACTATTATTATGTGAGTGAAATTTGTGTCCCAGTCTCAAGGCTGGTTGATGTACAATAATTGGTCTTAGCCATGGCCAACAAATTCAATTTGGAGTTATTCCAGCTGGACATTAAGACTGCTTTTTTGAATGGAGAACTAGAGAAAACAGTCTACATGGAAATTCCGGATGGAGTTGTTGAATTCTCCGAATTTCCAGAGAACTTTAGAAAAACTCACATGTGTAAATTAGTTAAATCTTTGTATGGACTAAAAGTTTCGCCTAAATTGTGGTATAAAAAAATTTAGCTCTGTAATGGGCAAATTGGGCTTCCTGAGATATTCACATCAGAAATGTATTTTTAAATGGGAAGACAAGAGGAATTTAGCCGTTCTCTTAGTGTATGTAGGTGATGCAATTCTAGCATGCTCTTCCACAATAATTGCCAATTCATTGCCAAACTGAATAAGAGTTTTGAGAGCTCCTCGGTTTGGAAATAACAAGAAAAGGTGCAGAAAGGAAAATATTTTTTAACCAGTCATCGTTTGTATTGGAGATTCTGGAAAAATTCGTTCCCCATCCCTCAAAGAATCGTCCAATTTCGTCATGGATCCTTCAATAATGTCACTCGCGGTTCAGAGGAACAATTGTGGTGAATAACCAAATGCGTACAGACTATTGGGTTATTGGACTGTACTTACTGACACGTCCTGACATAGCTTTTGCAGTAAACTTTTTGAGTCGAAAGCAAGCAAACTTTACAGAACAAGATTGGCAGTATGTGCTTAAAATATTCCAGTATTTAAAAGGAACTGTGGGTCTGGCCTACTGTATTCAGGAGAAACATAGGGCATTGTTGGTTATTCCGATGCGTCTCTGGGGACTAATGCTCTAAACGGTCATTCTACCACGGGGTATATAGCTCATGTTTTTGGGGACTTGGTCATGTGGAGATCAAAGAAACAGTCACACGTGGCTCTATCAACGTGTGAGGCTGAGTATGTGGCTATGTCCAGCGTATGTAGCTAGACTTAGTGAGCATTAGAAACATGTTTATGTTTTTAGAATGATGTGTGATCAAACCTATTCTTTATAGAGATTGCTGTCCTGCAATTTCAGTGGCTAGGACGGACTCCAAGACACTTAATTACATAGTAAAACCGTGTTATCACTTTGTGAAGAATTTCAGATGGGAAATGTGGACATCCAGTGGGTCAAATCAGGCGATCTGTTGGCTGAAGTTTTGACAAAACCCCTCTACAAAGAAAAAGTATTGAGTATTTCAGAAACATGCTGTTGACTCTGTGCTAACTCAGCCTTATTGCTTTCAGGAATGTGGCAATAAATGTCCCCCCATCAAGCGAATGTTGAGGAACACGCTGGCCTTTAACTAAAAGCTTGTACATGTGGATTGGGATTCGTGAACATGGTACTGGAAGCTGAACTGGAAAAGACAGGAAAAAAATATTTGGATGACAACTCGGGTAATCCAAGTAAGAACATACTACGCTCTGGAGAATCTGGTGAGTTCCATATTGGGATAAATGATACGGATCAATCATATGATGCTCTTTAAGGGTTGAACCTTGGTGGTTCCCTGTGAGCTTTTCTGCTATTGTGGTAGCAACAGTGAGCTTCCCACTCGTGGTGGAGGGAGCGTTAAATATTTGACCACTCGGGACAGCTCAAATTGCTCCCTGCACCAACTACCTACCTAGCGGGAGAAGAATCAACTACTACCAGTCATATCCTTACTTCGTTGAGATATGATCTACCTGTCGTGATAGAAGAGAAACCTCAAGAAAATACAGAAGAAATATTACTCTCACATAAACAACAAGCAATACTATTTTATAATGTCATATCAAGTCATATCAAAATAATGAAGTTCACCTCGCAGTTGGCAACACTGCGAGGCCTTCTTGATTTATCTCTTCTGATGCTTGACATGGCGTCTTTCTGGCTATGGCGGTCCTAGAGTTTTGTTGAGAGTCAAGAATATAATTCGTTGAAGTGACTAAGTGTTGTTCAATTAACAAATCCAGTATAATTCATATTCATAGATCAATAGGTAAACAAGAAGTGGTTCATTTCATGTGTATGGAATTCAGTGAAGAAACACCGATAATTTGGCGAATACAAATATAACCACTGTAAAACCGGTATACTGTCATGATACTTCTTATTACAGGCATACAAATTACCAATTTTAGGAAACATTCGTCATTCATTTGTGAGAAGAACGTAATATGTTTATCAGGAGGTATTGGAAGTTCCATCACATTCGGAAGACGCGTATTAAAGATCAATTGAGAAAAGAAAAATGCTGCAAATGATCCAAAATGGTGGATTTTTCTCTAAATTGTGGACGGTAAATCCATTGAAATGGGATCTATAGCTTTTGGCACATACGGAAGGTGGATAAGGGGACAAATGGACACCTGCTTCAAATGTGGGGTTTTGAGATTTTTGGGTACCTAGGCGTATGGGGTATGATTTTTGACTGAATTTTGGACGCTGAATCGATTGGAATGGGTCCAGGACACCCTATGTTTTCCCCATATCACCCATTTTCGAGATTTTCGGCGTTTAGAGCTGAATCGATTGGAATGAGTCTCTATGCCCCTGGTCCGAGGAATAACCAGGAAGAATTGGCAGCGTTTTTGCCTCCAAATCGTCTTCCTGGCCTACATGGAAGACCACGACGAGTTTTAAACGACGTATCTCTAAAATTCATGATAATTTCTTGGATAAACAATTTTTTCATCCTGAGCTGGACAAAAGTTCCCAACATAGCTTTTCTACGTAGGATGGAGCCTGGACAAAATAATATCTCAATCTTATGTTAATCTTAACAAATATATATCCAAATGAATCGGATTTGGTACTCGACTATAATCATTTCAAAAATTTATTAAAAACTTGACATTATAACAAAATCGTAAAAATTTAATGTATTGTTATGGGTGATTTTCAAGCAGGTCTATACTGATCTGACGTATCGTCAACACAGGCATACTAACGAACATACAAAGCGCTAGGCTCCCATTTCCCATATTGCCCCGTTGTCTGGTTTTTCCCACCCTTGTTCAACAATGTAGCCAGTTTTGGCTGAACTTCATGTACTCTCAAGTTACTGTTTTTGTCAGTGGGCATTAATAATAATATAAATTTGATGATGAATTTGATGAGCATAGAAGAGGTGGCAATGTTCTTTCACAGAGGTTGATTATTCCTCGGAACAGGCGCATGGAGACTCATTTCAATTGATAAGCGTCCAAAATTTGGAGGAAAATGGTACCCCACACGCCTTGATCGCCAAAAATTTCGATATTCACACAACACATTTTGACCACTACACCTCCCATATTTGGTCCGATCAAAATCGGCGTGGACGGCGGACGGACATTTGCTAATTTTGATTAGACACTTTGAAACGTCCAGAAAAAAAATTTGGGCCGAATCGGAGAGATAGACTTTTTGCATGAAAACATAGGTTGATCATTCAAGGAATAACCAACCAAAAAACGTGGATAATTTTATCATGTCTCAAAGTTATATATTGATATAATAAATAACTGATAATGATAATGTTGAGCTGTGCCCGTTTGGAGAAGTGTGCTAGGAATCGGTACCTACACGGAGTTCTTGTATGTAGAAGGGAAATGTGACCAACGTGAAACCCCTACGAGACTTCCTTGTTGTTTCAAAGTGTTGACGCGCGTGGTTTGTCCCTCGAGTTGTGAAGGAGACCCAGTACATGTTACCGTGAGTACCTCTGCCTTCCGTTTCTTGGCAAAACATTGGATCAGGATGGTGAATAATTCAACAAACGCTCATTCTGCTTGAAAATCATTCTCAACAATATTTTTAAGGGAGGACCACATATAATAGCCAAAATATAAATACGAAATTGTAGGAATAGAACCCAAATTGTACATTCCTTGAGTAGTTTGTTATACTCAGATATTTGCCTAGAGACTGAAATATTCATTTGGTGGGTACGTATGTCGTTTTATGGAAGACTATTACAGACACAAGAGGAATATTAGAGCACATTTTCATCGCTTTCAAAAACAGATGAAAACTTAAGACTGTTCATTCCTCGGACCAGAAGAAAATGGGTGAAAACAATGAGTGTGGAGTGTCCCAGAGTCATTCCAACCGATTCAGCGTCCAACATTTAGTGGAGAAAGATACCCCACACGCCTAGGTACGAGAAATCTCGATAATCCGTTTTTCAAAAAACACATTTTGACCTCTACCCCTCTCCGAAGTTGGCTAAAAAGTTTCGAGGACCAACTAGAGTCGGAAATGGGTCCCTGACCAAAATTTCAGATTTTTAGAAAATTGTCGACTACCAAAAACGGCGTGGAAGGCGAACGGGCATTTGTTTATTTTGATTTAGAAGAGTTGAAACGCCCAGAAATTTACGGGGAATCTGAGAGATTGACTTTCTTCATGAAAACACAGGTTGATTATTCCAGGAATTATATAAAAATAAATATATAAAATAATTCGAGGAATAATCAACCAAAAACGGGACTATCCTCCTTGAAGGGCCCATCAGCAATCCTACCCCTACAGTATCGACCATTTCTTAAAATTCATTCAATCATATTATCAACTTAATTGTAATTTATTGATTAATTTGAAGGCTTAACTTCATTTGATCCAGGTAGAAATGATGCGGAATTTCTGTGCCAGTGAAAAAACATTCTCTTACATCCCATGATAAATTTCATCTCAATTTATTATAGAAATGATGATTACTTTTTAGTGAGTACCTCTTTTCGTTATAATTATTCTTTAGGAAATAAATACGAACTGCATCTACGAAAGATCAGTGAATGAACATAGGTTACACCAATATTTAAGGGGCTTAGAATTACTTATAATTATACAGAATACGTTTCAATGAAGGAAGTGAATAAATGCATTTTTGGTCAGTATTGTGAAGCGATTTCTAATTATTTTTTGCTGGTTGGTTCTTCTTAATGGTTATGTGGAGTTCGTGTTATCCATATGTTCCATTTTCAGGTCATTCGTATTTTCGAGAATATTTGAATTTTGATAAATGATTTACTGGAAAGGATTTTGTTTGAAAACCTGATCATTCATCGCGAAAACTGAGTGTAACTAAACAAAACTAATCATGTTCGTACGGTACGAGTTGTATCAAATAGCCGAATTCGCAACTCATCATTCAAGAGTTAAATTTTGTAGCAGCAGCTTTGTCATGTTCGTAGCTAGCTAATGTTTGTACTTTTCCTAAAAGACGTGCCAGCTCCTCAATATATTATGGATGGCGATCAGACTGAATCTTAGGCTGAGCTCCCTTCATCCTCGGATCAAGTCTTCATGCCTCTAAATACCTTGAGAGGGCTCAAATACTCATCATAGCGCGCGAGCCTTAACAATTGGATTACCCGCTGTTGATGTTATCTCGTCCGTGTTCAATCGTTTTTCATTAATTTCCAAGTAGATGCAACGTACAATTTCCGGAATCCAAAACAATTTGGAGATATTATGAGTTGCCTTATAAAAATTTCTCATTTGTTCAGCAAAATGAGAACAACTTTGCAATATATTTTTAATGATTTGTAGAAAAGAGACAAAAACAAAGTCACTAAACACTAGAAAACGTATAAAAAAAATTTAATTTGAAAAAAGCTCCAATTTCCACAACAATATAGAATGTTTTTATTAGTGGTGGTGGCAGCGTACCTTTGTATCTCGATAGGTGACAAGGAGATCACGACGTAATGAGAAACCCCCGAAAAAATATTAAGCGAGTCCAAATACGCGATGTATATGAATTGCGACGATGGTATGTCCCGGAAAGTATGCGAATCGAGCGTCAAACCGGCACTGAACCCAAGTTAGGCGGACTTGGAGGCCGAGAGGAAGCGAGCTCATGCGCGGGCGATTCACCCCCTCGACGCCCTCAACTGCCTTCCACCCCCTGTCCATATCGACAGGGTGTTAACGCTTTTCTTCGTCAAAGAGGCTGAGCGCATCCCCAAGTTTTTTTTTTTTTTTTTTTGCCGTGTGCATGAGGATCCTAAGAAATGACTTGGTCTTTCATAATGTTCAAATTGCAGTTCAGCTAATTACCTTCCCAGGTGTAAGCCACGACACTCGCGAATTCATCATGCTCTCTAACAGCGAAAAACAGTATTAAAAACGCTGCAAATTCTTTCACAGAGGTTGGATATTCCTCGGACCAGGAGCATGGAGACTCATTTCAATCAATTTTGCGTCCAAAATTTAGTAGAAAACGATACCCCACACGTCTAGGTACCAGAAATCTCGAATACCCCCTTTTGAAATGGGTAGATAGACACATTATTTGACCAATAACCTCTGCCGTTGGGCGCCAATCGTTCCGGGACCCACCTAATTGGATTCAGCGTCCAATATTTAGTGGAAAATGATACCCCACACGCTTAAATCGCCGAAAATTTCGAAAATTCATCCTTCAAAATACACATTTTGACCCCCACACACCCCCAATTTGGTCTGATTGGGTTGAAATATTTCGAGAACCAACTAGACCCGGAAACGGGTCAGATTTTTAGAAATCTGAAATTGTGACGGTATATATCTGTAGACGATATATATTACCCTGAAAGCTTTCAACAAATTTCCTAACGTGGGACTGTTCATAAAATCACCTACCCAAAGGCGGCCAAGCACGTGATAAGGCAATTTATTCCTGTATTGAGGCTGCGATGCGGAAAGAACCAGTTTGAAGCAAGTAGGTTGTGTGGGGTTTTCTTTGGTGGCGTGACGTAATGTGAATCTCCTCGCGGGTCGGATAATAGAATCTTACCTATTAAAGACGAAAGTAGAGAGCATCTGGAAATTGTGAAAGAGGCAGTTTTATGTTGAAATAGAAAAACGTCTTCGGTGACAGGCACCGGGTAATTTCATCGGTATCCGGCGCACGAAGGTGTAAATGAGGTTGCGCGAGATATAGGTGCATGATGTACGTGTCTTACATTATGTCTACATGCATAGAAAACAAATCTGTACAGAAATCATTCCCGGTCAATGGGTATCCATGCCTCGTATCTTGGAGACACCACCAAACTCAAACTCTAGCTGACGTTTCACTTCTTATTTTGGTCGATTTCTCATCGGCTTTTAACTTGATTAAGGTGGACATCCTGTTACCGAGTTAATCGAGTCAGTAAGTGTCGCAGGAAGTCTGCTCAAGTGGTTTGAATCATACCTCACAGGCGCCTACAGTGAGTGAAGGGAGGCAATCCTCATTGGAAAATCTATCGGTGGGGATTCAGCAGGGCTCTGTGCTGTTTGCTATCATCTTCCTGAAGTTGTCCTGCCAGAAACAAAGTACATGTTTTATGCGGATGAATTTCAGCTGTGGAGGTCCTGCGACCCTAATTATATTGAGTCCTCGATTGCATGCCTCGATGGCAAGCTGAAGAAGCTTGGCCAGAGGTGTCTTTCCCATGGCCAGTGGTGTCTTCCCCCTCTAAAGACTACAGCGATAGTGACGAGCAAATCAAGTTTATACCAAAGTGGCGAGGTAGTGCTCAAACCTTTTTTGAAATGGACATTGTTGAATGTGGATGTAGTCCAGCTCACCCCGCTCTCCTATGGGGTTGCGCCACTGCAGTATGTTGCGGAAGCCAAAACCTGGGGATTACCTTATAGAACACCCTGAGCTGGGAAAAACAGGTATCCAGTATCTGCTGCACCATGTTCAGTTCAATTCAAGAGAACGGCTTCTGATTTTCCTGAGTACGCCAGAAATTGGTACAAACCCTGGTCTCCCCAAGCTTCAATTATGCAGCAGTAGCAATATGTGATCTGCGGAGCGAAGACTTGGCCAGCCTGCAGAAAGCCCAAAATGCTGGGTGAATACGTCACCCCTGCTTACAAAAGACTCGGGTTGCTAAAATTAAATGAATATAAATAATTACAAATAGTACATGGTTTTCAATGATCTCAAATTCAAAAGACCATAATGTCTGGTTGACAAGTTTAGTTGTTTGTCAAACCTCTATCAGAGGAACACCATAAATAAGAAGAAAATGTTGCAGATACACACTACACAACCTTTTTTGAACGCTCTTTCGTTGTGCACAGGACAAAGATATTTAATAAGTATAGAGATTTGTTTAATATACAGCAAGAGAGGGCCACTAGGCCCTAACCCACCCCTGGTCTCTAAATAAACACAATCAATCAATCAATCATTCTTCCTGCTGCTGCTTACAATGCTCTTACAGTAAGTACAGTCTTTGACTAATTGGTTCAATATTGAGTTCTTCTTGTGAAATTCCAAATGAAAGGCAAGCTTCGGTACTTATGTATTATACCAACCACACCTAAGTATCGACATTAAAGTATTTATGGATTATACCGACCACACCAAAGTATCGATATTAAAGTATCGATTTCTGTTCACTCCTAACATAACCTTATCCAGTGAGTGCTTGCTAGTGAAAGTGCAACGTGCTTTGTTTATAAATTGTCTCGTTTCGTTTCGTTTAAAATTCGTTTATTTTGGAATTCGTGTTGTGCTTTGACTGTAATAAATTAGTGATGAGTGATGTTATGAGAATTTGGGATTTGCCCAGAAGTGAGGAGGATGCGATTCGTCTTTTACAAGATCATGACTTTTGCCTAAATTAAAAATATGCTTGAATGGGCATGACATGACAAATAATCCTTGCAGTTCTGTAATTAAAGAGTTGTTTTTCATGATATAATGTTCGTTTCTATAGAGTTCCTTATTGGGTGTGGTCGGTATAATACATAAGTACTTTAATGTCGATACTTTGGTGTGGTCGGTATAATAGGATAAGTACCCAAGCTTCTAATGACTATACCTTGCTTACATTATTAATCAGTTATTTTAATGATCCTACTCTGACGGCTAATTTTCTTGTTTTTGACCAAAAGTGGTGCAGTATTGCCACCTATCAAGAAATCCACAGCCTTTTTACGGAGGTTAGGACTCAGTGGTGTCTTCTGGAAGGAGGTGAGTGCGAAAAATGCCTCCGAGCGAGAGGCGAGAAGGCTTGAAAAGGCCTCTTGAGAGACAGGATAGCTTAATTCAAAGTTAATTTCGATGGCTCTCTCATAAATATGCCACTAGGTAAGATGTTTGCCCGGGAGAGATCTTGAATCATTTTTTGAAACGATCTCGCGGCTTTGCGAGAAGTTTCACCGACGGTAATTTCCGTATAGAGCATCATTACAGATTTACGTTGTTTTACGAAGGCGTGTTATTTAGATTCATGGTAGCGACCTGAGCAAACCAAGTTTATACCAAAGTGGCGAGGTAGTGCTCAAACCTTTTTCGAAAGTTTGCAGAGGGAAAGTCGGGATCAACCTTTGATCTAATGTCAAGAACCAACGGGTAAGATGAAAAACACATTGTTCTTTGTTCTTTCAACCTTTAGCCCACTGAGGGGCTGGGCGTTTTGTTTTATTTCTCCTCCCATGTATTACATGGAGGGTTCTCAGCACAAATGAGAATAGAAGCGTGAGCAGACTACGGCGGACGCAAGTTGGGGTCAACCTAAACTCGTCGAGCAAATGAAAATGATGTTACCGAAAGGATAACAATGGTTAAAACAGATGCATTGAGGCTAATGTGGGCGACAAGTGCGCGAGAGGGATCTAAGTAGTGTCTCCTCTCGCTCGTTTGGAGTGATGATAAAAACAGTTTTACCAAAATCTCGGCAACCGCCGAACTAACTTCAGTTCTTAAAATTTATTTAGACTCATGAATACTGTCTGTATGATGCTACTAATTGAAATCAGATCATTTAAAATATGATACTACTTAATCAATGTATTAATCTACCACTTTATTTTAACATACTACCAGTTTTTGAGGGAATGATGTATAGCCCGTGTTCTTGAAGGTTTTCTGTGACCAGCACCTATTATTAAGATTTTGATAGTAGTGAGTCCCACGAGTCCCCAGCCCCATCCTGAAATCATCCAATTGGGAGTACAAAAAAAAATTCAAATGGTGAATGATAATGAATTATGACGTATGGCACATGAACCATTGTATTTTAATGCTAATTCACGAGATGCATTCCGTTCCTTGATTTGACTGAATTTTCGCGGAATAATGACCAAAACCTGCATATTTCGCGTGAAAAAAAAAATCACGCTGCAAATTCATTTTTAGGGGTTGGTTATTCCAGGAGCATGGAGACGCATACCGATCGATTCAGCGTCCAAAATTTAGTGGATAATAGCATACCCCACACGCCTAGGTACTAGAAATCTCGAAAACACACTTACTTAACCTCTTTTGGTGGACGTCAATCGTTCCGGGACCCATCTTATTGGATTCATCGTCCAAAATTTAAGTGGATAATGATATTCCACTCGCCTAGATCGCTGATAATATGGAAAATCCATTTTTCGAAATACACATTTTGACCCCTACCCTCCCCTATTTGGTCCGATCGGATTGAAAAGTTTAAAAACCCTACTAGACCCAAAAACAGGTCCCTGACAAACAATTTCAGATTTTTAGAAAAATTTCTACTTCCAAAAACGGCGTGGGCAGCGGGCGGACACTTGCTTGTTTTGATCTAGTCACTTTGAAATGCCCAGAAAAAATGGTTGGCGCAAATTGAAGAGGTTAACTTCTTGCTTGAAAACAGGTCATAACCAAGCAAAATAAAGCTCGATTTACTCCAAACCGATTTTACAACAAGGATCCTTATGAAGTCATAAAAAGTGTCGTATATTTTGAAGCAACTGAAAGCCTTTATTGTCTCTTTGTTATCGATTCAAACACAAAGCTGTATCGTTCCTGATTGTGCGCAGGTCCTTCATTACCAGTTGTCAAAAAAAAAAAAAAAAAAAAACGCCGTTGAGCGTGACGGGTTTTGGACATGTACCGTTCATATCCTTATTTTGAAAGACAACTTTATCCTCCTCCTGTAGGAGTTGAGTCCCTTTCGTTTCACAGTAGGTCCGGTCAGTCTAGCCAGCCAAATTGTTCATCTTCGGAGTATTATTTCCTTCACGGTCATTGACTCTGATTCGTCCCTACTCAAAAGAGAACTGAATTCTTTCAAATTGAGTGCGATCCACGATAATTTTATACGGAATTTGCTACTCCATGATCACAAGGCTCCTTTGAATGATTAAGTTTTCCAAACCCATCGAATCAAGCGAATCATGTCTCAAGAGCCATTGCAAAAGATCGTTTAAAGAATCGTTTACCTTATGAGGATCTGCTTTTCCGATCGTCTTTTTTAGGTAGATCATCAGTGCTATCATTCTCTACTACCAAACTTCTCTGTGAGAAGGCCTGCTGAAAAGCAAAGAAGAATTTTAGACACAGAATCCAGTGAAATGGGTCCCAGAACGGTTGACACCCACCGGAATATGGGTCGAAATTGGTATCCATTAACTTATTTTGATCGTGGTTTTTTGAGATTTCTAGTACCTAGGCGTGTGGGGTATCAATTTCGGACGCTAAATGGATCGCTTTTGGTCTGAGGAATAACCACCCTTGTTATTGAATTCGCACCGTTTTTAGTACCGTTTTTCGCAGTTGGAGCATGATGAATTGGCACGCTGCTACCTCAACCAATGTGCGGATCACACCTGGGTAGGTAATTGGCTGGTACCCAAAAATCTCAAAAACTCGTTTTTCAAAAAATGGAGTTTCGAGTTTTTTTTGTGATCCAGGTGTGTGGGTTATCATTTTCATCTAAATTTTAAACTCTGAATCCAATGAGACGGGTCCCGGAACTTTTGGCGCCCACCGGATGAGGTTATAGGTCAAAATTTGGTATCTATCTGCCTTCTTCAAAAGTGGGGTTATATAGATTTCTGGTACCTAGGCGTGTAAGGTATCATTTTACACTAAATTTTGGATGCTGAATCGATTGGAATGAGTTTCCATGCTCCTGATACGAGGAATACCAATTCCTGTGGATGATTTTCGGTTTATTATATTTAACTATTATCTCTCCCTTTAATATTTCTTCAGCTTTTTGATGTCACATATGCGCAGACGCTCACGTCTGGACCTCTTATTCATCATTAGTCGACGTGAGTATCCTGTTTACTCAGCAATAATGCGAATATATCGGGATCAAGTTCCGAATAACTTTGTGTGCCGTCCTTTAGTAGGTAAAATTATCATAAAAAATTAGGCCATCTAGGTGCCTTAGGAAATTGCTAATTTCTGCTGTAGCAAATCAACAAAAAATGCCTACGGAACTCGGTAGCACAACTTGACCCGCACTAGTTTTGTGTCGGTGATGTGATATGTTATTCATTCTTTGAGTGGAGTATT
>CM033998.1:18936346-18987138 GCA_019603395.1 Cyrtorhinus lividipennis | reverse complement strand
CAGCTTTCGTTATCCCATAGCGTCTTACCCCCGACTAATTTTCCTTCGTTCATATTAATTTTTATGGGACGTTTCATTCATTTGTTAGTGGAACAGCTCTTGCACTAGTTAGAATCATAGATTAGAGTTCATGTAATCTTTGGCTAGAATTCGTCTACGTGACCGAGTCCACTAACATTCATCGTACATAAGCAGTTCCTGTGGAACCACAATGGGGATTTCCTCGACTACCATGGATTTATGTCGCGTCTTTCCTACTCCACGAAACGCCACCCTAGGTTCGCTCAATCTTACCCCAATTTTAGTATTTGCTGTGTTCTAGTACTTCACTTCGAACCGACGTCTCGTCTCGGATATCGTTCATTCTTCTCGGTCACGTCCCTTCTTACGACTTAAACTATTACAAAATTCAAAGCCCTAATTCTCTACTCACGAAAGCTGCCGGGTACAACTGAGCGGGTGAGACTCATAAACCCACAATCTCACTGAACTCCAGCGAATATTGACGCTGCAAATGATCGGATGCTTCCCAAGGACTTCCCTTTGAGTGGAAGTGAATTTATAACCGCCTAAGCGATGTATACATAACGCGATATTGGTTTAACTACTAATAATTCAATTAAATGGAACCTGGGGAAGATGATAGGATAGAATCGATATACTTGTATTCTCGTTAAATACGTATCACCTCGAAAGAAGATATAAAACACTTTTATAGCCAAGCACCAAAGTCAATATGGCCGAACTACAAGACTCCTTGAGGTTACAACCTCTACCGCGACAGCAGCACTCAACAGAGACCTCCCTAGTTCAACTGTAGATGACGCTCGTGTATGTCACTTAGCTAAGAGGGGAATGTCAAGGATTGGGTAGTTGTCCTCAAACCTCAACAGTATTGAATTTCCGTTCCCCTTACTGCCCATGTATAGTCAAAAACGAACTTCTGAGAACCGCAATAGTAGCTCAAACGTTGTAAATTTTTGTTAAATAATACCTTGTATATATTTCTCTTTACATCCGTTTCGAAAAATCATTAAGAAGGTGGGAAATTCGGAAAAATGTGCGACTACGATCAGGTTTCTAAAGTTTTAGCCAACGTTGTGATTCTCTTTTGGTTGAACAAGGGAATTCACGAAAGTGCCAAAAATGTTTGAAGTTGCTCGAACATAATGAATATTGCTACCCTGCAGTAGACACGTTCGATTCATGTAATCATACCAAAGGAGGGTTCAAATTAAAGGATTGAAAATGTGGCACATTCTTTTACCGGGTTTGGTTATTCCTTGGACCACGAGCGTAGGGAAAATGAGAAAACGGTGAGTGTGGAGTGTCCCGGTCTCATTCCAATTTTTCATCGTCAGTAACTTAGTGGAAAACGATACCCCACATGCCAAGATTGTCGAAGATCTCGATAACCCATTTTCAAAAAACACATTTTCACCCATAACCTCCCCTTTCGGGTCCATACGACTAAAGTTTCAAGGACCAAGTAGAGCCGGATAGAGGTCCTTCATCAAAATGCCTATGGACAGACGTTTTGGCCATCTTTGACCTAGGTAGATATCATGATACGTATATTGTCAAATTTTGGGGCTAATTGGAACGGTTGAACCCTCCATAATTTTAGGCATGATTACATATTACAAGGTTAGGATCATTACAAGGAATAACAAGCCAAAACTTGATTAACGTGAACTCACGTGGACACCGAAGACACCTACCTACTTCATTATAAAGATCATTACAATAGCACGAAAACAATACCTAACCTTTCTTGTTGGGAAGTTCGTGGAAAAGATGAAATTCGTCTTCACTTCGTACCAATAAGTTCTTTTTTACCGGTGTAAGTACAGCTGTATTATATTATGTTCTTACTTTTCTTCGTCGCGAGAGAACAAGATCCACCGTAAGAAGGGAAGTGAGATAATTTATGTTCCTTAAGTTGGTGGCAATGGGAGGAAGGAGGTTGGTGACAGATAAATACTTCGGTATTAAATTGTCAAGGGGCGTCGACGGGGCGAGGTGGTTGGAGTTAGGGAGCCGAGTAGATGGAGGCAAAAGGAATTAGACTGGTGTTTTATTGCGGTATTTAGGGCGATGCGCCAAAAAAGAGGAGCCCAGACGGTAGCCAAAATGAGTTTCATCTGCTTTCCCTAGCGTTAGGATTCAATTTGTGTTGCGTTTTCAACGGGAAAGGTGACTGTGGAGTTGTGGTTGATTGAATTATTTCGGCGACACCACCCTGTCCCTTTCTCACCCCTCGCAGGCGATGGTCGCCAGTGGTCGGCTAGTGGAACAGTGTGATTTGTCGAGCTCGGGTCGGACCCGATTGGCAACGATTGACTGGGATTGACGGAAACCCTATGCGGTCCCTTCGGTCATCCCAATGGTAACGATGACACTGAGCTCAGAGAGAGGCTATAAACAAATTGAACTGTATTTAGAGGTGCACTTTACGCAAGAGTGATCCATACGGAGACGGACGTACATTATATATTATCAACTCTTGTGATGAGCTTAGAGCACCTTTCAGGCTGTCGTAATAACCTTGTGGCCACATGAGTATAACTAACTGTCCATCAGTCACCACCCTTGCTCGTTTAAATACCTACATTAAATAATCATCCAACATATTACCCCTCCAAGCGTACAAAATTTGTCAAATATTTGGTGCAAATGTATTTTTGGATTCTTCATCTGATCCCGTGAATTAATTAATCAACCTATGTATTCATGCAAAAAGTCAATCCATCCACCCCAAAAAAATTGTTTGGGCCGTACGCCATCCGCTGTTTTTGGTAGTAGAAAATTTTCTAAAAATCTGAAACTTTGATCAGGGACCCAATTCCGGCTTTAGTTTTTCATCGACCTAGTTTCACAAAGTTTTGAACAAATTACACTCCACACCCGGTTAAAGCATCTCAAAAACTATCTTCAAAATTCACATTGTACCTGCCTTCATAATGTGAAAATCAGTCTATAACACCTTTCGATCGATTCAATGTCTGAAATTCTGCGGAAAGCCGTCATCCGCACGCCTAAGATTCCAATAATCTCAAAAATCCATGTTTAAAACACCAATATTCTGCCTCTGATTGAAGTAGCCGGGATGATAATGAGGTAGGCAATAATGATACTCCAACAGAGTGTGTGCGACATTTAAATTGTTTTTGAAGTATTTAAGGAGCTTTTTTGAGACAGCGGACATAGTGGTGAATTTATGATATACTCGATTTGATACATGAAAAATTGATGTTTGGGAAGAAACAATTGTTTGTTGGTCGATACGAGTGTACAAGAATGTCAACAGAATAAGACCAAATAACATAGAACGGCATTTAGGCCCATTCCTCCGTGTTTGGAGGTCAATGTGAGGTTGGCACAGTTACCTATTGAGAGCACAGGCATTTTGTCCTCCACCAACACTTTTGTCTTCAACATTTATCGAGTGCCCCACCAATGGTAGGTATTATGGCCAGTTTGATACTTTACACAGGTTGTTTCAGCGATAAGCCGATTTCAATGCTCTACTTTTCTAAGGGAGGATGGTTGGCATACCATGATGCGGGGTGACAAAACAGTCAGTGGTTGTCAAACTGGGGTAGCTAATTAGGAATCAGCCTGAAAGATTTGCGCAGAACTCTGAGATAGGTGTAAATGCGATGGCTTATCATCAGTGGTGGAGCATTGGCACCGTCACAAGAATAAGAAGAAGAAGAAGAAGAAGGCTCTTGTCCAAACGAATTTGAGTGGTGAAGAGTTGAAACGCAGCATCAAGGTAGCGTTTTAATTTAATCCCTTCTAGTTTTATGAACTGGCTTGCGTCATTATCTTTTCAAGGTACATCAATTTTCATCACAGGGGGAAACTGAAGCTTCCCAGTGGTCATTTCGAGTGAATTTCAACCCGGTGTGTGGAATTTGTTGGGTTGGCAAGACGGGGAGGGATGCGTTGTAGAATAATTACACCAGCTCACCCACACTATCAAGGGCACCACCGTAGGCCCTTCTAATCTTGTGTCAGGTCCTATTAAGGACCTTGTTAGGCCCAGAGGAAGGTGGTTGTTGTTAGCGAGGACGCTAGTTAGCTATAAGGTGACCTCTTCTCCCCCATCTCCTGCAATTTCCTTCACCCCCGAACCCTCACCATTCCCAGTCCTAAGCCAACCTCTTCTCTTCTCCCAGTCACCTATCCAAGCAGGTCCCCAGCTAACTTTATCTTATGACCCTCGCCCATCAATTAGTCCGCCGGCTCAGGCGACCTATTGCTACGAGGACGGCTGAACCGTTTGACTCGAGTGCTCTCACAATCCTTTAGTACACTCAACGCTGAATTTGTGAGTCACTTTTAAACAAGTCATGCTCCTACAGATTGTTTACATTTCACTTCCGACAAACACCAACGGAAAGACGTCGCAGTTGCTCAACGTTTTCCCTTTCTGGTCATATATTCACTTTCGTACGAAGCTGTTATTTATCACCTCTTTAGGATATTACTTTCTCCAGCAGCCATCCACCATCAGAATGATAACCAGGGTAGAAAGAATGGACAATTTGGTTGGTTATTCCTTGATTAATCAACCATACAAAAAGTCATACAAAAAGTCAACTTCTCCGATTCGGCCCAAAATTTTTTTCTAGACGTTTCAAGATGTCTAGATCAAAATGAGCAAATGTCCGTCCGCCGTCCACGCCGATTTAGGTTGTAGAAAACATTCTAAAAATCTGAAATTTTGGTCAGGGACCCGTTTTTGACTCTAGTTGGTCCTCGAAACTTTTCAGCCCGATAGGATCAAATTTCAAAATGTCAAAATGTGTATTTCGAAGAAGGGATTTTTGACGATCTAGGCGTGTGGGGTATTATTTCCCACTAAATTGTGAACGCTGAATCCATTGAAATGGATTCGGGACCCTCTACATCCACTGTTTTCCCTATTTTAGTTGGTTATTCCTTGAATAATCAACCGGTCAACCTCTCCGATTCGGCTCAATTTTTTTTTCTGGACGTTTCATGGTGTCTAGATCAAAGAAGGTCAATGTCCGTCCGCCGTCCGCCGTACGCCGTTCATTGTCCGCGCCGTTTCCGGTAGTAGAAAATTTTCTACAAATCTGAAATTTGGGTCAGGGGTCTGATCCCGGCTTAGAACGGTCCTCGAAACTTTTCAGCCCGATCGGACCAAATTTGGGGGAGGTAGGGGTCAAAATGTGTTTTTTGAAAAATGGATTTTCGAGATTTTGGGCGATCTAGGCAAGTAGGGTATCATTTTCCATTACATTTTTGGACGCTGAATCCAACGAAATGGGTCCCAGAACGATTGGCACCCACTGGAAGAAGTTATGGGCCAAATTGGGTATAAATTACCCATTTTGAATATGTGTTTTCGGGATTTCTGGTACCTAGGCGTGTGGGGTATAATTTTCCTCTAAATAATCATGGAAGCTGAATTTAATGAAGTGGGTCCCAGAACGATTGGCACCCACCGGAAAATGTTATGGGTCAAATTGGGTATATATTACTCATTTTGAATATGTGTTTTCTGGATTTCTGGTGCCTAGACGGGTGGGATATCATATTCCACTAAATTTTGGATCCCTGAATCGATTGGAATGGGTCTGGGACCCGCCACACCCACTGTTTCCCCCATTCGAGGAATAACCAACCCTTGTGTAATAATTTGCAGGGTTTTTCTTTCTGTAAGTTGGCCGACTTCAATAGATGAGCAATACCGCAACTAAATGAAGACGAAATATTTTATATTACGAAATATCGTCACAAATTCATTCTTGGATGTTACTTCATGCATATCACACCACATGATTATTCACTTTTGTCCTTTGAATCTGAAGAATAAGTGTTATCTTGATGATGTCGAATCCTTTTAACCTCACATCTCTCTATACCAGACTAGGAAAACAGTTATCATTGCATAGTGAACGATTTTCTATGTTTGAAACGCACTACAGCTTTCCCACTATTCCACATAACCTAACCAAATCAATATGGTTTTCGGTTGGGCCGTTCGATTGTATTTCAAGTGGTCCTGGTTTCCTTTTCGTGATGTCCTCAGGAGAGCATTATAGCAGGCTCCCGGGTTAAAGGGTATACGGAGTATGGTATACCTTCTCAAAGCTCCTTCTAAAATTAACCTCCCAATCTTGACTCGACCCGTTTCTGCTCTGACCATGTTAAGCTGTTGAAAATGGTAGTGTAAGAAGGCTTTTGAATATCCTGAATTGATGTAAATCCTCAAGATAACGCAAGCCCCGTATTTCACTATCGTTCATATAACACTATTGATGAAACGAGTCAACCAACAAGTTTACTTTCAGCTTGAGCATCTCCCTGCGAATAAGATTTGCCACAAGCAACCCCATGCCTAGGTATAGTCCTTTGGACGTGAAAAGAAGAGAAGACCATGAGTGAAATTCAAAGCACATTTGCGTCATATATCCTTCCTAATGCCATTAATATAACAGAACAGACATCGTGAAGTGGCAATTTTTATTTTCATTAGCTATTTTACTTGAATGTCTAAATTCGTTGACTTAACTCACTGCAGGATATATCCTATAATGTCATCCCCTTTAATAAGTAATCTGATAGCCTACGTTATCACTAGTGAAGGGATCTTCAATAACTAGATTCTTATTAGCAGAATGACGCCTTCCTTGTGTACCTACGGTGGCCAAATACTTCTTTTTACGTCTTGAAATCACAATTTTGTTTAGTGTCGTCGATTGTTGCTTTTTACCCTACACGCTATCAAGAATGAGTTTAATCCAACTCACGTCTTGTTCATCACTGTTGTTCAAGACAGTCTCCAAGCCCCCAACAAGGAGGCGCAATATTAGCAGGAACTCATGGAACTTGCAGCGATAAAAATAATATCTAAGTAGAGAGTGGTTCTGTGCAGTGGAAGTCGATACTTTCCATTCGTAATATAGATGTGTAATCGGCCAAAAACGCTTTCAGGGGCAATTAGCCAGCAATAGAGGATACTGGTAGAAACAGAAAACGGAGTTTGCTTCTCGGTCCGCTCTTATTACCAGCAGGCTCAAGGGGACCACGTTCAATTGAATGTCCCAATAATGAAGATATAGCTTCTTTCGCTTCCTTCCGATGAAATCATTTTTTCCCTTCTAGATTGCCCCGGAACCAATTATTTATTATTTGCTACAGGCTTTCTCAATAACCTCTAACCACCGGCCTGTAAATAATCGTAATGCGTTTTTATTCTATGCGTTGTCAAGACTAACGAATAAAAGTAATTGGGTCCGTTGAAGATCCTTCAAATTGATTAGGAAGACAATGGATTGATTGAATTTTGATTGAAGATCGACGAGGTAATATTTCAGGCGTGTTTCGTTTCTCACCGGAAGCCGAGAAAGAAATGTTTGTGGTTATTAGTGGGTAACACTATATGTATTACTCTTTGGGAATCTACATGTACGCGTAGTAACGAATAAAAATAAAATGAGTCTGCTTAATGGTGGCTGCGCTTGGTGCCACGGTCTCTATGTTATGGCGTGCACTCATTTTCTTCTAAACTCAACCCTGTTAGTACCTACAGCCCACCGAAACCGCATCAAAGAGAATCCGTACAGATTCTGCTCACTGATCTCGCGAGTTTTCCGGCTCTCTCGACTACGGAAAGAGTTCGTAATTTTTTCCCTCTTTTTTTTATGAGCTCAGATTTTATCTCTCGGTTTATATGAAAAGATTTTCTCTTGCAGCAAAGAGCTGTCTTATCGTTCCCATGTTCCTTGTTCCGTGATAAGTAACTTCAGAAGGATTTTTTCTTGAAACTCACTATACTTGAAGGAAAAACCTCTTTTCCGAAGTTGAATAGTGCTTTCACGTTTCATATTTCTGCTTCGTTTAGCCGCTAATAACATTCATTCGGCTGGAGACCTTTTCAGCGCGAATGAAAGATGATACAGCGCTCTTGGTGCAATAGAGGCCGTTGGGCCCTCACATAAAAGTGCACCACCCCTATATTGAGAGAAGGAAAAGTCGTCAGTAGTGAAAATAGATACCGTGTTGGTGATATTCATTTCAGTTCTTATACATACACATTCTAGCGATTTATTATTATTGGAACGCAAACCTATGTCCCAAATCGAACGAAAAAGAGTTTTCAAAAGCTAGGCGCGTAATTTCAACCAAATTGTACGCCAAATCGATGTGTCAAAATGACCTTTCCAACTCAAAGGTGTGCCAGAAGTGTATACAAGATGCGTCAATCGGTTCGAGGTTAATCTTACTCAATCTAATCCAATAGCATCCAGTATTTAGTTGAGAATGAGTAAGGACGGCTAGGATAACCCGGTGCCCAGGTAGTTTGGAATTTCTACTCACAAAGTTTACCTATAATTTGGGAATAAAAAAATTTACTTGGTTGATACAAATACATCGCTGTATTATTGCAATAAAAATAATAAGCCAAAAGTAGAGAAGAAACTTTTTTTTTCATTTTTCAGAAAATAAAAACCAATATCCTTGTGATTCCTAACTCAAAGGGGTGCCATGGAAAGCATTTTCAAAGGCGCCAACTAGTTTGGCACCCATTTGAATTGATTGCGCTCAAAATTCAGCGGGAAATGCTTATCTAACACACCTAGGTAAATCTCCAAAAAACATTTTCATAATACAAATTTACAACCGTTTGCTGTCCGGAAATTTAGGTTATAAATTGGTCAAGTAAATCGTTCAGCAGAATACAATCCATTCATGGACATTATTAACCATACAAACTGTCCGGAAAATGAAATTTTTCGCCTCATATTTCTATCAAACGTGGTGTTTATAGATTTCCAGAAAGATTCAAGACTCACGAAACTTTATCACATGTTGGTTCTGAAAAATCAATGCCATTCCATGTTGAAACTTCTATGATTCAGTTACTTCTGTTTCTGGTGAGCCTCGCATAATTTCATTACGGTTCATTTTATTCATTTATCTTTTCACTGGTGGCATAATATATTTGTGTGCGAATCTCCCTCCACCGGAGACATACAATTGGTAATATATACACATTTTTAATACTATATGGCTAAACTGTTTTTTTTTTCTATTGAATTTTACGTTTATAGTATTTTGGAAACCATGCGGGCAATGGTAACATACTTATGTGACCTGCAAAAGGCGATGCATGAGCTGGAAAGGATGGGTGAAGATGGTCATCATAAGGGGGACAAGAGCACATTGGATTCCTATCTGAATATGACTTGAGCCTTTAGTCGAATGAGGATGAGTTGTGGTTGAACCAGGGGTTGTATGAGATAAAGCGTTCCCAGTAGTACTAGTTGTGCTGTGTGCATCGTTTTCAGCAGGATTGGCTTCGCTGGGTGCATCGTTTTCAGAAGGATTGGCTGTAGACTCATCAGCAAAAGAGTATAATTTTTGGTAAAAATTAACTTCAGCTAAGTGCTTTGGTTGAAAATGCTCTTTTATGGGACTGGAATAGCAACCCTGCAGACAAAAAAAAAAATGCATTGCACAGTTATTCAGAAATTATACATTATAATAATATATTATAATTCATTACATAATATATATTCATTTTAGCTCCAAATTTTACGTTTCAAGTGGTAGAAGGACATAATCGGAGGCACCTTCATATATTGTCTTACCGTCTCATTTGATGGAATTTCGTTGATATTTATGGAAATCTCTTCTGGGGCGGTACCGGCTTCCTTCATTGACCATGACACCTTAGGCATCACAAATATATTTTTATTGGTTCCATCCAGGACAGCCAATCAGTCAACATTAACAGGCTCACTCCTTAAACCGACCTCTTATAGGCCATCTTATAGCCAACTTGTAGCAATGGAGTGAATGTGATTGTTCGTTTTTGAAATGCTTGCAGACCATGAATATATTTTTGTTACGAGAGTATGAAAATTCAAGTCCCGATGAAGGGAAAATATTGAAGGAAAACTCGGGATAACAGGAGATATTAGTAGTTGAATATCTATGAAATACCTATGGAATTCCTATGAATACCATAAAACTTAACCGAGATCATAGTTTTTGTATGTGAGAGTATAAATCAGAAAGCTCACACAACATAATATATCTCGAATATTTATTAAAGTTCTGGTGTGTTACGACTGAGGGTACATATATAAGCAATTTGGTCATGTGACTTATTCAGATCCTCTTTTTACGTAAACTACCAACTTGACCCAATGCAGGTGGAATAGGTGAAATATAACACCAGGCCATGAAACCCAACGAGTGAATTACCTAGACCTATAGTATATGCGATTTTACCGCTTGCCGCGGCATTTTTAGGAAAAAAAACGCTGCCAATTCTTTCATAGGGGTTGGTTATTCATCAGATCAGGCGCATTGAGACTCATTTCGATCGATTCAGCATTCATAACCTCTTCTGGTGGGCGCCAATCATTCCGGGACCGGGCTCATTGAATTCAGCGTCCGATATTTAATGGAAAAAAATACCCCACACGCCTTGATCGCCGAAAATTCAAAAATCCATTTTTCGATGTGCACATTTTGACCCCTACCTCCTCCCTCCCAAATTTGATCCGAGCGGGCTGAAAAGTTTCGAGTTTGTGATTTTGATCTGGACACCCTGAAACGCCCCAAAAAAAATTTGGGCCAAATCGGAGAGGTTGAAATTTTTAAGGAATAACCAACTAAAACAGAACGAGAGAGAAGTAAAACCCAAGGGTGGCAAAATATTGGGTTTTTTTGATCTGTGCGAATACTTACTGCGTATTTCATTTCAATTAGGCTAATAAAATTTCCTAAAATAAATTTGAAAAACTATTGTCGTTTACCTCTTCGACTGCCTTCATCACTCGAATAAAGTTGTTTCCGGCCAAATTTTGCAACTCTTCCACACTCCAAGTGTTGTTACTCAAGAACTTGTTGAATAGTGTTATGTATCCCTCCGACGTTGAGAGACCTTAACCAGACAGATTGAGAACGGGCAATATTGATCGCAATCATGGCATTATAGTAAAAATTAATTATTTTAGTCCAGAAAAAAAATGTTTCGGGCAAATCGGAAAGGTTGGAACCACACATTCATCTCCTTTAATAATTGAAGAAAAATGTCAAATTAAACAAAGTTAACCAGAAGTCCTAATGACACATTAAACACTCGCTGGCTACCTAATGATCTCCTTAAGTTATTCTCTTAACTGGTCTTTGTGAAAGAGATTCTCCAGTGGGATGACTTAGAAAGCAATATTTCTGGCCTATAATAGGCTGTCAAAATACATACATGTCCTAATGTCCTAACGAAGGCACCATTTTGAATTTCGAATTCAAAGAGATTTGTCAGGCAAACGGGGAAATTCCTCCGTAAATATCATCCAATGGCACGTATTGTATGGAATTCTATTTTTATATTAAATACAAGTATGTACTCTCTTTTTTTTAATTGATGCTGTCTGATGATTTGACCAGTGTGGACGGACACTCAAGCCTGTTAATTTGGGCTCAGCCTGTGGATTGTGCCATCAAATTCACTAGCACTATTACATCTCTTCTGCTAAAATTATTCTTTCCTTTAGCATCTCTTTTTCCAACTAACCACCTAATTAAATTTGACAAAAGCCTTATCCAAACCTCAAACATTCTTCAATTACAGTATTGTGCGTTTACGAGCATCTATAGGAAATATAAGTTTATTTAATGTTTTATAATATATATTATATTCGTGATTTGTTACACTCACCCTGAGGGTACAACGTTTCACCCAATCCCACGTTACCTCCCAAGCCAACATTTTGTCTGCCAACGATTTCCGATATGTAATATATGTGGTCTGGGGATAAGAGCAGATCATTAGTTTCTGCAAATAACAAATTAAAATGAAATATCTGATGGAGACTATGTTTTTACAATGAAGTAAGAAATGAAACAATGCATTATTCTGGGTTGGTCTTCTTTGTGTGGGAAAGCATTCAACAGATTTCTCACTAGCCATTCACGCTAAAAGCAGCACCACCGGTTATTAGGCCAAACCTCGCTTTAAAGTATCCGTGCTCAAGTTTGAGTAGGTCCTTGGTATGTGATGGGTGGCGTTTTCCCAATTCACGCTTACAATGAACATGTCCTTCACCATTCCGCCATATGTCGGCGTGTTTCTTGTGAATCCACTTGTTCATGGCAGCTTTGAAGGCACTCAGGGCCCACAAGGGGTGTTTTTGACCCCCTCTTGGCGATTTCATCAGTTCTTTCGTTGCCATCGACACCCCTGTGCATCGCCACACTCAAGGGACACTGTATTGGGGACTGCTACAGCACAGAGAGTCTGTTCACAGTCCTTCACCATCTTAGATGAGATATTGGGCGCTGTAAGAGCTCATATCGACGCCTGACTGTCAGAGAAATGCGGATATGCATTAGTATGTCCTCTCCTAAGACTCTCTGAGGCACATGCGTCGATTGCCAGAATTTTGGCCTGGAATACGGAGGTGTATTTCCCTATTGGTGTGGAGTATTGCCACATGGGTTTGATACCATACATCCCCCACCCACCATGTCCCTATTTCTATTCTTGATCAATCAGTGAATCAGATCAGGTCACTGGGACAGCCATGGAGCTATCCCACCAGCAACATACATCGCAGGCTCTCTCCCCTACCATAGATTTCAGGATACTAAATAAACCTAAAGAATTCTCAAAGGGGCGCACAAAGTACTGCCTCACATATGTTTCCCTGAATATATAATTGTTGTGTGAATAATCCTGAAATCATCATCTCATTGGTTTGCATAATCAAATTTAGCAGGGACAGATGGTACATTACCGAAAACATTGTCCACCGTGCAGCTGGAAGAGCTCATACAACACTGGGATTTGTCGAATGGAACCATGACGAGCCCTCCTTTGGCACCCTGTCAAGTAAAACCCGATGTGGTTACTCAAGATAAAAGCTTCCATAATTGCAACATCAAAATGATATTTTGATAAAAATCAAAGAGCACTGGTAGGAATGTTAGTGTGGCAAGGTAGACAAACTTTACACGAGCTATGAATTTCTTTGTTTTTGTAAAGTACCGTTCACCTACTTCGTTAGAAAGTTCCTAAAATGCAGCAAGGAAGTGATGATTGGCTTACTTACCAATGCTTCTAGTACGTCATCATCAACGTTTAAGTGATGAGTGGTGAGAGCGTTACTTGCTGAAGAGGAAAAGATCTGGAAATTCAGTTACAACGAATTACAATAGTACAGGTACAAAATAAACTACGGTAGCTGGTGATATACATGAATAGTTGGTCGTAAAACATTTTCTTGAGTCAAAATAGGTTATCGCGTGATGATGAGATGCGAGTGCCTAACTGTTATTCTTATAATTACATACCACTGGAGCGGTTGAGTTTTGTATTGCTTCGAGTTGAATCGTTTTGCTACTTCCAGTGAGGTCTATGATCATCCCAAGTCGGTTCATTTCGTGTACCACAGCCTTGAAGAGAGTAAAAACAACCATCGATTAATTATCACGTTCCTACATTTTGTATTTTGAAGTAAATATAAATTTCGCGGGCTCGTTTCAAAGCTTCGTTTTGTCGTGATTTTAAATTTATTGGCTTTACATGCATCAAGTTTGAAAGTAATTCCACTCGAATTTGCGAATAGAACGAAATAATATCACTTATTACAATCAATTTCTGCCAAGTTGTCCAACTTATCACATTATAAAATAAATAAATATCCTGAATAGGTCTAATTTAGAATATGTGCTCATGAATTAATCTTACCTTGCCAAATGGATTCCTTAAATTTTGGTCAATACTTCCGTCAGAATCGGAGGAACTTGTTGACCTAAAAGGGAATAAGGGTGATTTTTATTCATTCATCCTTATGTGTGCCATCGGTTGATAACTATCATAATGCTACCAAAACTTGTCTTGCTTGTAAGTTGTCACAATTCGCCTAACCACACTTTGCATGAATATAGTACATAGGTACTTTTACGTTGCCCTCTTAATTACGGGTGTACGTATGAGTATGTCGAGCATCGCACAATTTAATCCCTCATTCAAATTTTGAAACTCACCAGGGTGTGCTGCACCTTCCCCCCAATGCCACGCTACGCACTCCTAGCCTGCACAGAGCAAAAACACCCGCGGTACAAAACTGAAAGCTTTTTGATATTATCGAGAAACGATTATGTATCAAATTTTGTCATTTTTATCTTGAGGATCGATCATATAGTTGAGATAATCTTTCAGCCATTTCATCTTCATTTTTCATATTCCCAGCCTAGCACAGAATTGTCAAGAATGGTATCAAGTTTGTTAATATCATATTTAGCTTCATCAGCTCATATTGATGTATTAATTTTTGTTCACTTAATGTTATATTGTAAAATATATGTTTCTTCTTCAATTTATAGAGGAGATGATGTTTTCACTAAGGTATATTCACTAGTAGTGTTGCAATAACAATCTAAGAAATTACTTATTAAGTGATATCTCCAGGTGAGGAGTTATGCTAATAGCACTCCTGATAAATCTGAAAATGATGTCAAGAAATGCAAGGTGGAAACACAAGTTGGGATAACACCAACTAGGCCCCACTAAAGGGTGACAATTCGACCTCCCCTCCACTGCATATAAGCAAGAGGGACAGATCATCAGCTGCCAGAATGTCTGTGGCCTACAGTATTTTAGTCTTGTGTACGGATTTTCTGTAGACTGATATTTTGCCATAGACATTGTGGGCAATGAAAGTACATATATATAATCAAGTTGAAGATGACCTGCCACACAGATTTATAGTCCACATCTTTGTGCATCCCTTCAGTGCTGCTAGTAGTGGTTGTCTACCACACTACAAACACTTGGCAAATTCATTTCATAACGCCGCAGGGGTGTAGAAAAATTTGGACAAATTAGTGTTATCAGCATTTGATCTATCTTGTCATGAGTTTTGACTCACTGCTATGTTGTTTTTAAGACTGTTTCAAGAGAATGTTTCAACTCACAGAATACATGTTGCAATCACCTTTTTTTGCTAGTGAGCTGCCTTGCTCAGAGATCTCGAGTTTTTTTGGTTCTTTTGATATTTTCCTATACCTACCAATATTGACTGCAGCTTACTATTGTGGTTATCAGTCTGACCCAACTATCACATCAGGGTCTGGCAGGTCATCTTTAACTTGGTTACATAGTCATTTCTGTCAATTAAGTTCCATGCCCTTTACCATTAATTTGTTCTTCTAATAACCAATCCAGCAGAACCATTCTAGTAACCATTCATTACATGTCACCATGCTATGAATCCCAATTGGGAGCGAATTGGTGAGAACAAAAAGAAACAGTGCCTACAACAAATCATTCTACAGAAAATCCGCAAATAAGGCAAGTAAATAATACTGTAGGCCACAGGCATTTTGGCGGTGATGTGTGCGTAATGGCGGACCACCACCAGGATCGCTCAGACCATGGGAAAGGTTTTTAACACTGAGTGCACCCTCTGTCCAAGCTTGTTCTGTGCTTCCTGACTTGTCAACTTGTCCTCTCTTTTGCTCTCCTTGCTCACTGCATCTTCACTACCCTTGTTTCTATTTCACTCTCCCCTAATCCGTCCAAATCCTGACTCATGTGATAGATTTTTTGTATAAGTGCTCAGCAAAACTCCTCACCTGGAGCTATCAAGTTTACTACTTTTGTTGCTCATCTTTCCCATAGACCAGGCACTTCACTAATACACTCACACACTATTGTCAGCCTGTAGGTAATAATGTTGTTTACGAAATGCCATTCATATAACCATCGTATCCTCGCCAATGTGGTGACGATCTTATAATAAGTATCAGATGATAAGATCCTATAATAAGACCCTGAAAGGCTAGCAACCAAATATTTTATCTGCGATATAAGACAATTTTAACATTTCTACGACCCTAACATCGCATGTATGACATAATATTGGATGCGTTCTAATCTCTAATCTTCATCTCTTTCGCAATTCAACTCACACAAATTGCCACGAAACTATGAAATTGTGAGACCAATCTTGGAAACCAGCTACCGAAAAGCGCTGACCCCTTGGAAACCCCTTAATTTGTATCGTAATTTCTATAGGTTTTTTGAATAGGTAGTACGAGTATATAAGTCAGTACGCACAAATAGTACTCTCGAAGAACGGACATTCTCGAGTCAAGAGCGTATCCACCATTGACTGCCAGAAAACCTCCAATTTTTCGTATCTCTCGGGCCTTGGGAATATCTAGAAAATAAACAACCCCGGACACGTGGCGTACATCAGTAATTTTCAATGTTCCTCTACAGTGTGATCACATGAAGAAAAAGGTTGTACCTCTGGAAGAAACTGCGGGCATGAAATACTTGTCGTACTTTTGAAAAACGCGCTGCATCATGTCTATCTGGTCCAGCGTTTGAGCTACTGCGTCCTTGTATTGCGACGATTTACACGAATCTGCCCCCACGCTGTAGAACTACAAAAATAAGAAAAATACATACTTGAAATTGCTATCTTCTCGATCATTGAATAGAACAATTGGGGATTTCGTTCGAGCGGGATTTGTACCTGAGCGTCAACCGAGCTTGAAGTTAGTCCCTGGAAATCCCATGGATCCGATGGCAGTTGATCCACTTTGTTAGCATTGCCGTTGTTCCTTATGACGAAAGCCCAATCGCTCTTCCTGATAAATTGAATTTATAGGCTGAAATCTATGAACGAATGTGGGTATGGGCTAAACGCAAAAAAAAGTAGTACATACAGTACGTTTACGTCTCGAAATCCCTCGCAAGTGTGTAAATTCAAAATTAATGCAGTCTACAGCCACCACCCGAACCAAAAAAGGCAATCAAGTTCTTGAAAATTATGACATATTGGATGTACCTAAACCTCATTTAGGTCCTAGTTGGACCTAAACATTTGCAGCCCGATCGTCGCCAAAAAAGGCAGAGTATGGGCGGATGTATGATGGCAATTGGTGTGAAAATATTATGATGGACATTATATTGAGCATAAGGGGTGTTTCTTATCCACCAAACATTGAAAGCTGAACCAATTAAAGTGAGTTTGAGACCAATTAGTGAAATAGGATGATATTGAAAAATTAATCTCGGATTTATATTGTTTTTGATCGCAACCTAAGCAATCAAACCAGTGGTCAAAAATTATACTCCACACGCCTAGATCACCAAAAATCTTGAAATTCCGTTTTTCGAAACACATATTTTGCCCCCTACCCCCAATTTGGTCCGATAGGGCTGGAAAGTTTTGAGGACCGACTAGAAAAGGGTCCCTGACCAAAATTTCAAATAATTAACCACTATCTACCAAAAACAAAGTGGACGGTGAATGGACATGGCAGGTACATTGGTTGGTTATTCTTTGGTATCTATCTACCTATTTTAAATGTGATTTTTCGAGATTTCTGGTACCTAGGCGTTTGGGGTATCATTTCCCACGAAATGATGAACGCTGATCTGATTAAAACAAGTTCGGTACACTCCACAGTCCATTTTTAGCATAATTTGGACGCTGAATCGATTGGAATGAGTCTGGGATTTGCAGTATCAGTGCGTCCGTTTCAGGGCATTTCTACGTTTCACCCGCAGCGCAATTTCGAGAAGATCCCGCTATGCAGCAGAATGATAAAAAATCAGTCAAAATATTTATCCTTTTTTTTTTTGTAAAGCTGAACTTAGTGTAACTGACTCGATTCCTTCATGAATATCCCCTTTCAGTATCAGTTGGCTCAACTGTTTGGTTCAGGTGTAAGCCCCTCTTCTGGCAATACCCTTATCGAACTCCAATGGTCCACTGGTGAGTTGTGTCAACGTAATCCAACCCTGGTCGTTGATTGAATCCTCTAGCGAGTCTATAGCCTTTCTTTACCGTTCCCTTTGTGTTTCGTTGAGAGGACCATCATAGTTGATGAATTTTCCTCCATGCACGAGACCTTCAGTATCAACCTGGTTCCAGTTCTCAAGTAAGCAACTATAACAGATCCGATTCGTATCTGCGCAAGGTCTTGACGTACCTCACTATCCACAATTTTTGTTCTTTATGCGCCATAAAGACAAGGTACCTATTTATATATAGATTAGATTAGATAAGCTTCCCTCGCTGATCTGACGTAAATTCCTTGCCTTATTATATTTTCTCGAAAAAGATCTTTCTCTGTATCCGTCTACTTACTACATATTCTCGAATTTCTCACTTATTGGGTTCATCAGCCAAGAAATCTCCGTTGTATGTTTATTTTGAAGGCCAGTTGGGCTCTGAATCAGAATCATAACGAAATATGTGTCACGTATTAATTAATATAATATTATTTTTTTCGATGTTTTTCATACATAAACAAAGTATGCCCTTCTATAGTGTCATTTAATGCGTGCAAAACGAACAGTTACAAAAAATCACAGAGGTTGGTTATTCCTCGGACCAGGAACATGGGGAAAATGAGGGTAAACAGTGAGTGTAGAGTGTCACGGACTCATTCCAATCGATTCAACATCCAAAGTTTAGTGGAAAGATACCCCAGAAGCCAAGGTACCAGAAATCTAGAAAACCCGCAGTTGATATACCTTCATTATCCATACCCGTACCTCGTTGAGAGAATATGAGTTGAAAATGAGTGAGACTGAGACAACTAAGATCGAGATGAAGTCTGAGAGCAAAATTTTTGAGCTATTAACATAGCTGCGTAGTTGTTTATTCAACGTGATAAAATGCCTTCATGATAAAAGTGTGATGAATTTGAATTTTAAGTTATGCGCTTTCCGGTAATCGCACCGTTTTATCTCCAATCCTACATCAACAGTTTTACTACTAACCTCTACTGAGGTCTCAAATATTAAAATCTTCTGATCAATCAACTACAAAATAAAAAATTTCACTGAAAAAAAGTCACTTCAAAGAGTTAAAAAAGCCGACTAACACCACTTTTAAAGACTCGCAATTGATAATAAGAATGTATGTATGTAGGTAGCCTCTCTCCAAGAAATATTTTTGCCGTATTGGTTTTTTCCAAATGAAGAGGATTGATATTTGATTTATTACCAGTTTAACTTGAATAAATGTTGAACGTAGGTTGGCTCTCTATCCAAGATGAAAATATTAATGCAGTTTCAAATGAACTCAATAAGTATACTCATTCGTGTACACTCACCCTATTACGACCGGTACAGAAGACAAAATTTGCTCGCTACTTGACGGGTATCCATTCAAATTTAAACAAGCTATCAACACCACGAGGACTACAGCAAGGATTGCCAACACTCCAAAAAGTATGAGAGCCTTCTGTTTCCACAACATGATGGAACAACTAGCTCATCCGCTACTTCGCGGACTGACAACAGTTGTGGTCCTGCCGATGTCAATATAGAACCCGGCGTTAAATTTCATATTGCTCCTTTATCTCGATTTCCAAATATGTATTGTAAAACCTACGAAGATAGTGAAGATACCGTCGGCAACGTTCAATTGCCAACGGCTGAGGTGATGAAACTCCATCGTTGTAAACTTGGCTGTAAAATGGATGCGAAATGTTACTTTTTGTACGTTTAGTATGTCGATCATCGAAATTCATTAGTCATTGACGAAGGTCTTGGAAAATATGAATGAAACTCATTAGAACTTCACAAATTTTGATTAGCATGATCGTTACAAATTAGCTATCAACACTCAGAAACGTACAAACGTTTGTTAGGCAGAGCGGTTTCACCCTCTATATTAACAGAGAATATGCCGCAGAGATGCAACGCACAACTTCTTGCTGTCTGATGGGGGTGGGAGCATTGGGTATACGTGTAAACAGTGTCTGACAGGCAATTGCAACCACTCATTAGCGTGAATTGGAAACAATAGGTGGCTCCTGCCCTTCCCTCCTGCTAATCAGGAGTGTATTGGTACCCAGTGCCATCAGTTTGAACTTGATCATCAGTGGAACGCAGAGTACTTATGTGCATCTTGCGTCTGACGGACGCTGTTGTGAACGTCCCACAACAGGAGAGCCAGAATTATAATTCACAAAAACCTGCAAATTCGTTCACAGGGGTTGGTTATTCCTCAGACTAGGAGCACGGAGACTCATTTCAAGCGTCCAAAATTTAGTTGAAAATGATACCCCACACGCCTAGGAATCAGAAATCTCGAAAAAACACTTACGAAATGGGTAAATAGATACCCATTTTGACCCATAACCTCTTCCTATGGGTGCCAATTGCTCAGGGACCCGTCTCATTGGATTCAGCGTTCATATTGTAGTTGAAAATAATACCCAACACGTCTAGAGTGCCGAAAATATCAAAAATCCATTTTTCAAAGTACACATTTTTACCCCCCTCCCCCCCATTTGGTCCGATTTTCAAAAATTATTCTTCTAACAAAACGCGTTTGCCGTTGTTACCAACGTGCGGACCTTTGCTCATTTTGGGACAATCGGTGAGGTCGACTTTCTCAAGGATAACCAACCACACCCGTCTGTCCAGACCCTTCCACCAGGCGTCGTACTCCACTGCGTAATCTCGTTTGTTTGGTGAATTGCTTACGTGGAAAGAGTGCTGAGGTGCTGCTGATGTCCGTTGTACGTCTCTGCTGCAGAAGGTGCTGAGAATGTTGGGGCGAAAAACTTACGAAGACTGCTGTGATGGAGTTTCTTCCCTCATCTCAAAAGGAAACCTGGGTGGATCTCGCTCGTGTGGGAAAACAAAGTCTTTCGTGTTAAATATTATATATTAAATATATTTCGCTCTAAAGTCTAATGAATTGCACGAAGTATATTAAGTAAAACTGACCCTCTATTTTGTCTGCAGTTATGGCTTCTTTTCTCTCTGCTGCTTCAGAGACAGTGTTGTATCTCCTCCGATAGCCTCAGTAAGTACTTTGACTTGGTACTGTGTAGTTCGTTTCGTTATTAAAGAGTAACAGCTACTAGCTGGTGTGAGTGCAGAATTTAAATTGGTTTTGAATATATTGTTTGCAGTTTACGACTATAATTTCACTGAATATTATTTAGCAAGTTCGATTACAGTTCAGAAACGCTGCAAATTCTTTCACAGGGGTTGATTATTCCTCGGATCAGGAGCTTAGAGGCTCATTCCAATCGATTCAGCTTTTTTAAAATTTATTGAAAAATGATACCACACACGCCTAGGTAACAGAAATCTCGAAAACCCACTTGCGAAATGGGTAGATAGATGCCCATTTTGACCCATGACTTCTTTCAGTGAATCGTTCCGGGACCCATCTCATATTCAAGGAATGACGAACCAAAACGTGTATTCCGCCATGTGAATGGTATGGGCAAAGGTGGCTTTGCAGTCAACGTGCAAAAATTGCCTTACGGTAACAACCCTATACATTTAATATCATAGGTAGTTTTGCAGTGCGCTCGTAGGTGCAGTTTTTCTCCGCAACCTAGGTTTTTCGTCGTCAGATCATTTCCTTCAAGTAATCAGGCTGAGTTGGATAAATTCAAACTGAAATCCGGGACAAGATTGTGATCATCTTGTTGGATCCACCGTGAAAGTGCATTATAGTAGTAGGCAAAGCTTTATTTATAAAAAAAGGTTCATCACCCTCTGCTCAGATAACAGAAATCAACCTCAATTGAGTACCCCACTACGAGAATTTTTAACGTAATTTTTAATAAAAAACAATGACAGGATCTTCATGTATTATCACATTCAATGTATTGTGTACTCAAAATTTTCATGTGAAATCGGGCCTGCTCCGGCCGGGCTACACAGTTCAAATAAAGCCCTCGAATTACATTGAGGCTCAAATAATAAGCGAAAAATAAACTCTACAATAATAATTAACAGACGGATTTCGTTGCACCAGATGGTCGCAATAAAAAAAATAATCGCCTTACAGGTGCGCTTGATGTTATCCAAGGGCAAACGGCTCGGCCGCTCCCCTATTTAATTTGCCGATTCTGACTTCAGTTTAAATAATACCTATTGAACCCCCAGCTCCGACAGTAAACGAGTCGGAGCTCCCCTCTTTTTATTGTCACGGTAAATGGGAAAAAAGGAACGCGGGAATGGCATTTTTGAAATTCCCCCACGCTAGTACCAACCGTGCTTGGTTTTTAAAATCTTCCCTGACCGACAGGTTCGTATATTTATATAAAGCATTTCTCAGAATCGATCAATCCATTACTTGAGCGATTTGAATCTCTAATGGTTCCCCCAGACAGGTTTTAATTATGAAACAGATATTTATGCAAAATTAGTTCGGAGAAGAGCGAGATTCGTGTTTTTCAATCGCCCGTAGGCTGACCTCCATTGGAACCCAATGTATTTATTTATTTATTCAGCCGTATTATCAATGTCGTATTTTCGCGTTTCCTAAAACGTGTTCCTGTTCTGTTCCAGCTGGTAGGCACTTATATTAAAGAGGGTGACGTAGTGAGACTGAAAAGTTAACTGGATGTCTTAAAATGGCCTCGATGGATTTTATATGAGCCAGAAACGAATGGAAATAACAACGATTTTATGGAAATTCAGTTTTTGCCGATCAGTCGGCTCGGGATGATGGAAAAATATCTCGAACAAGGTGCACGCTTCTAATCGATTTTTGACCTTGACCACCCCTAATGGGTGCCATCTGACAACCATCTCAATGGATTCAACGTCTAAAATTAAGGGGAAAATGGTACCCCACACGCCTACATTGCCAATAACCTCAAAAATCCATTATTGTAACACATTACTGCCCCCCCCCCCCCCCTAAAATGTGGTCCGGTTGGGGTGAAAAGGTTCTAGGGCCAACTAAGCTCGGAAAGGGGTCCCTGACCGAAATTTCGGATTTTTAGAAATATATTGTACCACCGAAAACGGTACACATTGATTTTCAAGGAATAACCAAGTAACATGAATTCAAATTTGATCTAAAATGAGGATTTGAGTTGAAGCTAATTGAGAATGGGATGGGTTGGACATTCAAAAAACAAAACTAGATGAAGTACGAGTATAAGTCAACCCTTTCAGCTGATCAAACCTTTGAACAGATCGGCCGGAATACAAGGATGTACCTTACTTACCCAACATTCTATTGAGAATTATAAACCAATACAATAGATTGGCCACTGTTGGGGGGATGAACGAACCTTGACCCCCCTTTTTCCAATTTCTGGCACCGATATATTCAAATCAGAATATTAATGAACTTCCCTCTAAAGGGAGGAGTTTTGAATCGGCACAAACCTCGAAATGATGACTATTACTTCGCACTCGCCCGCTGACGTTATCGATGGGCGCGTACGAGGGAACAAACAATAATGGCCCATGTCGAGGGAATGGAAATGAGCTGGTAATGGAAATATGAATTGGCGGTCGTCTCGCATCGGCTTCGTTAATGACCATGTGTTGCACGTTTGTCGTATCATAAATTAGGTTACATTAAAACTGCTGTGGTAATTCTAGCGAGGGGATGTCTGATTGGTGCGGTGATTGATTTGCGCATAATGGGTACTTGAAGAACGGAGTGGGATAACGTTTCAGATAGGTACGTCCGTCTCTGCGAGGATTGTTTACTAACAGAAAGGACAATACCCAGTCTAATCTGTCATTGCCTCCCGGCATCTAATTGGGTGTATATTATCTCATGATACACAAACATTTATTTCGTGCTTTCAATCTTTTGACAACCATTTAATTCTAAAAAGGTATACATATCAGTGATGAACATCTAGATAGAAATGTGATTACCGAAGTCTCCGGCTGCACACAATATTGCAGGTTATATCACAGACAAGGAATATTAGGTACGAATTGTAAATAACAACCCCAAAAGTGCCTGAAGACACAAGTAAAGAAAATGAATGTTAAACGCAAAACAAAGAGCTTGATGGCACCTTCAAGCAGACAATGCCAGTAAAAGGGACTACAGGCGTGCTGCAGAATAAAAATCAAAATGATGTGTACATCGAAAAATGGATTTTTCAGATTTTTAGTGATTTAGGCTTGTGGGGTATAATTTTTGAATGAATTATAGACGATGAATCCAATAAGACGGGTCCAGAAACAATATTGTCACCCTTCGAAAGAGGTAATGGGTCAAAATGGGTACCTACCTACCTATTTCGAATGATTGTTTTCCAGATTTCTGGTACATAGGCGTGTAAGGTATCATTTTCCACAAAATTCTGGACGCTGAATCCAAAGAGACTGGTCCTGGGATGATTGACTTCCACTGGAAGAGGTTATGGGTCAAAATGGGTGTCCATCTACGTATTTTGAATGTGGGTTTTTGAAATTTCTGGCACCTAGGCATGTGGGGTGTTTTCCACTAAACTTTGGACGCTGAATCGATTGAAATGAGTCTCCATGCGCCTGGTTCGAGAAATGACCTACCCCAGTGAAAAGATTTGCAGCATTTGGTATCGCAGTGAGAAACAACTCCCTATGGTGACTGGATTCCGTATCCGTATACTCTCTTATCATTTACTCCAAAAACTCTAAATTTTGGAGCCAGAATTTATCGAGGACTCTGGGATGCCAGATGGATGGCCTATTGTGCAGTTATCCAACCCACCAGACATACGAGGCAGGGTGGCGGGATTGCTGTGCCCACTCGGTGTTAGAAGGTGCTGGAATCATGTTGGCCGACTCTCAAGATCTTTTGAGCAAAATATTGTCTTGCAGCTTTCATTCTACCATATCAACGCATCAAGTATACCTGGCTGTGTATAAGACTTTTCCGTCTTCTACTTCTTCTACTTTACAAAATCCGGCGTTTCGGTTTGTACTGAGGCTCAGGCTCGACGAACATGTCACGCCTGGGTACAAGAAGTTGGGTTTTTTTTCTCGGAGGAAGGTGAGGAAAATTTTCATAAGATATCGGAAGGGGGGGGGGGGGGCCGCAACCAAAGACCCGGGTATGTGGAGATTTTTAACCCACTAAAATCCTCACCCTGTTTTCCCACGTTGGGGCCCAGCCCGGAACTGTTTGACACATTACTTCAGGCTGGGTTCCGATTTTCTGCCTGCAAGCTAGTCCCGTTCGCCTGAAGTTCCCGTTGCCGGGCCCTTTCCTCGACGAGCTTGCCTTCCAGAATGTTTTGGATGTACCCTGCCTTCCACTTTGACTGGCTCTCGAGCATCCTGGTCATCATATCCTCGGGGGTGGGAGGGCTGGTCATTTCTAACTCCCTTGCAATCTGCCATCGCTCTCTCTCCCACCTCCCGCATTCAAGAATGTGTGTTGAGCGCTGTCCTCTTCGTTGGTGCAATGTAGGCATCCTGGAGATTCCACAATACGCTTCCTATGGAGATACTGATAGAACATCCCGTGACCCGAGAGGAACTGCTTTATATGATAGTTAACTTCACCGTGTTTTCCTCTCTAGCCAGGGACGTATATTGGGCACCAGTCGAGCCATCCATCTTCCTCTTGTTTCTGTCTCCCAGATTTCCTGCCAGGAGTCGAGTGTGTGTTCCCGCTCTTGTTTAGCTAATTGAGGCCGTGGCTCCTCTTCCCGTCGCTCGTACATCCTTTTCCTCTCCCTTGCAAGCAGATGTATTGGTATCACTCCCGCTAGTAGGAGCACGGCTGGAAGAAGTTGGGTTGGTTGAAGATAAAAGAAAGGAAGGAGCTGGCAGTCACGGCACTCATGTTCAAGCTACTCAAGTTCAGGAAGCCAAGGTATCTGTACGATAACTTCATTTGGATGCCTGCGGTCCATACCAGAGACACCAGAAATGCAAGCAGGTTACTGCAAATGCCACAACACCGAACGACGATGTACGAGAGGTCGTTTGTTCTTCAGGGAACGAGGATCTACAACGAGCACATCGACTTATTCAAGTTAGAGATCTCCACTCGCACCTTCAAGAACACTTACAGGGAACTGTTGATGCAGAGGTATGGGTAGATAGAGGCGAAACTAACGTTGGGAGTGGGATTGGGAGGATGGAAAAATATAGTGGGAGAAATGAGAACTTAGGAGCATTTGTATTCATTTTTGTTGTTAGGAAAGTTAAATAAGGACAAATTTCGTGAAGAGGATGTATGTCTATGCTTAATGCGTATTCTACCTGTTGTACTTACTTTTTCATTTGTATGTATAGTATTATGGAGGTAATTTGTAAATGTAAATGCTAATGTCTCTGGGAAAGTGGTAGAGAGGGCCACATGGCCCTAATTCTCCCAGGTGGATAAATAAAAATCTTCAATCAATCAATCAAGTTCAGTGCCTTCACAACACTTTTGAATTCTAAGAATCGCGCTTTTCCATTGTCAGGAGGAGTAGTCCTTGTGCAATCTTCCCCACGAGTGTAGTTATTCTTCCCTTCCTCCCATTTTCTTCAGCATTATTCAGCCCTCAGCCAAGGCGGTACCCATCAGCTACGATTGGACGAGACTCACTGAAACATTTTCCGCGAAATTAGAACGAAATTGCAATTGACGTTTACCTAGTTGGATTCAAAAGCGACCGTAACGAAGGGTCAAGAGAAGGGTTGAAGATGGGGTTGCCCTCTCGGGTAGGTAGTTAGCCGAATGCATTTTACGGCTTCAAAGGGCGGCACTTCTCACCCTTCCACCACTTTACCCGGCGCTGAAACCCATCTCGTATTCAGACCAGCCATTGATATATATCTACTTACTCACCGCTATGCTAATGTACGTCTCACTTTACTATAACTTGCATTATTCATTTAGGTTCAAGTGTTTATTGTGAACCCTCTTCGAGGAAGGTCCGTTCCGACTGGGTGATCCTGAACATGCAAAGCTCGTCATATTAAATTTGGTCCTCTTAACACTAATTGCTGTTCAAGTGATATTGCAGAGAGAGTTTTTTCTATCAATGACGTTTCCAATGAAAGAAACGTTTGAGCTCACTTTCAATCTTCTGTCAATATCGTCAAATACAAGCCATGTGATGATTTTTGCTTACCGTGGACAGAAATGTAACGTGTGGTGGAATTGGGCGGAAAATCAGTTTTCTTCACAACTCTGCGCAAATGTCTTTTGGTTGACTGTTCCCACAGAAGAAAAAGATGGCCCTGGAAATACCCACCAGGAAATCCCAGCCTAATCCCTCTTCTTCCCCGTTTCTGAACATACGACCTAATCGTTCATCCTGGCACAAGTTTGCTTTTACAGTCATTCTCTTCATTGCTCTTTCCAAACCATAATACCATGGGCCTCTGTGTGTTGTTTATGCACGTGTAAGTCGTGTTTCCAGTATCAATTTAGCCGCGTGTACCCCAAAGGTCAGAGGATCGACCTCAAACTACAGCCCAGTAGCGATTTGGAACACAGGTTGTCAGATGGTGAATTTGCCTGTAAAGTTGATGGATTACCGCGTTCCTGGTCATTCAGGAGGACTATTCCCCCAAAACTGTTAGTGGGTTTAAGTGAATATAACATTTAATTTCCTCCAAAAGGCTAGAAAAAAAATTAAATTAAAAAAAAATAAAAATAATGAAAACTTAGTACCTATCTTTAGGATAGAAAAGCCTAAGGTTCCTTGTTGCACTCACCCTTCACATCGTCGCCACGCTTTATTCAACGAGCTGCATCACGTTACTCTTGAAACAAAGGCGTAATTTTTCCTTTTGAAACATGGTGGACCTGAGGAATTTGTGACAAATCGGAAAAACACTGCAAATTCTTTCACTCGTCTGGTTATTCCTCGGACTAGTCGCAATGAGACTAATTTCTCAAACTTGGGGAAAAAGCGTTAAACAGTGGGTGTGGCGTGTTTCGGACCGTTTCCAATCGATTCAAGGTCCAAAATTTAGTGGAAAATGATACCCCACACGCCTAGGAACTAGAAATCTCGAATGCACCCATTCGAAATGGGTGGATAGGTACCCATTTACCCAAAACCTCTTCCAGAGGGCGCAAATCGTTCTGGATCCCACTTCATTGGATTCAGCGTCAAAAATTTAGTGAGAAAAATGATACCCCACACGCCTAGATTGCCAAAAACCTCGAAAGTCTATTTTTCCAGATACACATTTTTCCCCTACCCCACCCAAATGTGGTCCAATCGAGCTGATAATTGTTGAGGACCAACTAGAGCCGGAAACGGACCCCTGACCTATATTTCTGATTTTTAGACAATTTTCCACTACCAATGTCGGCGTGGATGGCGGACGGACATTTGACTTTTTTGGTCTAGACACTTTGATACGCCCAGAAAAACATTTTGGGCCGAATCATTGAGATTGAATTTATGCAAGAAAACATAGGTATTCAAGGAATAACCAACCAAAACACTGCAAATAAATCTTCCATGACGCCCATCATCAAGCAATGTTTAATATTGCCATGAACGATCATTGAAAGAACTCACTCCGTTTTGTTTGGAGAACTAGTGAGACTTCTTTACTGATGAAATGAGAATTTTCAGGCGGGCAAATCTTCCCCTTGATGTTTCAAGATAAAGATGACTCATCCCAAGAGCAATGCACGGTTGTTCAATTTCTTCTGACGAATCTTCTACGCGACCGAACGCCCTCAACGGTGAAAGAATCAAGTGTACAACGCGTATTGTCAGCGAAAATGTTCAAGGAAAGCAAGTTCAAAAGGTGATGCTGAGAGGAAATCATCCGAAGAAAAATGAGATGACTTAGGAAGACACCCGGGGAAATGAAAAAGTTTATCCCATCAGCTTCTCTTCAAATGAAGCATCGTAACAAAAGGGCGAGACATCTTTTTCAACACCCGTCTCATTATATCCGGCTCAAATGACTACACTTTAGAGTACCCAATTCTTCCTCGTACTTCCACTGAGAGTGCATTCAAGAATATGGATGGATCAATGAATATATTTCATTTGTAGAAGTCATTAGATAATTACAAAATTGGCTCCGGAGCTCGGGCCATTGATAATAGAATTCTTGCTGTTGGTTTTATCAGTACGATTATTATTGAATAAGAAAAGGTATGACGAAAATATTGAAGAAAGTTACATAAAACAAGGGAAATTTATTTGTAATCGTGGAGTCGGCTCTAAGAAATCTCTGTAGCGTTGTAACACAGTGATTTTGGTTTGATGAGATCAGCTATTCAATGACATAAATTGAAGATGACAATTGCATTCTACTTTTCACCATCCAGTAGGCTGCTTAAGCTGGTCTCGCCTCTGGCATGCCGTGGTGCATCCATGTTGCTGCATCCAAGGGGGTTCTGCATCGCTCCGGATCCCATTCTAGTTGGGTGACGTCACTCGCCCTTTCATTCAAGTTAGAACCGACCGCTGAGGGGTTGTCGGGGTTCCTTTTCCTATTAGTCGCGACTTCAGAGAACCGCGATGATAGATGCTCGATGCTGAGCAGCTTCCCATTGACGACCAACGCTTAATTGTCTACTCCAAGCCATCTTCGTCCTTCACCAATCGCCGATAGTTTAGTAGCATTTTCCTCTTCGCTTGCTCTTCCTACAGTAAACCTTGGCTCACACTGACTCTAGATCTCTGTTCTCACTCACTGCTGCAAATGTGTGGGTTAATTCCACGCTGCAGGGAGCACCTGCCGTTTGCTCTTGTTAGAGCAGATAGTGACGGACGATTTCTGGTCTCACTCAAAAATATTTGTTGCGGATCACGGGAGGCTAATATTTGGACATTGGTGAGACAGTCCTGTTTGGAAGGTGTCATTTGATTGAACCAAATGAAAACGATTGTTCGTAATGATGGTAAATATTCATCTGATCGATTCCTTTGGTGTTTTTGAACTTGAAAAATGCGAGAGGGGAAGGAAAAATGAATTTGCATTTCCCTCTTTTAGAGGGTGGTACCTAACGGATAGGTGGCTTCGTTACTTCATCAAGAGAGCTGGAATGATGAAACAAAATCGCCCTCGCTAATGTAGAAGGAGTGGATCGAGAATGTTAAAAGGGCAATATTGCTTTCAAGCGCAGACACCGCTTGTGCTCTCGAGAACAGGATTGAATGAATTATTCATATCTTTTACTTCGTTAAAGGCCTTGTCAGTTAAATTTTTTCCTCTTCTAAATTCTCGTGTTTACCCAAGAGTGAAGAACGCCGAGCTCGAGTGATTTCAATCGATAATGTAATTGTATTAACCTCCAGACAACAGCGAAGATTGTGAAGCCTTGTCAAACGCACAGAGTACATCATCCGAGGAGTTTTAAACTTGAATTTTATGTCCAATCGAACAACGGATTCAGGTCACAATGAGTTCCGCTACAGTCATCAGTTTCATCGGCCGCTGGTTCTAAGGGGAATCGAATTTTTTTTATTGAGAATACTTTTAAGAATCAAAACGAAACGCTTTTTTAGAAAATTTACAGGCTATAATAAAGATTCTCAACCTTCGTGTCCCTAGAGGTGCACTCTGACACGTAATACTCGAATTATCCAATCCCAAGAACATCAAAACTATTGGAATGCGATGAAAATTCACCCTAAATTATTTATATCTGGATTCTCGAAGCAGACGCTGCCAACAAACCTTCTCAACCTTTCAGTGGAACATTCATAGTTTACGATACATAAATTAGAAAAAAACGTTAGAAGATGATTCTTTGAAAAAACGAGACGTTTCAGCTCTTATCTCAATTTTTACATCAAAACTCTCAGTAGTCGTGCATAATTAACAATGCAGTCCCGTAATTTTCTTGATTATTACTCAACATAGAAACATGGTCTTTTGAACCATTACTTCAAGGCTGGTGTTGGCTAGGTCGTTAAATTGATAAAACGTCTTTTCATCTGCTCTTTATAAGGATGAAAGCACCAATTATTTACATTATAAGAAATCTTTGTTGTTTTCCTCGGTGTCTTGTACTACAAAGCCAAATTGAAGTATAAAAATTAATGCATTCAGTCAAGAAAATGTTTAGTAAATCAAACAAGCGCTTATAATGTACATATTCCTTTATTTTTTGCCGAATGGCAGTGAATTGATCTAATTCAGAGTAGGAGAACAAGTTAGTGGGGAGAGAGTAACTAAATGTAGAATGTTTACTGTCGTTGCTAGCTGCCCCAAGTGAGTCGGAAATCAGGAGCATGTACTGGTATCTGATGGAGATCTGCAAACGACGCCATCCCTATTACCTCAACCCGTAGCCCTTTACCCGTTGCTCCCAGCTACATCCGAGAAAATGAAAGGAAAATCATAGGGGTTGGTTATTCCTCGGACCAGGAGCATAGAGTCTCATTTCAATCGATTCAGCGTCAAACATTAAATAGAAAACAATACTCCTTAGATCGCAGAAATTTCAAAAATTCATTTTTTGGAAAACACATTTTGATTAATTTTTAGGCCGATTGGACCGAATCGGGTGGAAGGGAGGGGGAGGGGGGAATGTGTATTTCGAGAGATTTTTGGCGATCTAGGCGTGTGGTGGGGATATCATTTTTGTCTACAATTTGGGCTCTGAATCCAGTGAGATGGGGTGATCATTCAAAATGGGTATCTATTGTTGCGAGGTTACACCTGCACCAATCTCCTGGCCGACCAGCATTACAAGGTCAACAACAAGAAAATCAAATTGGCTGGAACCTTCCCGCTCGCTCGAGACAACACATGGAGTTCCCAGAACCAGGGAAGACTCGAGAAGGTTCTTGGCCAAGGGAGCGAACATAAAAAGGGATCGAGGAGGCCGCTGAGTTCAGTTTGCAGTCCAAATATAGACACTTTGCTGTGCCCTGTTATAAATTAGTGCGGAAACTGCGTTACAACCGTGCCTTCTGATTGTGTTAGTGTGTGAACAAGGACAATGTATTTGAGTGAACAATTATTGTAATAAATTATTTACAAGGAAAATAAATCATTACACTATCTACCTACTACAAAAGTGGATTTTGAGATTTCTAGTACCTAGGCGTGTGGGGTATCATTTTCCACTAAATTATGGATGCTGAATCAATCGGAATTGGTTTTCATGCTCCTGGTCCGAGGTATAACCAACCCCTGTGAAAGAATGAGGTTTTTAAATTTCGATTTTTGGGACTTTTTGGGCTTGTGGGGTATCATTTTTCACTAAATTATGGACGCTGAATCCTTTGGGTTGGGTCTTGAACCGAACGGTGCCCACTGGGGGTGGGTACAGCTCAAAATGAGTACCGAGCTATCTATTTTGAGATTGGGTTTTCAAAATGTTCGGTACCTTGGCGTGTGGGATAACATTTTTTACCAAATGTTGGGCGCTGGATCGGTTAGAATGGTCTCACTCCACATTCACTTTCCCCCCATACACTTTCTCTGAGAAATAATTAACCATCGTGGAATAATAATTTGCAGCGTTTTATGCAGACCGATCATCTTGATTAAGAGTAATCAGTGTTTTTCTTGCAAGAAAATGTTTGGAACTTGACAGTCCGTCTATCATATTGATATGAATAGTTTTTTATAATGATAAATCATCCATTATTATGATTAGGAATATTGGATGTTCGTCTTATTTCACTGAATAATGACACTGTGACGAACTGGACTCTGTCTCCCTTCATGCACTGATACATTTCTTATTCTTACATTCAAATAGAAAATGGCACAACATTGAATAATCATTAAATGACCAGTAGGGAATGAGTTGGGAATGCGTCTTGAAAGGCTGAGTTCAATTTGCTCCAAATCCTGTTGAAGTCAGTTGTACTTAATGTAGTTTTTCTGCTTGAAATCGAGGGTGGTACTCTCGCATTTGAAATCTTTCGTGCATGTGATATTTTTTACGAATATCTGTGCTGTGTCGGGTATGGAAATAATAGGTATGTCTTCTGTGTATTGCATGAATGCATGTATGTTTTTTTTTCTTTTTTTTTTCCTGTTTGAGTTTAATTTGGGTTTGATAACTTGAATTGTGTTTTCTCATTTTACTCCATTTCATCGTATGTATGATGTACCAGTAGAAGTGTCAAGACATCTCTCATACTATTCCGCTAAGGGGCTTGATAAGTCTAACTTATACGCCCCAAACGGTCCAACAGCGGTTATTCTAACGTTTCCTGTTCCCTCGTGCCAAATGACGGGACGGAATCTCTTCTCTAAACCCGTGATAACAGACTACGAGGAGAATATTGAATTTAGTTCTCAGCAGTCTGACCGTAGCAAAAGCCCGGGCGGTCACTATCCGGGCCCGAAAGTTAGTCAAGTTACAACTGTTATTTTCTCTATTCCTCATTAGGAGTTAACTAATGGAGGTGTGGATGGGACAACTACAAGTACGTTATCAGCGAAGCTTCGCCCATCCTGGTTGCCGGACTCATTACTACTCGCCTAACAACGCGAGTTGGTGGAGTAGGAAATAGCGTGATAAGCAAAATATTGCTACACATCGCAAGAAACTTCTGGTCAATATCAAAACCCCTCTAGATAACACGAGATAGCCATAATTGGTACTATATAATACTATCTACGATGATATTATAATTATACCTATAGTAATAATAATATAACCACTGTTATCATCATCACGAAGGGAATATTAAACATTTCCAAACAATTTACCTACTAGATTGGCAATAGTGAATTGGTAGTGGCTATGGTACATACATGAACTTGAACAGAAGTATTATATACTTCGTGATAAAACTATAGTAGTTCCAGGTTGTTTTGTTTGGATATTCCTTGAATAATCAACCTATTTTCATGCAAAAAGTCGACCTCTCCGATTTGCCCCAAAAATAGTTTCAAGGTGTCAAGGTCAAAGTATGCAAATGTCCGCCTGCCGTACACTGTTTTTGGTAGTAACAAATTTTTAAAATCCAAAACTTTGTTCAGGGACGTTCAGGGATCTGGTCTAGTTGGTCCTTGAAACTTTTCAGCCAGATAGAACCAAATTAGGGGTAGTAGGGGTCAAAATGTGTTTTTCGAAAAATTTATTTTCGAGATTTTCAACGATCAAAATTTTAGACGCTGAATTCAATGAGACACAACAGGGTCTCGGAACAATTAGCACCCACCGCAGGAGGTTATGGGTCAAATGGGTATCTACCTTCCCATTTGAAAATGTTTTCGAGATTTCTGGTACCTGGGGGTGTGGGGTATCATTTTCAGTAAATTTTCGCTGAATCGATTGAAATGATTCTCCATGCGCCTGGTCCGAGGAATAACCAACCCCTGTGAATGAATTTGCAGTGTTTTTTAATTCAAGACACACCATTTACCTGACTGTAATAACTGTATCTAGTGCTGAGACTATTAGTGATTATACTTATTATGTCCACTCATAGGATTCACTCAGACAGATGAGTAGGAGGTTCTTTGCTTTTGTAGGTGATGAGTGTGATTCATTTTTTATAGTAGGTATGCTATAGGTGTATATTACTCTTATATTTCTTATGTTATTACAAATTAATGGCTATTCAACGATGTTAGGAGTTTGAAAATTCTAGATTGTTGATAGACATTATACACAGACCCGTTAAAATACATGTTCGAGAGAACTCAAATGACATTCCTATATGAGCGAGTTCTACCTAGAATAATGAATTAAAGGAAACTATTTTGAAACTAAAAATGAATATTAGATAGACTCGCTCCTAGAAATTTCAATTCTACACTAAGGGTATCGGATTTATGCCGATTTAAGCCACTAACATGTAATATGTTGTAAGCAAGTACTTACTTTATTGAACTGAAGATGAAGTCTGCTGTTAAGAACTACTCATACTTTTCAACTTTCACGCCAAACAAAAAACAAATGAACAAGTTATGGTACCAATATTTTGAGGAGAGCTCTTGGTTCGTAATTATTTATTCCTTACGCTGTTATGTAGAAGAGGTTAGGAGATTTTGGTTGTATTCAGTGTACTATCGACGAAAGCCCTGTGCTTCCAACTCCCTTGCGCAGCGACAAATTCACCTTTTTTCCACAAAAAGCCTTGTATACCTTTAAAAAAAATCTTTCCTGGAAAAATAGGAACATCAAAAGGAAACGTCCGTTCATGCTCTGACGAACAGGGCAGAGAGCGTTTACGGCTCAACGAATTTCCTTCAAACGAGGAACACTTTTCTCCTTGTGACCTCAAGTGTTGACTGAATTTCGTTCTTCAACTCTCATCTATTGCAATGTGAACGAAAGTCTCGTTCTTATACAAAAAAACTCTTTATGAAAGGATTTTATTTCTCTGATCAATAATAAAGGAATATTTTCAATACGTTGATCATTTCTAAAAAACATCTCTCCCCAAGATTGGAAGTACATAATATTATTTACCGATAGAAATTATTTACCGTAGAGTGCCGTTTGAGTGTACTATATTGTCCGGAGTCCCATGTAAGAGGGACATTTACACGTGTCAGTTCCTGGTTTCATGCAAATCCGAGGGATGATTCGATATTATTTCTAACTGGTTTCTCTTGATTGATCAGAATAATCCTCCTTGACCTGAACTCCAGCATAGAATAAATTATTCACGTTGAAATGTATCACCTCTACCTGCACATTGTGCCGTGGAACACAGGTATCTAGTCATTATCTATTTCGTGTCTTTCCTTGTGCCTTGAAGAGCAGCTTAAATTTGTTCTTTCGCCAATTGAGTAGCTCTTGAGTCCGGCGACCGATGATCGTCGTCGATAGTCCCATTCAGCACCTACACTTCGTTAACTTGAACGTTAATTTTATCTTAACTCAAGCGATCGAAATACTTATTTAAATTTCTGCATTCAGAATGTCAATGAAATGGAAAGGCAAGAGCTCAACCGAAAGGTGACCTAACACGGAGGAGGATTGAAGGGGCCAACCGAAGGAAAAACGCTGCAAATTATTCTACGATGATTTTACTTACTAAAGCATGAGAAAGTATTAAGGGTCCAGGACTCACTTCATTTGATTTGTCCCTAATTTAGAGTACGTTCCCTTAAACCGTGAAAGCCTCCGTACGAAATTAGTAGGAAAGTACCCATTTTGAACCATACCCACCCCAAGTGAGCACCAATCGATCCGGGACCCATTCCAATGAATTCAGCGTCCGTAAATTACTGAAAAATATACCCCACATGCCAAGTTCCACAAAAATCTCATACGTCGAGTTCCAAAAAACACATTTTTACACATCCCCAATAATTTGGCCCGAAAGGGCTAAAATTTTCGATTACAGAATAGGAAGAGCCGAAATTCCCTGACCAAAATTTTGGATTTCTTAAAGCTTTTCTACTAGCATTAACGGCGTGGACGGCTGACTACGGACGGACCCATTGGTTTTGGTTGGTTATTCTTTGAATAATCAACCTGCGTAAGCATGATTGAGGTCAACCTCTCTGGTCGGCGATAAAATTTGACATTATACATATACGTTTCATGATACCTAGATTAAAAGGCTGCAAATTCATTCACAGGGGTTGGTTATTCCTTCAAAAGGAGCAAGATGAATCATCCCAATCGATTCAGCGTCCAAAATTTAGTGGAAAATGACCAGAGCTACCAGATGTCTCGAAAATATACATTCGAAATGGGAAGATACCCATTTTGACCCATAACCTCTTCCAGTGGGCGCCAATCGTTCCGGGGCCCGTCTCATTGGATTCAGAGCCCAAATTTTAGTCTAAAAATTATATTCCACACGTTTACATCGCCAAAAATATCAAAAATCCATTTTTCGAAGTACACATCTTAACCCATGCCCCCCCCCCCTCATCCTCCCCCATTCCACCAAATTTGATCCGATCGATTTGAAAAGTTTTAATAACTAGAGACGGAAATGGGTCTGTGATCTGAAATTTTAGATTTTTAGAAAATGTTCTACTAACAAAATTGGTGTGGACGGCGTAAGGTGGACGGACATTTGCCTATTTTGATCTAAACACTTTGAAATGCGCAGAAAAAAAAAAATTTGGGCCGAATCGGATAGTTGAGGAATAAGGATAGTTGAGCTATTGAAAAAGGATGTCGAAGAGTTTTAGGATCCAGGCGTTACACAATATTATGTCACATACTGAAATACTGACGTCTAATCGATTTACTTGGTAATAATATGCAGCGTTTTCAAGCTTGTAGGCAGTAGGTGGATATTAGTCCAACAATTTCAAAATTAGATTATTGAAAAAATATTGACACATGTAGAACTCAAAAGGATAATCTAAATTTATGTATCAATTTGGTGACTTAAAACTTAATAAAACTCAGTGAGTACCAATGTGTACCCCCTACCCCCTTCCATCACTCCTTCTCACGAAACACTAAAGTGAGTGCTCATGAAGGTCCTCTAATGCCTTTCATATCCCAGTCAATTCTCCACCTGAGTCCTTTAGAAAGTAGATAATCACGAGATAAAGACGAAGTAGGTACAATGTAGAACAGTTATGATTGATCCAGAATCTTTTCTTTCTTTTTCACTTCTCACGAGATGATTCACGTTTGAATAGAATCTCAGACACTGGATCTTGGCACATACCGTCGTTAATGACGACCTCCTTTCGTATTGAAACTCATCCTCGAGGATTGGGCTAGTCAACTCGAGCTTTCATTTGGCCCCGTGCCCGCGCCTCCTCCACCAACGACGCAAAGCCTCCGAAGCTCGTGTTGACGAGTCATTGGATTCAGTCATTGTGCAGACACGCATCAGAGATCTTCTCCATCCGCCAATCTCTGACCAATGAACCAGCTGCTCGTCTCAACGAGTGAATTAGCCCGAAAATGTAAGCGCCACTATGTTGACATGATGAGTCTAATATTCCTCTCTGATCGGATTAGCTCCCCTTCTAACCTGCGTAATCACAGGCGTTGGTAGACGACAGGACTCGTCACGTGACAACTAATCCATTCCACAGCTTCCGGCCCTTCATGACCTACCTCAATTTCCACTAATTACTCGCACTTGAAGACAGGTACAAGAGCTTCAACTCAATCTTCCATCTCCGCTTGTAATTTGTGCCACTAATAGGAAAATATCGGAGAAGGACCTCTACCCATCCTCCAAATGATTTAAAACATCTACGGGTTTTTCGCGGTAAAAATGGTATGGTATTGCGATGCTACCACAAGATTTTGTACCATAAAAACCTGCTCTACCTTTTTCGTTTTTAGGGATGTTTCTGTATGATCGATACATGAAAATATAGATATGTTTTGTTGGCTCAGGAACGCGATAGAAGTCCAGCTAATACATATTGATAATGTGTTGTCCTTCACCAGTTCTATTTCTTTCGTCACAAAAAGATACCTTCAGATTATGTTCATATTTCTATACCGAATTATCAAATAATGAATTTTATTTTCTTGGCTGCCACTTGCCCATCTACCTGCCACCCCTCTCACATATGTTCCATGTCTTCTGTGATACAAAGGAGATTGTCCTTTTCTGAGTCAATTCATTGAAACATTTACCTACTCTTTGGTTTTTCAACTTATACGTATTGAAACTTAAAGAAGAACAGAATGTTAATGAATTCAGACGGCGTTTGGCTCATTTATTCATGGTTATTTCGAGACTGATCCTTTTTGGAGGAATAAATGTAGTACACTTTGTATTTCATCCCATATGAAACCTACGCTGGAGACCTCAAAAATAAGCGTTGCCAATAAGGCTACATTCACTTGAAATTCCATTGCAGAATTGTTTCACAAGTGTATAGATTCCAAATCTGAAAATTTTGAGTTATATAAGCCCCTTAAAACGCCATAGAGAAATTCGTTTGGATTGTTCTACAATATCATCAAATTGGGTCCACTTTTTGGCCCAATAACCACAAACGGAATCATGGGTGAAATTTTGTGTTTTAGAAAATGGGTTTTCATGATTTTTGGCCGCATGGAGTGACATTTTTTGCTACGTTCTGGATTTTGAGTTGTTTCAGAGACTTATCAGTGGATGTTAATTTTTTAGTTATTAATTATTTTTTGGTTGGTTCTTCCTTGAATAATCAACCTATGCTTTCATGCAAAATGTCAATCTCTCCGAATCGGCTCAACATTTTTGTCTGGGCGTTTCAAGGGGTCAAGATCAAAATTCATTCAAGATCAACGTAGGCGTGTAGGGTATCATTTTCCACTAAATTTTGGACCCTGAATCGATTGGAATGAGTCTGCATGCCCCTGTTTAGGAATTCGCAGCGTTTTTTATTAGTATAGATACTAAGATCTTCTGGATACATCGAAGAATATATTTATGCGCTTTATGCTAGAATGATGAATCTTTATGGAATAATGTGTGGATTTTTCTTGAAATGCTTTCAAGCAGGAAAAGTGCAAAATAGAGATCGTTATTAAATATTTAGATGACTAATGCAAGCACACATGGTTTCATCCGCCATGGTAGTCTCGAAAACAGAATCACGGCAAGTCACTTATGCAGTCTCACTGCGGCCGCGCAATGTACTTGCAACGCTTGCATATTCATGTACGTTCTCCCGTTTATAATTCATATTCGGTGAAAACACCACCGTAACCGTGAACAGTCCGTTATTTTCAGGAAGAAACTCAAAATGTCGCTCAGTCACGAGGCGCTGAAATAGGTCGGCATCTGGCATTTTCATCATTCTTTCCCTCCTTCCCCGCTAGTTTCGAGTGACTAGCGATTCTTCAAAAAGTTTCAGTCAGCTAAGCGTGAAAGTCCGACCCGTTTACTGAAGGCTGAAGTCGAAGAAACTTGCGCTTTCAGAGTAACGGATTGTTATTATTGCGCCAAACCCGTTTCAACAAAGTTGTTTGCTTTGTGTTTCCTTTCTCGACCTCTCTGCCGCGACTCCCCTCTTGAGGAAAACTGGTATCAATGCTCAAATTTATCGTTTTTCTTGCTTTGAAGGTTCAACTCTGCATTCCATAACCAATTTCAGGTACCCAGGTTCGTCTAGATTTGGGAAAAATCTTATAAAATAAATCATTCTGTGCTGTATTTTTCGTGTTGGCTTAAAAGCGTACTCCAGCTGGTTCCAAAAAGTAGCTGTGAACATCACCGAGCAAATTAGCTGATTCGTCAAACTCCTCTTCGAAATTTCAATCGTCAGGATCAATATTGATGTTTGCTCCAATGCAAAGTGCATTCTAATCACTCGACCCTGAACCATGCGGATGCATGCTATGCCCTTTTGCACGTTCAAATAATAACTTCAACAATTCACGATATTTTCAGGATTTGGTTGTCCCTCGGACTTGGTGGCGTTTTGGCAATCGGATTTCTCGTTCATCAGAGCCACACTCGACGCATAAGTTGGTGCATCACCACTTTTTTCAAGGCGATTCTCACCATGGTTCAACCGAGCACTTATGGAGACGAATACGAAGCGCTTTACAATGCGAACGCCTGCGCTAAAGTGGTGACAAGTTCACATTCGAAGCCCGTACTGGTCTTGAGAGATCCTCACCTCATAAAGAACGTCCTCGCGAAGGATTTTGAATATTTCACGGATCGAGCTCGCAAAGGGAATTCGGGAGAGCTATATGACCTCGATGGCGAAATATGGAGCATGGCGAGGAAAAAATTGTTGCCGGCTTTCTCTCCGGAATCTCTTAAAGAAATATTTAAATATTTCACGTCCGACTTGGGAACACTAATAACAAGACTGTCCCCTAGGGTAGGACGGAACGCGGATATCACCCTGCCTCTAAAACTGTGCGTCTCTGATATAATATCTTCAGCTATTTTCGGCCTGCAAATAACAATAGGCCACAAAAAAGAAGAATTCACTCAACACGCACTTTCGATAATTGAGAGAGGGCTTTTTCGCAGTGTTAAGGCTTCGTTAAAGGGAGAGACGAGGTTGCCAAGCAAAGCGGAAAGGTATTTCAAAGGTTTCCTTTCGAAAAAGCTTCAATCTTCGGTGGAAAGCTATCAGCGCGATGATTATGTCAAATTGATATTGCAAATAAAAAAGAGAGAGGCCTTGGAAAAGGGGAACGAGGAGTTTTTCATGAATCAACCTGGAAAAAATGTCGAGTCTCCCTCTAAAATCGAAGTAGGTAAGTATAACGAATAGTTTTTCGTAGCTCCTAATTTATACCTACCTCAGAACCGTTCTGAAATAACTTATTTGATCAATCATCACATCTAACTGCTAAAACTTTTGTGGCTCATCTGATTGCCCAAGAAATATTTTTTTAGAGGGCAACTTTTTTAATCAATTAGCTCACTGTTTATTGAGGTTAATTTATCTTGAAGGCCTAATCCCCCATCTTGCAGCAATTTCATGCAAAGTTATTTCAGATAGACAACAATCAAGCATAATAAGGCGGATGTATTGAACCTGATAAGTTACCCTCATTAAGATCCTATTTGTGAAGGTCATTTCTACCAGAAAATAATATTTTGTTCCTATCGTAACTTCAGTATAGAACTTAATAAAGGTCAGAAATAGGTATTTTCGAAGTTAACTCCTTCAAAAAAATATAACACGTTAAAAGTACTGAAATTTATTGAAGAAACGCACGCAAAACCTTCCTTTGAAAGGCATTAATGATCACTACCCCTTTTTGATTCATTTTGAGCGGGTAAGTAGGTGAATATTGTTTATATTAACCCGATATAGTAACACCTTTACAAGTTGAATAATTATCGACAGGTCTCACTGACGACATCCTGCAAGATCAAATACTGCAATTTTTGACTTCTGGCTTCGAACCAATCGTAAGTGCGGTGATCTTTGTTCTTTACGATCTCAGCAAGGATACTAAAAATGTTCAGGCAACATTGAGAAGGGAAATCGCCTCATGTATCGCCTCGAATAGCGGTCTTAACTACGCCGCCATCCAAGAAATGAAGTTCCTCGACGGCTGTGTACAAGGTACGTGAAATATTATTCCGGATCAAGGGGTGTTTATGAAGGGTTGATCAGCTGAAGGGGTTTAACAATATCATCTAATTTTGTTATTTCAACTCCCTACTGCACCGAAGTTCAAATTTTTCCTCACTCGAAGCAGCTCCAAATGCAAATTCATTTTACGCTTGTACCTACTAAAATTTAAAAACAACTCAGTTTTTGGCATTGTGCCTTTTATATGCTGCACTTTTTAAAAAGTGAACATAATAATTTATCATTGCTATAATAAGAAAGTTTCTATTGAAAAGGACCAAGGTAGTCAAATTAATAAATACCCAACGTAGGTACCGTTACTGCATGGAAAGTTGGAACACATTAACCTCCCTGTTACGAACTTGGAAGTGGACTGCAAAAAAAGAAGAATTTAGTTGGTACTGAGTTTGAAAAATATTAGGTATTAAATTTACTAAACAAGTTGGATTGGTCAGTACAAGCGTGGCATACAAGGAATTGGAAAGAAGTCTCTCTGAATGTGCTCCTTATGGATGGCGAGCCCTTTCTGCACAAGCGCGTTGGGGTGGCAAAACTACCCTCGAGGGTGCAGCACAGGGCAGAGAACGCTGTAGCTGTAGGCGGGAAAATTCAAACTCAACACTCCCCATAGTCTAATCCAGTCATGTCTCTAAGACGTTATCGACAAGAACTTTTGGTTGATTATTCATTGCTTCTTTTGGTTTCTACAAAATTCTAAATGGAAGACCTACCTACCCCAAATGGCTTTTATTTATTTTTTTCGTAATTTAATGTCACTCGTTAGCTGTGATAGCATACATTATACATAGAAGCCTACAGCCGTACAGTGGTGAAACAACCGGATACTAGGTAGATCTCCAAAGTGCAGCAAAGTCGGGTGTGGACACTACTTGGATGGGTAACTGGCTTGTAAGCTGTCCAAGAAGCTTTTCATGCTGGCTGGAGGGGTGAACCTGTGTTCGCTCAAGGCTATTAAAAGCCATGAGTGAAATGGCCAGAACGAGTTCTGTTTCCCTATAATAGAGGTCAGCTGACCACGTCCACGACACCATATATATGCCTGCGGGCCTCTGGCTGGAATGCCTATTTTGCTTACTTTTGCCCTTCATTGCGGATTGGAAGAAATTGTGAACAAAAATACCCCACAAAACTGGTTTATTGAAAACTATTGGACGTCAACAGCACATCATCTCGTCCTATCGCTTCTGCTTGCCATAACCTCTACACTTGTGACCATCCACACTCTTCTACCTTCGCAATGATACAATCCCGCCATTACTCTACTTCCTATTTCATTGTGTATTGTTCTACAGTCGGAGATCCTATACAACATATTATGGGGAGGTTATTGCGTTAGATATTTCCACAATCACAGTGCCTTATTGTACGAGTAAAATCAACCATCTATTCAAAAGTAGCTGTGTCCTAAATCGTCAAAGAGAAAGTAGGTATTAATACGTTGGAATTCCTCGTCCCCGAACCGCTTAATCGACCAAACCTTTCAGATATCTTGATTATCAAGTAAGAGATTGATTACATTTATTGTTCATCGAAGATCGATGAACTAGCGGCTTCTATGGCAAACCATCAGTTACAGAACGCATCGAGTACGAACAACAGTGATGAACGATCGGTACTGCCATACGCTTCGCTGTCAAAAATATCGTTGCGGTTGAAAACGAGTCGGTACATCATTAGGTGGGTCTCGTCAAGTTTCCTGGCCTCTCTTTTTATCTGAAAGTAACGACTGTTCAATATGAAGTAAAAACTTGGGCTCTCTCGATGGAATGAGAGATAAATGTTCAACATTGGTATTTAATTTCCGATTGAAGGAATTATTATTGTTCACACATTGAGGTGCTGAGGAGCTGATTGTGGTTCGCGTCCTGTTCAGAAAATGGGACCTTCCCTCCACATACGACTCCAACAGGTTGATATGAAGTTCGTTCCTTCCTCCTTCAAAAGTCCACCTAGTTCGATTGGTCTTCCAAAACTGCCACAATCACGGGTTAGATGAATACGGTTACGTACATAAACCGAAATAAATTACACTAACTAATACTGTACACATGATATAACCTATACAATACGGTTTACTTATACCCGATTACGCAAATACCGCGAAAACTCGGCTATACGATATACTTGTTCAGGTTCCATAGTTACCGTTCTCATTCTTCGCAAAATGATTATACTTATATCACTATATTAAAACATTAATCTGACTACTTTCCTACCACAATGGGCCTACCAGGCCTACTTAACCGCGCATTTGGTTGATTATTCCATGAATAAATGTAATCATTCCAAAGGACAAAATTTCCGATTGGTATTAAAATTCAGCTGTTAACGTTTCACGATGTTTAGATCAAAATCCAAAATGTCCATCCGCCGTACGCGCCGTTTTTGGTGGTAGGAAATTGCCTAAAAATCTGAAATTCGAGTTAGGGACCCATTTTCGGCTTTAATTGGTACTCGAAACTAATCAGCCCGATTGGACCAAATTGGGGGGTAGGGGTCAAAATGTGTGTTTTGAAGAATGAATTTTCGAGATTTTTGGCAATCTAGACATTAGGGATTAAGGCGTGTGGGGTATCATTTTCGATGCTTAATCCAATGAGATGGGTCCTGGAGTTATTGGCGCCCACTGGAAGAGGTTATGGGTCAAGATGGCTACCTATCTACCCATTTCGACTGTGTTTTTTAGATTTCTGGTACCTACCTAGGCGTGTTGGGCATCATTTTCCACTAAATTTTGGGCATTGAATTGATTGGAATGAGTTTCCATGCTCCTGGTCCGAAGAATAGCCATTATACCTTCGCACTTGTCTCGATTTGCTGGTATTTTTGCGCAGTAGGCATGTGATGTATGATTAATTCCACTAAAGGATTGGCGTCCGAAACGGGTGCATATCTACTTATTTCGAAAATTGATATTTGGCTACCAAGGGGTGGCTCCACTTAATTTTGTTTTCCACTAAATTTTGGACGCTAAATCGGTTGACTTTCACCGTTTTCACACCATTTTCACCAATGTCAAGGAATAATCAACCCTTTCTAGAATAATTTGCTGTGTTCTTGGTTTGAAAAAAGTTTTAGATATAACCAAAAGCTTTCATTTCTCTAGTTATCTATCATCACACCAGTAATGATACTATTGCTTTTAGCTCAGCCCTGGTGTCTCATAATTCCAACTGTATAAATAATAACTATACAGAATTCTGATGAATTTCTCTCTAGCCTTTATGGAAACACGTATTTTTATTATCTCCAAGGTAGGTTAATCAAGAATTTGTAAGCATTTTTTATTTATTATTATTATTATTTTTTTAATAAATAAAAGTACTTTTAATCTTATTTCAAACTATTTCTCCCATACCCAGCATATTTTTGCGGTAATCCACCTCAAAAACCCATTTCACGTTGATCAGTTGATTTAGGGTTCAAAATTTAGAGAATATGATACCTCACATGTCTAAATCTTCCAAAATTTTGAGAAACCGTGTTAATAATACATTATTTTACCTTTACCCTGGCTCCTTTTGGTGCGTTGGGGCTGAAATATATTCCTGACATGTTTTGAGAACCAACTAGGTAGTTCAGCCAATCAAATTTTCAGATTTTTCGAAATATTCCTATTGACTTGAAAAAGGGCCAACTGTTCTCCATGCTGCGCCCGGTGCATAGGTGTCGTTATAGCGATTTTACTTCAATAAGAAGCGATTGACTGTAAAAGACTTTATTTTAAAATATCAATACATTAAAACGGGAACAAGCGAACTGCACAATATAATCAAGAGACGGTATCAAAAGAATCGATATGATAACAAAGTCGAATTTGTGACAATCAATACAAAATCAATATTTAATCATGTTAAAATTATAATATAATTATATCAATTCTAACAGTTATTTCTTCTTCTTCGTCACTAATTGAACGGTAAATTTTACTTACCAGCCCATTTGTTTCAGAATCATTGCGGCTTCATCCACCAGTTCATACTCTCACCAGACGTTGCACCAAAGACTATTTAGACGATAGCTTTGAGGTGAAATGTGGTAGCGCGACTGCAGTGCCCATATTAGGCGTACACATGGATTCACGCTTTTTTGCAAACCCAGAGACTTATTCACATTCAAGATTCGACTCCAGTAAGGCCGAAGATAACTTCTTTTACATGCCGTTCGGTCAAGGCCCTCGCAAGTGCATTGGTAAGACAGAGGATGAACCTCTAAGTATTGATTTGAGGATCCACCTTTAATTTTATCGAAAATTTCTATTTTTGGATCAGATTCATTTTACATTCATGTTATCAGAGTTAGGTATAAATTGGGTTGGAAATTTTAAAAAATCTCAGCTCGTTGTTAGCCTGAAAATTTTATGATGAATCGCTTTATTCCGCAGATAGTGGTGCTCGAAAATTTAAAATTTAGCTTGGACATGTTATAGTTAGTCCCTGCAAGGCTCTTCGAGCCCGCGATTGAGTCTTTTTGCGAGCTTCCGCACAATATTGATATGTAATTAACTTTCTTCTTGTTCTTTCCGACACTTTTCCAACCTGTATTGTGTCCTGTTGCAGGTTCACACTTCGCCTTGTTAGTAATTAAAACGATAATAGCCAAACTCGTGCAACAGTTCACGTTCGAGTTGAGCGATAAATCGACGAAAGTTCCTCCGCATAAATATCAAGGACCGTACATCGTTCCGAACGACATCACATTCAACTTGACGTTGGCCAAAACGACATCTTTACTATCACAAACTTGAAAAAATTGAATTGAACAAGCTGTGGGTCCATTGCGAACGCAATAACTACCGCATTTTATTCAACCAAAAAGGTCGCCAAAATAAATGTAATTCGATACTTTTGTGCATTGCGATATCGATTAATGCAGTAACCTGTGCATTTATCATCGTATATGAATACTATTGATACATTAATTTGTATTGTGATCTGTTTAGTCATGGTTGTACGACGGTTGCCCTCTGAAAAGTTGAAGAGCGTTGAAGTACGTGTACGTCGTCTGAGCGATCTGAAAGTATTGATGAGAATATGGTATTCATTATGCAAATAACGCGCTACTATATACCAACATTCGGAGATGGAAGTGTAATGAACAGAAAATGAACAATCCTTTGAGAATAATACGTTCACTGAACAGTACTACAATCTCACCTCTCCAATAGATTTGATAGAGCAATCCTTCAAACCAGCTGCAGTCAGCGTCAGAGGTGTACGAGTTTTGATCAGTATCATCAACAGCGCAAGTTGCACTTTTTTCGAGTGGCAGTACCATGGCGCGTTGCATACGGTGTCTCTCACATTAAAACCCTGAAATCCATCATGTTTTGACATCTTCGTATCTACATATTATAATATTGACTATTACGGAATGGCAAAGCGTTGCGTATGTCACTGTCTGATCGCCCAGATTGAATTAACCGCTCTTCTTGGTAGGTTGGCATAACTGCTTCCCTTGGCGTTTCCAGAGCTTTGCGCCATCCCATCTTCCATGTGCATAAATTTAACACTTTTTTGCATCATAATTGTCCAAAGGTTGAAAAATGAAATCCAGGATAGTTTTTCATGATGAAAAACATGTGCAGTTGTCATATTTTGGATGGAACTGGGATGCGGCCTAGAGCACGCATCTCAGCACTAACTCCAGATAAATACATATTTGAATGGCTTTTGCTCTCCTGGAATGGGAATGCAAAAAACAGTGCTTGTCAGCCACACTGTAACCTCACTACACTTAACTGAATGATGTTCAATGCCAACTGAGCATACCAACGCTCTCAAGATTAATTGGAGGGAAGCTACTTAGCAATGGAGTCTTTCTATCACTTAGCAGTGTTGTCAAAAAGGCGGCTTCCCTTCCAGTTGGTCACTACAGTTGGTATTTTACGGCACGTCGAGAATTTTCAGCAATAAAGTCGTGAAAGAGGTTATTATTTTTAGGATACAGTCTCCATTTCTCCTCATACATGTATAAGTAGTAGTAGTGAATTTCAAAAAAGTTGCAATGTAAAGGTAGTAGAGTCAAGTATTGAATTTTAGCAGAAGCTTTCGACGCAACACTTGATGATGTATGGAAAAAGAATCATGATCCGTCCTCCATCTGCAATTTTTTCTCTTCCATGAGAACCACTTCTACCCTGGAGCTGGGTCACACGACGAATCAGCGACTTGTTGGCCATTCTCAATCCTCGGAAAGAGCTCATGTTTGATTCATCGGAAAAGGCGAGAGAACGCTATTCAAGGCATATGAGGACATTACCATATCTGTTATCTTCTGCCCGTAGGTACAGTAGCAGAGGCAAAAAGCTATCTCAGGTGCCATAAGTGAAAGAAAGGCCGCCGACACTCCGAATGTCGAGTTTGGGTCCTGGAAAAAAACCAAAGACCTTTACTTCACGTTAGCAAGAAAGTAACATTCCAGGAATTTATATGCATCTGAGTAGTCCATGGTAATAAACACGTTACATCATTTTGTATAATTAGTTATTTCTTGGATATTGGGACTCGTTGATTTGGAGAAGTACTTCGCATGGCACCAACTCCCTCATACGTTTGGCTGACATGTTAGGTTTTTTGGGGAGAAATGTCTCGACTGCACATTTGGGGATTATTTAAGCTCTCTAAAAATAGGGTGAGGATTAAGTTTGGCAGTTACTACCAACGAAGATGGGGTTTTCCTTCATGTTTCAGGGAGAGGATGGAAAATGGCCTCTGTGATACATTCCTATGAGCTGCCTACAACAAGTTCGTTGGAGCTTGTGTCCGCCATTACATCCGGGAAGCGTTGTTGTTGTAGATTACACTGGTGCAATGGCAGTCTTTTTGAAAGCAAACGTTCATGGAAGCACCCTTCAGTCCAAAAAGTGGACATGTCATGTTGTTCTCTTCACATCCAGCATTTCTGGGTGTAGGGCGTCGAGTTAGGAGTCGGCTATCCTCCAAAAGTAACGTATCTTTGACCATTCTACGAGTGAGATTGTGGCCCTGGTTCCTGGGCGTTATCTACAACGCAGAAGGAGGCTGATAGACGGTAAATGACGTGAGTATACCCAGGCGAGTCAATGGGGGTGCGTGAGTAGACTCGGGCAGTACGTGAGTGCACTTGAAGGCACTTCACTTGAAACTTCGTTTGCAAGAGTTTATCTTCTATCTTGGTCCGCATTATCGCAGCCAGTATTATGTAAATTAATCACAGACGCAGTGTTTGAGACGTGATTATCTGGGTGGATTCAAATTTGTGTTTCAAGAAAGTCTTGCTGGAGGGCATGAAAAAAGGTGGATATGCTTGAAACGAACATTAAAATGTAGGCATACGTGCAAACAGTAGGAAAATAGGTAATTTTTGCCTAGGAGGGACATGGCCTCGACTGCATCTTCTGTGGATGTACTCATGGCTTTTTTGAATGGGTGTACTCATGACTTCTCTCAGCGAGTGCACTCGCAAACTCTGTTTCAGCTCAAAGCATAGTAGGCATGCCCCGAATTTCGTACATAGAATGTGCAAGCTGTAAAACCAGAAGCCTCAAGACGACCCAACCCAATGCGAGGACAGAGATGTTTTAGGGGTCACTCATTGGGCATGCTCAGGAAAACTGTATCCTACAACCAATTGTTGCTGACGCCACTGCATCTGCTCAGTAAACATGGTAAACAGGTGGATAAGCTACCAGCAGAGCCTGGGGAGTGCTTGAAGAAATGAAAGCAAGCATAAAAGCCTGTTTTGGTTTATGGATAAGGTATCCCGTCAACTCGGGCTCGTCAGCTAGTTTGACCTTGACGTTGTCCACAGCTAAAACCAATGATGGTGAACAGCGCAATACCAAGACATGAAAACTGAAAATATTATTTCGATTCTTCAGATCCTAGAAAGAAATTTCTTTCCATCTGCCAATCTGTTATACCTCCTGGGTTCCTATGGCCATACAAACTTGATCGATTTTGCCCTTATGTTGTAAGTGTAGCTTATACCTGTTTCATCCTTGTTTATATTTCAACTCCTGACAAATGCTTAAGTGGCACCAAAAAATGCAGGTGTGTCTTTGAGGAGAGATTCTCTGAAAAAAAGTTTATATCCCTTACCAAGCAAGATCCAGAGAAATGAAGGAAGGAAAATTATGTTAACTGACCCTGAATCGCTTTTCTCAGTTTCTGAAGAGTGGAGGGGATTCTCTCCGTTGAGAGGCAAAGAGGGAATTTCCAGGCGTAGAAGTTTGGGGCGAGCAAACCTCAAACAGCGGGCAAAGCGGTCATGCTAAGGGGGTTCAACGTCAATTATCTATCTGCGGGAATCAAGGGTTCAATACTCGTTCTTTATTCTTACTCAGGAAACTGCAAACTGAATTTGTAATGATGCAATTTTAACAACGAATTGAAAACTAAGACAAAAGAGTACCGGACGGAATAAAGGCTAGTTTTCTGAGTATAGTTTGTAAAAAGGTTGGACTTCCTTTGTTAGGCCAGAATAATATGATTTCCCAACTTTTTTTTCCAGACGAAAAAGAGAAAATTTAATTTAGTCTTGTGTTATGGACGGGCCAGCCAATATTTAAGTATTTGAGGCGACGCTTGTTCTTTTCTGTCTATTGCCCCTCATTTTCTCCCCCTGAACACCGACCGACCATTGACAGGTAGGGACGAAGAGCTCTTTGGTACCCTCCTGCGCATTGCTGAGGAATGTGAGGAAAGTGTTACCACAGTAATGTTTTGCCATTGGAGAAGGGAGGGGGTGATTTTCCCTTCTGTTGCCAGTAAACTGGGCGTTTCTCTGCCCGCCTCGGAGTCGGAGAGTCGGTGCCAGCACTAATAATAACATTTTATTTTATTTATTTATTTTAGTAGTGACTTGACGAAATTTGGACATATTTGAGTTCTAAAAGCCCAACTCTGTTGTCCATCAATAATTTAGAATCCCTGTATAAATAGGATCGTGAATAAAATAGAGGAAATTTCTTCATTTTCTTGTATTCATGATAAGTTTTTGTTCACTTATATAATGATCTCTTGTCAATGATTTTCATTTACTCGTATATAATCGGAAAAATATGAGATTTTGAGGTGGCTGATAATATCGCCTCTTTTGCGATTTCTGTTTTGAATCGTTTTTACGTTTAGTTTACTAGTCTTCTCTCGTCGAAAATAATACTTAGTTA
>CM033998.1:18818156-18936109 GCA_019603395.1 Cyrtorhinus lividipennis | reverse complement strand
AACCTAATTTTTTCCCTTCTCTTTCTCTCTACAATGCAAATATTTATGTAACGAAATGGAACCTCGTGTTAGTGGAAACTTCAGGGCGGTGCGGGTCTCTCTCAAGTGATTTAACTTGAATTTGCATTCTAGTTTGCAAGGCAAAAGGTTAACAGTCAAACTTACCTGCTCAACCCAACCTAACGTGAATCTGAGCGATATACTGCCCGAACGGGAAGGGAGAGAAGGCCCTTGTAACGATATACAGTTACTTTTTAAATCCGCCCTCAACCTCTCCCGCGAGGATATTCTGTTCCCAACAGTCCCTGCCAAAAAAAGCAAGAGCGAGGGATTTTTTTCTGTTGGAAAAAATTATTGCCGTCACGCTATTCTGATAGTGATTTCGCTCGACTGAATTTGAAATTAAAAGTACCCAACCGTCAATTTTTGCCAAATGGTAGCAATACTGTTGGGTCGAGTCTTATGCATAAAGAAACGATTCATCGAAAACGATAAGTTTCACCTAAAGCCTATTTTGCATAATCCTAAGGTCGGTCCTGAGATCGCATCCTTTGTCTTCATCCCAGCTGTCGATTTGGCTAGTCCAAGAATTCAAGATTTTGTGTTCCAAAATTCTACACTCTAAATCCGCACGCCAACTAACTCACCAACTGTCACTAACATTTTGTAGACATTAGCTGGAACTCAACACTTCTCCGCCGAAACTTATCGCCTACACGCTCAGCGGTGAAAAACAAAGCGGTTTCACGTATTGGAATTGAGGATATCATTTGTTGATGCTTCATATCTGGCTACCTTCCCAGAATTCATTCCAACTCTGAGGTTAGGATATCCTCCTCTGCTTGGCTCTCTTTCCTCGAAAGGAATTTGACCCGCTAACCCTTACCCAGTTCTGCCCACACTAGAATTCTGCTTATATCAGCTGACTGATAAGTTCCCCCTTCTGACGTCCCAACCCCACTGAGTATGTCCACAGCATCTATGATAGTTATGCCAACATAAAAAGAAACATACGGGTTGGTTATACCTTGGACCAGGCGTATGGAGACTCATTTCTTCAACATGAAGAAAATGGGGGAAACAGTGGGTGTGGCGGGTCCCGGACCCATTTCACTGGAATTATACCCCACACACCTAGGTCGGCGAAAATTCCCGAAAATCCATTTTTCGAAATACACATTTTGACCCCTACCCCACTCATCTTTAGTCCGATCGGGCAGAAAAGTTTTGAGGACCAACTGGAGCCGGGAGCAGACCCCTGACCCAAATTTCAGATTTTTAGAAAATTTTCTACTACCAAAAACGGCGTACGGCGGACGGACGGACATTATTTGATTTTTTTCTAGACACCTTGAAACGTCCAGAAAAAAAATTTGGGCCGAGTCGGAGAGGTTGAGCTTTTGTATGAAAACATAGGTTGGTTATTCAAGAAATTTAAGAAATAACCAACCAAAACCAAGGTTAACTTATCAGGTAGGTAAGTAGGTATTTTTTTAAATTATGGTCACCCAAATATCAATTCCCCATTGATGAGAACCTGCCAAAAAGTATTTTTTGGGGTAAGCCTTTTATTTGGACAATTGACCTAATGTATGATTGTCACATTTTGGCACTTGGTGAAGCCTCTGATCTCCCAATATGTTATGTTGGTAACACTGTCATGAAGCTGTAGACTGTGTCAGAAGGGGGGCTCTTATCTGACAGCTGATGATAGGTACAACTCTCATTTTCTCCATACATAACTATATCAAAGTGATCCTAAGAAGGAAGATGATCCTTGAGAAAGAACAACAGGCCGTGAGACGGACTTAGCCTTGAGCAAGTTCCTGTACTCAGCCCGAAGTAATGTGCTCAACAGTCTCAGGCTGAAGCTGACGTTTTAGTGTGGTCGGACTCTGACTTAACTCGACAGGTGGTCCCCAAAAAGTATCTAGCTACGATATCAAACACCATTTAAAACATCTCAAATGATCTTCCCAACTGCCCACACCAAAAAGGGAGGGGGAGCATGGTTTGGGCTCACAATATCACCAAGTATTGTTTTTGAAAGTACCAAACTATAGCTGAGCACCTGTCCTATGTATTTGGAAAGATAAATGATTTTTCTACTAACCACAGAACACAGCCACTGGCGTCTCTGAGATAGGATACTACTCGGAAGCTCCTCAAAATCTCCGAAAAATAATAAAAGGGAAAGAAAAATATTGATGATTTGCTGATTTATCAAAATGTGGATAGCAATCGGTAGTTTCTGACGATGTACCGATGTGGCTACATGCTTGACGTAATACTGTATAGGATGTGAATTTCCGGTGCTGAGGTCAGTGATATTAATTTGTTCTGTATCGAGTTTAATCCACCAGAACTGAGGGTTAACAGTGATAGTGAGAAGTTTGGGAGCCATGACAGAACTATGATAGGAATATTCGGATCAAACGATTTCCAATCATTACAATAAATCAAATTCATCAAATCGTGTGTGGGTCGATCTTGTGACTGAACCCACTCAGGCCTACGAGACCAGAGCGGTCAAATTGTTGCTATGACTCCCCCGAAGCAACCCAATAGCCCTGGTTTGTGTGGACACTCGCCGGATTCGTGCCCCCTCAATAACCTCGCGTTTATTAACGTTTGATCTTGTCCACCTATTGGTGGACCACTCTCGCTCCCCTAACTTGGGCCCGACCCGAAATTATCACCGCTTCATTACGCCGTCCGTTGGCACCATACCGCGTTTTCCATCATCGCATTTCCGCCGGCCGTTGCGGGATGAATCCCTCCTCCCAATCGAATCTCCGAATGTTTAATGACCCACCTATCCCTTGGCGCTTACCAACGAGCTCAAACCGCTAGTGACAGTCGCAATCTCATTCATTTTGAAGTTTCCTCGTTAAAAATGTTACACAACGTGACGTGTTTTGTTCCTATTGCCGTTTATCGTTCGCCCCTGCACACCCTCGGGACGTTCTCGCTCCGTATGCGATGGGATTAAACTCGAACACTGGTTCCAAACTGATCGATTTTTTGCTCTGAAAAAGTAAGTTCATGCGTCGAGTCACACCGACATTTCTGGCTTAGTGCCACCATTTCAATAGATCATTGCGGCCATAATGAATAGCTGAAGTGTCCACGTCATTGGCCCGTCGTTGGTGACGTAGGGTAGTTGGGGGTATGCGTCACCCAAACCAATTGAAAATTTCTTGCTCCAAAATAAAACCACCAGATACGAGCGTTGAGGAATACAAGATGGAAAGAACCGAATCGACACCCTGAGCTGACTGATGGGAAACTTTGTTCTAATAACCGATATTTTTGTATCGATATTATTCTTCAAATGATGATATCGATGATGCTGATATCGGTGATATCCATATTTTGGTTGGTTATTCCTCGAATAATCAACCTATGTTTTTTACCTGATAATCGGTTCCTAATTTATGATGGATTTGTTCAAGCTGGAAGGATCTTTTAAATTTGTTCATCGGAGAGGTCATTAATATATTTTTTTACGATCATCGTATCAAGGTGAGAATGCCCTGTGGAACCATCAACGTGATCACTAGATGGTGTAGGCCCCATAATAATTACAACAATAAGACAATGTCCACAGTCCACAAACCAACACAGTGTTGCTGCTGTTGAGTTCGTTATTTTCTATTTCTATTTAGTTCATTCTTCTGCTTGTGAACCGTGATGACTCCTAATAAAAGTAAAGTTAGGCTATTTCTTGAAGATATTGATGCAAAGGAAGCAAAATGTGAGTTGTGCAAATTGTCATTTGTTTTGTCGATAATCCCGAATTTCGATATTTTTGTCGCATTGTATTGGAATATCGATGTATGGTTTTGATATTGATATAGGAAAAATATCTATATTTAGCTATATTCCCTTCACTGCCTATGAATTACCCAGCAAGAAGACTAGCTCGACAGAAGACCTCTGCTTCTTGAAGAAGGAACATTGCCTAATGCTGCTACTCTCAAACTCCCCTTATTTCATTCACTCTCCTCAAGTCCCACCTCACTGGAGCTTATGGACACTTTACGAGTGCTCAACTTACTTCTTGCATCACTTGATGTGACCAGTCCACCTGGGTATCGTGGGTGCTACCTTCCAAGCATACCTACTTGAGAAATTTGAGACACCTCAATGTAACTATTACTGCATTTCAGACAGTTCAGGGGTTGACCCATGCAGGGCAGATCACCCATAAGCTCGCCCCCAGTGATTAATCTCCGGACACACTCTTTCAGTACGGTCCTTACAATCAGAAACCAAAAACCAAACCATGAATAATTCTGCCTGTCTGTTTGAACTAAATATAGACTAAATCGACTGTTCGCAGCACTCACCCCTATCTGTTTCAACTCCTAGCGAGGTAACATCCCCTGTGCAATGATTTATTTACGAATCAAGCAACTTTATCAACAAGCTGTCTGTTCGATAGTGTAAGCTTTTGCAGCTGTAGATAAACGGACAACTGAGAACACTTTCTAGTTTTCAAAGCTCCCCAGTCACATCGAGTAGGTATTTCCATATAAAACGTATTTTCCTCCACAACGTAACAGCGTGAAATTAAAATTGATTGTTGATCTATTTACCGTTTGATAGCCGAGATTTTAGGAAAGGTTTTCCCATGTGGTGCTCTCAAAAAAGATTCACACCCAAATTTGGCCATTTGCTTCAATAGTCGGAACCGACCGAATAAAATCTGATATCACAATGGTAGAAGAGGTGTTGCTGTTGCGCCCATCAGTGTCTCAAATTTTATTTTGCAGCAGTAATTTAGAAGAGTTAGGTACTATTCGAGTAAAAAATGTAAAACCACATTAAAATTTGAAATCGAAATTGAATTAAAACATTTTATAACCACCTTGCGTGAATTTATCACAAAATTTTCGGAGATCCGAAGTGCATCTTGTTGAAGCTTCATCTACAGTTATCCTTCAAATTGAGGTATTAGTGAGAAAATAGAGCTGGAAACTATCGCCGCTGCTTGTAGCTTCAAGTTGATAATAAATATACTGGGCTTCAAGCTCAAGCCTCCCCTGTATCATTCTATCGACCTCAATCAGAGACTATATTCAGCAAATTACCTCAAGTTTGAGTCACTTCTCAACCCTCAGTCGGACGAGTGTGCAGTTACTGACTTCTCTAGAGGATCATCTTCCAGGTTAAGATCACCTAATTATAGTTACCGGACGTGATCATCCATTAGCCATTACTCGTAAAAATTCTTCTGTTGATAATGACGTAGAGACCTCCAGTTTTACCCTAAAATTGATCCTTTCTCTATCCCATGTAGTCCACGTATGCGTGGCACTTCCTCCCCCTTAAAATGAAGGCAGGTGCTTATGCCGCTGAACGGCGCTTACATTTTAGCCCTCACGTGCCTGATATGTGCACGATATAATTCTTCAGAGAGGACGTGATTGGAAAGTGATATTCCTCATTACTTTCATGTGGGTACGTAGCAGAACCTGACAGTCATAATTAGAATCGTTATGATTGATGCAAGTATGTGGGAATAATGTTTTCTTTTTAACACTAACACACTGTAAAAATGTTGATATTCACTAACTTTATATCTTCTGTCTGAAAACAAATTTGATCATGTTAAAAACCAGACATATTTTATCACTTTATTTTAAATTTCGTGTGAAATACAACATTATCATGAGTTAATCATCCCACTTCACTCCGATTCGGCCCAAAAAAATTTTCTGATAGTAGAAAAATTTATAAAAATCTGAAACTTGGGTCAAGAACCCGTTTCCGGGTCTAGTTATCCCTCGAAACTTTTCAGCCTGATCGTACCATATTTGTGGAGCGGAGGGGGGTTAAGGGTCAAAAAGACATTTTTGGCGATCTATGCGTGAAGGGTTTCATTTTCCACCAAATTTTGGACACTGAACCCAATCAAATGGGTGTCCCAGAACAATTGGCACCCACTGGAAGAGGTTATGGGCCAAAATGGATATCTATCCAAGTATCCACCTATTTAAAATGTGTATTTTCGAGATTTCTTGTACCTAGGTATATCAGGTATCGTTTTCCACTAAATTTGGGACGCTGAATCGATTGGAATGAGTCTCCATACTCCTGGTCAGAGGATTAACCAACCCCTGTGATTCTTTGCTACAAATTTCATGTACATTGCCCCTTCATCTTTGTATGAAACCTAAAAGCCAGATGATACAATCTTCAAATCGAGGTGCCACAGATGCAATTTTTCTCTTCCCCAGCAACCAGTATTTTTCTCTGCACTTGATAACTGCTGTGACTTTCCTTTTTGTCATTCGGACAAAAAGGATAAATTCGTTCCACTTGAGTTTGGCATCCACAGTCACTTCACTTGATTGGCATACGGTATGGAATGTTGTCGAGGAGCCTGGGATATCTATGATCTCCTTACTGGTGAAGCCAACATGTACAGATTTCGTCTCATTTAGCTTGATTCTCCAATTGTTTGTCCACTTTTGAGTTTTCTGTAGACTCTTTGTTAGTGTCTCCTATCGCCAAAATTACATTGTCATCTGCGTCATAGAAAGTCATAGGTGTAAAGCAAGAACAAGATTTGGCCAAGTACCTACCTTGTGGCTCACCAACTCTAATTTTCTTGGTTACTGCAAACGCATCCTTGTGCCTAATACGAATATACCTCTCAGTTTGGTAAAACTGTAGTACCTTAGAGAATATCACAGGGTTAAGTCCCTTGTACCAAACTTTATCAACCGCCTGTGAGACATCAGGAAAGCTGGTGGAGCCACAATCAGCAGAACAGCATTACAACCGCACACCAGAACGAGCCAAGTAATTAACATTTCAAAACCAAGATGTACGACTTCTCAAAAGAATTTCCCTTCTCTGTAGCCCAATATTTTCTTGAATTAGCAAGGCATATCAGGTCTAGAGGAATAGGGAATCTTCTATTTTCTCGACACAAGCTGTTGTACGAAGTGGATCCCTCCGTCTGACTCCATCCCCTCGTCCTGGCCCTCAAGTTGCAAACTGACGCTAACCCCGGAAGCCCAGTTCCGAAGCTGGTTTCCCATTGTTTATTCTTGTTATGGTGTCGTCTGTAGCTGGAAGGGAGGAGACTGGTTCCCGTCGCTTATGGGGTTTTCCTTGATGTTTTATTAAACAAATCGCAACCGAGCCGTCACTCCCTCCCCGGAAACAGGTGCCATCAGCCCTTTCCCTCCGGCTTTGACTTGCTAACTTCGTTTTCCGAAAGTGAACGAGGAATAGAAATGTAGGCCCGTCCAATTAAACATCAAGACTGCGGGCATATTGCAAACTCGCGGGCGTCTCGGGGGAGTGGATGACTGGGTGACATGAACTCAATCAACTTGTTCACCCCACAAACGCCTTCCAACCGCCGCCGAGTTTCAACTTTTCTCTCTTAAGCTAAAATATTAGCTGCTCATAATCTAAACTCCAACTTTAAAATTCAACGATGCTACTGGTTTATGTAAACTTTTGCTGTATCCGTAATTGTATTTCGTTTTTCCAGGAATACGAAACACGAAGAAGACACAGAAGTGTTGGATGGGCAGAATTCCACATTCAGAACCAACTTTACATGAGAATACTAAACGTGAGTAGAGCTACATGTAAGAAGTTACTGCGGACATCATTGCTAATAATTACTAACAATGCAACTGGTAACAAGCATTTGACGAATAATTACGAATAATTTTTCTTAAGTATACGGTGGCAACACAAACACAAAAAATGTAATTATTTTCCGAAGACAAGAGCGGTGGCTGAGCAAAATACGAGTACGATTGAATTCTAGACTCATTTTCAATTTTTTTAGGAATTTTAGGAGTAATAAACCATTTATTCAAATATTCTCCCCTTTTGATTGGCCATTCCTTGAATAACCCATGTTTCAACCTATGTTTTCATGCAAAAGATCAACCTCTCCGATTCGGCCCAAAAATTTTTTCTGGGCGTTTCAAGGTGTCTGGATCAACAAAGTCCAATGCCCGTCCGCCTTGCGCCCTACGCCGTCCACCGTCCGATCTTTAAATTTTCTAAAAATCTGAAATTTTGATCAGGGACTCGATTCCGGCTCTAGTTGGCCCACGAGAAAAGCCCGATCAAACCAAATTCTGGCGGGGAAGGGGTCAAAATGTGTATTTTGAAAAATGGATTTTTGGCGATCGGCGAGTATGGGGTATAATTTCCCAGTAAATTTTGAACGTTGAATTCAATGAAATTGATCCCGGAACGATTGGCGCCCACTGTTTTTCCCATTTTCCCCATGTTGAAGAAATGAGTCTCCATGCGTCTGGTCCAAGGAAAAACCAACCCGTGTTGAAGAATTTGCAGCGTTTTTTCCTCCGTCTCTGCATAATTTTTTTTATTCGTCTCTTCTCTTCCTGGCTCTTTCCATTATGAGTAAATCAAGCCAAATCTTGTCCTTTATCATTTAAATTTTCGTGAACTTGATATGATTGCACTCCGGTACAAAACTTTGAGCCAAATAGAAAGTAGATATCGTCAGTACGGTGGAAGTCTCGATGTCACTTTGAGGGCCTGCATGCTACAGTTACATTGACCTGATACAATCAGACTGATCAGGGCAGTTCTCCAACCAACCAAAGCATTTCATTGACAAAAATGTGAAGGTTTATGAAATATTTAATCGAACATTTTGTCAAGTTATACAAATTTAAACTTATTTTAAATGCATCTAGGGATTATTATGATTTAATCGCCTGCTTTTCCTTCGAAAATCGAGAATATAAGTCAGTCATTCCACATCGGGAAGTATCCCACGAGTAATAAGATGATGAACGTAGCGAAGAAAACGAGAAGAAGCATCCGTATTCGAAAAGGAGAATCCCATTGACTAAGGCGGCTTGGGAAAGTTAAATCCCCTCTTCTTCCGTTGATTCCAAATAATATTCGTCACTGAAATCCCCAAGCTTCGAAAGCCTATCGTTAATAGGATATTCCCATGTTATGCGTATTACATTCCATCATTGAACAAAGCAAGAGTTGGGACTTACGACTGATCCACGACAGATGCTCGTTCCTGTTCAATTTTTCCCAGACCTTCGTCTGATTTCAATTGATGTCTAACTTAAAAAACGCTGCAAATTCTTTCACAAGCGTTGGTTATCCCTTGGGCCAGAAGCATGGATAAAATGGGAAAACAGTGAGTGTGGAGTTGCCGGACTCATTCCAATCGATTTTGCGTCCAAAATTTGAAGGAAAATGATACCCCACACGCCTAGTAAAAATTTTCTAAAATGTTGAAATTTTGGTCAAGGACCCGTATCCTGCTTTAGGTGAGCCTCGATACTTTTCAGGCTATTCGGGGCCAAATTGAGATTAATATGAGTGAAAACGTGTATTTTGAAACTCGATTTTCAGGATTTTTTGAAACTGGTGATGTGGGGTATCGTTTTCCACTAAATTATGGACGCTGCATCCATTGAGGTTGGTCGAATTGGCTGAAGCTCACCGGAGGTGATGAATTAAAATGGGTACCTAACTACCTATTTGTATTATACTCACGGTGACGCATACTCTTGCTCTAGGGAATAATAAACCATTGTGGAAGGATTTACTCTCCGAGGTGCTCTATGACTATTATTCTCATTGATGACACTTGTTTGAACGTTTTGCTACCTGTAATAAATAACAAACATGGTGCATTCAGCGATTTGGAGAGGCATATATTCGGAGTCATCCACCCAACAGTCTCCTACGTGTATAGGGGACGAGAAAATAGTAAAAAATACGTACTATTGCGAAGCTCATGACCAAGAAACTTACCATAAGTGATGTCCACTCCACTATTTTGTCTTTAGTCTGCCTAACCTCAAGAATCTTGTTGTAGTTTCATTTTCACCAAATGGAATCCACTGCCTACAATACACACCAAAGGCCAAACTTTGCAAATCATTTTGTTTCACTAGGACTACCTAATGAACCGGATATTTATGGCCGAATTCAAAGACGACCAAGGTTTTCACTAAAAGTTATTCCTCACAGTCACTTCAGCTCAAAAATAGCTCTTACTCAACAATTATGATTACATATAAGGTAACATCACACGATACACACATGCATACATAACAAAACCTCATTCATTTTGAATCATTTATGCCGGAAGGACTTTGGATTATGTACTTTGATGTCAGAGTTCCCCAAGCCTCGTTAGTGGTCGGTTGTTTGAAAGCACAACGCAATCCTCATCAGAAAATGAACCAAAAAGCCATCCAACACGGCCAACCCTTTTGCGGCGCTTTTTTTTCTATTTGGGGCGTGAAACGCATGGAGATGATACTGTTGGCATGCAAATTGAAGGCTGTTTGCTAAAAAACGAGATTAGTTCCGGGATCAATGTTATTACGGGCCAGTCAAATATCCGGTCTGGTAAACTCGGAGCTCCAATTAAGGGCTGAAACGCACTCAACTAACTGAATCACACAATTTTCTTCTCAGCCTGACCCGTGGCCGTGGTTAATTTGTCAAAAGCCAAGACAGGCAATGGAATGTTTTTCTCGTAAGTCACTAACTAGTCATTTGATATGCAACCGTTGATCTAAAATTGGGTGATGTCAACTTGTTCATCATCTATCAACTTTTTATCAGAACAGATTGCTGCTTCATTCAGAAATAGACTAAACTTGGCATGAAATTCATTCAAAACCTCAATTGAAGTCAACTTGATAGCCGTCGAATGTTGATAAATCACTCCATTCCGTCCCAATCGATTCCATTCTGGGATTGCACAAGTGTGTCTGAATGAATTATTGAATGGATACTATAATTAGCATCCTTACGAAGCGCCACAAAGGATGCTTAAATAAATATACCTACATAAATTAACCGAAATACATTTTATCACAGTTCATCGTCACTTATTAACTACTCACTGAATAATCAGACGTTGATCTAAAATTGGGTAATGTCAACTTTAACATCATCTATCACCTTTTTATCAAAGAAAATTGCTGCTTTAGTCGGAAATAGAATGAACTCGACATGAAATTTAACCAAAACCTCAATTGAAGTCAACTTGATAGCCATCGAATAATGAGAAATCAATTCATTCCATCCATTCTATTTTGTCCCAATCGATTCCATTCTGGAATTGTACACCTGAATGATGAATTAATGGATGAATACTGTATTTAGCATCCTCATGGTGCACTACAGGGGATGCCGCCGAGACGGCGTAGTTACAAAATATAATGTAAAATACATTTTATCACAAAATATGGTCACTTATTATCATATATATTCACTATCACACAAATAGTTATCGTAAATTCCAGAAAAATCTCTTATGTGTATAATTATTCGATTAAATTTCCATACGTTTACGTTCTTCATCATTACCTACAATATCGGATTAGCTAGGCTACGTTACATCCTACAAATCGATATTTATGCACCTTGGCTGGTCGGTTGTGCCCTCTGTTTGTGAATTAAGCTGAACTTGATTGATTGATTGATTGATTGATTTATTAATCTGCCCTGCATTAGGCTAAAAGCCTACTCTTCCTGCAGGACAGATACACTTTATAAAATAACATGAACAAAATTAGTCTGGATAGCATAATAATAACTTCAAATATAACATAATTTCTGCTTATTTCAAAACAAATAATTAAATAATTAAATAATAAAAATAAATAAAAAATAAATACTTCAAATAATTAAATAAATTAAATAATAATAAAAAATAAATAAATACTCCAAATACAACATAGAGATTTTCTCTCCAACACTAATCTCTAATCATCAGCTTCTCAAAATACCTCTGTTTGAATTGCGTAACAGTTTTTGCATCATTGAAGATTCTTATGCTTTCTATCAAAAATGATTTACTATAGCATTCAGTAGAGTGTTCTGATATTTCTAAGCAGGTCTCCTTCCTTCTTGTTGTCATAGCATGTTGTTGTGATAAATTTTTATATTTTTCGTACAAGTATTGCGGACTCTGTGAGTTAAACATTTTGTACATCATTGTCGCTACTCTTAATTCTCGTCTCTCTTTAATTATTAACTATTCGAGTTTTTTTTTAAATATGGGGTTATATGTTCGTCTATCCTAGCATCATGTACCTATATAGCGAACCGCGACATTAAAGGCTTTTTGTAGCTTGGCATTCAGTCCATCTTGCGAGTCTGTGAAGCAGGTCGCTGCATAATCAATAGTAGGGCAGATTAGGGCCTAAACGAGCTGTTTTTTCACATATTTTGGGAACTCCCTACCTAATTTTGCTTGCTAATTTGCTTGGTAGGTTCAGTTGAAGTGGCCCTTTTCGCAATACAATTGTTAATAAATAGACCATAATTTTGCTGTGGTCCCAATGTAATCACATTAGTCGTTGTTCTCATTACAATCCAAACTAGATGGTTGTTCCAGAACGACAGGCCTCTCTGAGAGGAACGACACCTGCGTGATCTATCATTAGTTCCTCAATCTTTTAGTGAAAATACCCCCTTTCCCACCTCCGTAGGTAATGCTAATGGACACCGAACGTGATGAAATTTTTCAGGGTAAACTCTCTCGTCGATTTCAGGTGGTACATATATACTCGGACGAAATTGAATGCATTTAAAAGTCTGGGATATAGGGAATCGATCAACGCCAGCCACTACATAGAAACGTTTTCACCGGGAAAAAATGAAACGAGCTTTTAGAATGATTAAATCGAGAGCGGCACAAATACATTCATCATACACCGAGAGGTACTTCATAAAGGCGTACATATACGTACTCGGTGGGACGAAGCGGTATGAGTTAAGATGAACGTAAGCTCAACTCAGTTTCCAATCAGCTGATGGAGAAGTATTTTTTTCCTCTTCGCCGGACCAATGAAAATCTCATTTCCTAGACCCGCAGGCTCACGAATCCATCAAATTTTAGTTTCAGCTCCAAGAAGGGCAGGTGAAGGCTCGAAGGTAGAAACGGGACAGGCTTGGATAAATAATTCAGTAGACAGGTCCCACTTGGCGATTTGTCTTGTATCCTTACCCTTGAGAGGTGATTTATACACAACAAAAGATATATTATTCCGTTCGGAGTGAAAAAGGTTGTACAAAAGAGGAAGTGGAGGATCTATTTCTATTGACTAACAATGTGAGATTGTTTTGCTTTGAACTTGTACTGTTTTTGTCTAATAGGAAAACAATTTAATATTAAAAATGCCACAAATTCTTTCACAGAGGTTATTCCTCGGACCATTAGCATGAAGAGCTATTCTAATCGGTTCAGCGTTAACAATTTAGTGGAAAACGATACCCCGCGCCTGCACGCCTAAATCGCCAAAAATCTCGATGATGGGAAAAATGAGAACACAGGGGTTCTGGAATGTGTGGAAGGGGTCCAATCGATTCAGTGTCCAAAATTTAGTGGAAAATGATACCCCACTCGCCTAGATCGCTGAAAATCTCGAAAATCCATTTTTCGGAAAATACATTTTGACACCCCCTCCCTCTAATTTAGTCCGATTGGGCTGAAAAGTTTCGAGGACCAACTAGAGCCGGAAAAATTCAGATTTTTAGACGATTTTCTACTACCAAAAACGGCGTGGAAGACGGACGGTCATTTGCTAATTTTGATCTTGACACCTTAAAACGCACAGTTTTTTTTTTTTTTTTTTTGTTTTTTTTTTCTTTTGGCAAATTGTTCAAGGTATACCCGACCCGAACGCTCCAAATCATTCATCATCGACTTATCTTAGAGGACCTCTGAGCACATACGTGTTAAATGGAAGGAAATGGGTAAAGTAGACATCTAAAATGATAATACTCATTCTTAAAACTTCCTTTGTGAGCTTCAGGAAAGATCCTTCAAACAGCGTTAGTTAGTCCTGATACACAAACATACATATTGGACGAATCTCAATCGTCCAAAATTTAACGGAGAATGATGCCTCACACGTTTACGTCCCATAACTCGAAAAACACTTTTTCAGAATATTCATTCTCCCAGTACTCTGCCTACTTTTTGAAAAATCGTTCCGAAACTCATTTCAATTCAGTGGATAATGACACGCCACGCATCTGAGTCATACATGGGAATCCCGGAGGCGAAAAGTCCATGTCCGAGTCCAAAAGTCCAAGAAGTCCAGTTGCAGGTAACGTGGAGAATTGCCGATTAATTGGAATATTTTGGGCATTATTAGCCCAGACGGCGTAAATAGGACAACTGATAGACATTTTGGATTATGATTTATGGATTCATTTCGACACACTGAGGAATGATTAATAAAAATTGTCTGAGATGTGTCCTTTGGTTTATTCGGTACAGGGCGAGTATTCCTCTAAGGATAATAACCAGGATCAAGGAGAACTGGATGAAACTCGCTGATAGGAATCAGCTAATCTGGCCCAAATCCTGGTAAAGATGAAGATTGACGAAGAACTCCGTGAGAAGTTCAATTAGGTATTATGGGGGTCACATGACTCATCAACAGTGGCACCCTCTCTTGGTTCATCTGTCAAACATGTCAGGACTTCCTTATAAGACGTGTGCATATTATTCTTTTAGTAAATGAACTGTGACGTCACATAAGCACAAAACGCTACTATAATCAACTAGCAACGTTTACAGTGAATGTGAAGGGCACAAATTAATAATGTTGTGGTCTACGAACGAACAGAAGGTACCTGCCCACGTATTCGGATTGCAGCACTCGAGGGTTTATTTATCGGTCCGAGTCCGAGCGACCTCTTGTGCGGTAGGGGAGATTCCTGGCAGCTAAATAGAATTAATCAGAATGACGGATGTGCTTCTGAGCTGTGGCTACCCACTGGAGGTCACGTTATTAGCGTCCCCGACAGTCTGATATACAGTCAACCATATTAGCCATCGGATTACCTGAGGAAACGCAATATAAAATATTAGAACGCCTATTATACGTTTAGTCGTTAAGAATCTGACCACATTTTGTAATGAGTTCGTTGTTATTTCCCTTGGCAAACTGAACGAACTGGAGCATGAATCAGAGGCACTAATGGGAATACAGGATACCTAAGAATAAGAGTCAGCAACACGATTTCAAATAACTATTGAGTTTGATGCAGCGTTCGTTCAGTTATTATTTACAATGCACCACTTGGCATTTCTTCACTTATTACCCTCTATTTGCACTTTCCTCTTTCAATTTTTACCCTGATAAGCATACAATTTTATTTGATTTGAATAAATTGAAAAAGAAATTGACATAAATCAACCTTTGGTCTTCAGTAGCGGGTATTGCCTCCCCTTGTTAGGATGAGGGCTTGGATTGTTCTTCCCATACTTCTGACCAAACTTTGAATGATTATCCTGAGGAATATTGTCCCAATCTTCATTTGCTGCAATTTCCAGTTGATGAAGATTTTCTGGTGGTGGGTATCGGGCTCGTATTCTTCTTTTCAGCATGTCCCAAACATGTTCTATCAAGTTTATGTCTGGGCTCCTCAGTGGCCAATCCATGGTGGTGATTCCTTTCTCCTGTAAATAACCAGTGACGGCTAAAGCGGTGTGTCGTCTAGAGTTATCGTGATGAAATCAGAGATGACAAAACGAGCATATGGCACGACACCAGCATTCAATGCTGTTCTTGGAATAACCATTAACTCTGTATGGACGTCATACGAAACCCCACCCAAAACGTTACTGAGCCGCCACCAAAGGGTGGGGTTTTTTATTTAAAAAAATTAGAGAACATTTCCTCTGCTCTTCTCCATAAACGTTCACGTGCGTCTTAAAAATGCTGATTCTTTCTCGGTTCATCAGAAAAGAAAAACCTGCTCCTCCAAAGTCCATTCAGCAAGTTTATATGCAAAATTTAGTCGGGCTCTTTGATCCTAGTAGTGTGGAATTGGCGGTAGATGACCATTTTGGTCATATTTCCTATCTGATCATGTCAAGAAATCTGCTCTCAAGAAAGAGAGGGAAGACTGCTCTGACGCAGGACTTCGTCCGCGAGCCTTTTTCGTCATTTTTTGTATCTTAACACACAGAAATGTGTCAAAAAGCTGCTCTCATAAGGATAACGCAAGAGGGTAAAACTGGACATAGGCCTCATGGGCTATGCCACGCCGCCCACGTCACGTGTGTGGATCCGTCATCAGTAAGTGCAACCTCTCTGCGCTCATTGTACGTTTATTCATATAAGGAATCGTTTTCAGTGTCAACACGTAGTGGTTCAGTATACAAACATCTGCTGTGCGGTAGCATTAGAAGTAAAAGTGTTCATCATCATGGAATTAAAACCTCCTCAAACTATATTTAATTCAGTAGCCAAAAGAATAGAAACAATTGCAAACTTTCCATTGGATAAATTTAATATTCCACCACTGCGAGTTATGGCAGAGGCTATAATAAAATAGAAAGAGGCTATGGGCAGCAACCCTAAGGAATCGACTGTCTTTCGCAATTGTGCATGCATCTCAGCAATCAGATCCTGAAAACACCAAATAGCCCGACCAATCGCCTGGCAACTTCTCTCTGTAAATGTCCTCCATCAACCAACACTCTCGCTCTGATCGAATTTTCCAGTATCAAATCACCTCTGATCATCATGAAACTTCAAACTCTAAATATCAAGAAGCAACTAAGTGGCATTCTTTAACGAAAGGTAACCAACCGATCCCGACATGTGCAAAGGTAACAATGACAATGTGTGAAAATGCACAGGTGGGATGGCTATCAACATCGTCTTTGACCCTATTCCTGTTCTGAAACCCAAGTATAAACTCAGTTTAAGCTACATTATCCCTCCATTATTGATATAATTAATGTGTGTAAACAGATAACAATCTGATGAATAAAAAAAGAATGGAATAATCGAGGGAAATGATGGTGGTGCGTATTTGAGCAGGAGTGTATTTTACGTCTATTTTGACCACCATTCCTTTGTGGCGTCTCCGTTCACTCAAACTTAGAATACATTTGCGGAATGTTGACAATGGTACCCCACACGCCTGGGGACGCGTGACTTTGGTGGATATTCATATTCAGCAAAACTCAAAAGCTACTCAATACGTAGACCTACAAGGGGGAAAATTTTCAATACGATAGGTGGTGATCTGGTTGCTGAGATGGGGCCCGTGAGGAATCTCGCACGGAATTCTGTACTCTGAATTGACATACTGCTGCTTTTCAGTGTTGCTCCATACGTGAACTACTTCTCTATAGTCGCAAACGTTCATAAATACCTTGAAATTTGGATCATGCGCAAATCCCACTCTCCACAGTACTTATTACAATACAGGTGCACAAACCCTACTTACAGTTGTACCAACACTTCATTTTCACACACGACAAACGGTGATGAGTAGATTGTTGATAAATACCGGAATAAAATTGCTTTGAAAACCAGTAAACGTGTGCTTTATGTTGTTTAGAATTGTCTATCGGTGACTGTGTATTATTTATAAAAGTGGTGCTCTCGTTGGTCATAAAATACGGTTCGTCCCAGTAGATCTAACGCTCTGCTCTCGCCCCTGGCAGATGGTGTTGTATTAGTGTTGCGTGGTTTTTTGGAGCAAAAGGCAAACGTTGTTAGGGTGAATGCTCGTTGGCTCGGAAGAGGGGATAATCAACGTTACAAAGAGGATTGAACCATGAACGGTTAGGACGTTAAGAATATTAGGCCAGAGGGAACGAGAAAAGCCTTTTGACCTTGATGGGCCCTAAACTGAGCTTGCGGCTCATAACTCATAGTTGTTGTGTGTCGGAGTGGTGGGAACGAGGGAAACTCGCTGGTTTGGGCAAACTATGGGGGGTCCACCACAACAAATTACAGGTAGAACTTTGCCAATGGGCTGTATCACATCCGCACGCCGCGCGCATTCTCCCATTGTTCCACTGATTAATCTCGCCTGTTCAGGAAGGGTATCAAGTTAATTTCCAGCCATTCTCGTAGAAACGGGAAGCACAAACGGGATAAGAGCGTCACGCGCCCCAACGGTTTTATTAGTGCCCGTGACTAAAGTAAGTGGCATAACTCAACAAACAATAAAAAATCAACCACCGTTGGCTTCATCAGGTCCGAGGGAGGGTTCGATTAGAGACAAAATCAAATAAAACGATTTTCTTGAAGAAAGAAAAATGCCGGGTTGCTGAAAGAGAATAAAAAGCTTTCATGAACTTCGGAGAAGGTGAATATGAATATTCAAGAATTTCTTTGTGGTGTGTGGGCAATCTCGAGTTCCCATGCGTATAAATTAAGCGAAGGTCTTTTTTCTGAAGGGCCCTTGAAACAAAGGTCCAAGTTTTCTTTTGTAGTGGATCATGTCACAAGCAGTGTTGTTCTCTGAGTGAATTAAACTCCAGCTTAACTTTATTATTTTAGAAGCCTTTTGCTGTTTCACGTAGAACCCTTCGTCCAACTGCTTTTCTCTTCCGTTTCAGAGAAAGATGAACAGGATTTCAGTTTAGAAATAGTCGGTTGATGAATAATGCAGGCGAGCAGTGTAGAAAGAATAAATGTTGAAATCATTTTTCAAAGGGGTAAAAATGAACCAAAGTTCATTACATTACCCTGACTGTAAGCCTAATGAGTGATAAGAAATATATCTACAGAAATGTTTAAAAGCGGCTGTACTATTACACGCCCCTTCCGTCTGCGTATCTTTATAATCCTGGAGAGAAATGCCTTTACTGGAAATTGTGCCAGCAGTTGCAGTTGCACAATTACGATGAAACCATTTTGTTGGCGTATATTAACATTTATATGTTGAAAGTTAAACATTTAGTGGTCAATGGTACCTCACTCTCCTACATTGCTGCAACCAAGGAGTATCTCTCCCCTGTGCGTTCTAAGGGACAGCTAGCGCGCGTGGTGGTCGATTGTTCAACCGCTTTGTATCATCCCACCTGTAGTTTGTTTATTCAAATATAGCTGGCAGCTTGGCAATGGCAGAGTGTGACAGTTGTGGCGAAAGTATTAAGGATGTGACCTACTTGCAAGAGCATTTCCGACTAAATCACAGCAATGAAGCCATTCCGGTGCTATTATTGCCCTTCATCAGCCCGTTACAAGTGCATTCTTCAAATGTCAACTGATAGAAATTATTGCTTGAGGATTACAATTTGGTTCTATGGAATTTCTGAAAAAATGCCTACGCTCTAAGAATATTATGAGAAATCCTGAAAGGAATTACATCGCATTCAATATTAGGTAGGTACTGTAACGATTTATATTCTTTGTTAATAATTTATTACAATTGTTCACTATAATACACTGTCTTTGTTCACACACTTACACAATCACAAAGCACAATTCGGGGTTGTAACGCAGTTGTCGCACTATTTATCACACGGCACGGCACGATTTATAACCCAAAGCATCTATATTTGGACTCCAAATTGAACTAACGCGGCGTTCCTGGGTCCCTTTTATACTGGCTGCCTTGGTCGAGTACCTTCTCGAACCTTCCCTGGTTCTGGGAACTCGACGTGTTGTCTCGAGCGAACGGGAAGGTTCCAGCCAATTCGATACAATGCACGAATGTTCAAGAGCGACCCTTAGCCCTCCACAGGTCGATGACCCTGCGACGCCGGCAGCCCATTTGATGGGCACAGGTGCAATCTGCAACAGTACATTATGATCAATACGCTACCCTGGTCCCCAATTCAGGGGATCAAAGCACAAACAAGGTTAATTTACTTAATCATGTGCCCTTGTAACGTTACCTACATATCTGTTAAAATTTGGACACCACACATTATTTGCTGCCAATTGAATTAGGAAGGATCATGATTAAATCATTAGTTTTCATCACATACGTAGGTATGCCTAAATAATTTCTGGGAAATTTTGCTACCGTCCTGAACGACGAGGAGTTTTCTTTTGGGTTTGGGTGGTCATGAATTACTGAGAGATAATGCGATCTATGGACAACACACAAGAACAGGTATCAAGACACATTGATAGGAAGTAGTGCACTAATCAACCAACGTTCGTGCCACGAGCTAGTTGTCCCTTAGAATGCATAGGGGCGAGACATTCCTGCTGTAACCAAACCAGCGCATGCGCGGCGTTCCCACACAAGAAGTGTTCACTAGCCGTACAGCACAGCAGCGCATCGAGTATGAACTATAAGACCATTACATGCATTTCCATGTCTACCTCCTTTGCTTCAGCATCGGTATGTCTGTATAAGAGGCTTCCCATTTGAACCCTGGTTTGACTCTTCAAGTTCCTTCAAGAGGAATTGTATTATGTTTATATCACATTACCCAGGAATTTGTCGTACAGCTGAAGGATCAAGCCAAGGAAAGGCCAAATGTGTTCATGGGAATTTGATGGCACTGGGCTGTGGCCAAAGTTCATTCATTGTTGCACAGAAAGGGGCTTGGTGGGGATTTTCCTACAGACTAGAAGGAAGGGGGTGAAATTGGAAGGGTGGAGGGGATTCACCAGCTCGCCTAATCTCCCACTCCGCAGCAGTCTCTGCTCCACACCAATCTTACATGGCCGGTTAGACGTAGGCACAATATAACCTCCGTGAAAACACATTCTGCGTTGAAATTGACTGAACCAGTATACGCGGTGGGGTCAAGCGAAGAAGAGAGCTGAAGGAAAAAAAATAACTGAAAACTCCCGTCAGGCCAAATGGAAATGTAAATCGTAGAAGCCATTTCACGGTAGGCGATCCGAGCAAGCGGGACATCATTTTTGAGATTAGTGAAGGCGAACTTTTGGCAAAACGGGAACGGTAACGGTTTGATGGGGGCACCTCCAGCCGTACAAATGCTGTTAACGTCGTAATGCATTTCATTTTACTATAACGCTTAAACCCTGGAAGGTTTCCAAGACGGAACAATCCCCTAATGCCCTAGTTCCCTCCAGCTCACGTGAGGGGGAATTCCCTTTTCCGCAGTTACCTCGTATTTATACGGTCGAGGATGCAACTTAAACTCTTTGTTCTCGCTTCCACTGTCTCTAGCGTTGGGAGGTCTATCCTTCTAGGGAGGGGTTCGGGGGTCGCCGCCATACCTCTACCAGCCCCTTATGTTACACAACTTCAAACAGAAGGAAGTTCTTGGTTCTATATGAATTTTTCCCAAGCGTAAATTGATATATATTGTGCCTCTGTACGCTTTTCTTGCCTGTGTACGCTCGATTACTGGCTTGAGGGCCAGGGAGTGAATAAGAATTATAAATTCAGCGCGATACTAAGAACGCAATACCTTTGAGCATTGCGCGCGTAGTGCACCCGACATCGCCCAAGCTGGATCAGGTCAAAAAGCATTGTTTCAGTTTCAAATTATGGACGTTGAATCCAATGAGACGGGTCCCGGAACGGTTGGCAAGTACTGGGGACGATTATGGGTTAAATGGGTATCTATCCACCTATTGTGAATGTGGGTCTTTGAGATTTCTGGTACCTTGGCGAGTGGGGTACCATTTTCCACTAAATTTTGGACGCTGAATCGATTCGAATAAGCCTCCATGCTCCTGATCCGATGAATTACCAAACCCTGTGAATGAATTTTCAGCGTTTATTGTAATCATTTAGGATCTCAGAATGTGGTTACATAGTCTGATTGCGCGAAACTGTGCGCATTTATATCGCTATTCAATTTTAGTGATACGCAAAACGCCATTTTGTATTCTGTGGAATTGTTTTTAAAGCAGTATCTCAAACATAGCATATAATACGGTGCTCAAGGAGTTTCCCTCTCCAGAAATAGTGCCTTCCTATTTCAATTATTAGCATGCTTCCGCACGTTCTTTCATTATTTGACCTTCTTTCGTTCAGACTCCTTTCCCACCTTCAAAAAATAATTTTTTGTCTTCCGTTCTTCTTTCTCTTGCTGCTTCCACGATTTCCGTGTCATGGCGTTCAGTCAGTTTGGCTTCAAGTTATCCTGCCAAATTTTGCTGGAACGTACTTCTTACTTCTACTTTGGCAGCCCCTGCACAAAACGTTCTCGTCCTCAATGTCATCAGAACTTTTGTTTTACGGGGGAAATTCCAATCTTCATATAAAAACAATAACGATAGACATTTCGAAATTTGGAATCTCGTACTTTGAGGAATCCGGTTGTTTGGTGAGATTGTCCATTATCGGGTTTTCGAGTCTGACTTTTTTGGTTTTACTAGGATCCATCCTCGTCAAACAATGAAGCAAATTGTTTCAACTTCTTCATTAAATGCCAATCTTCATCGCAGTTCATCCTTGTGCATTTTCACTCCTGTCTAACGACCTATCCAAACTACCGAGAGGCGTTGAAATATCTTTCGGCAAAATGAAACCAGTCGCTAACTTGGTGGCCATCTGGTGGCATTATCTCGGCGTAAAAAAGGTTTTAGCCCAGGTCGAGGCAATGAATGGATAACATGGCTCTAACAAAAGTGCTTCACACGACGGAATATTATAAAGTTTTGATGTGCCGAATGAGTAACGAAAAGTTGATCTTACCCATTCAAAGTTGTTGGCTCGAACCCAGGTTTTGTGCCGGGAAAACCCTGAGAGCTCAACCTAAAGCACAGTTGAAGTGAGGGCGAACATTACCCGATGTTTGAGGGGTGGCGTGGGATGGCTGGAGAGGTAAGAAGAAGACGAGGGGAGGAGGGTACAAAAGTTTCCTCTCCCATGAGAGAACGTGCTATAGAAAATTAGAGGTAATGTGTTTTGTCCTTCCACAAGTGAGTTAGAGCTACAAGCCGGGTGTATTCAGATTATGCGTTATTTATGGGGTTGGGCTTCAACCGAGGGACCATGCCTTCTCATCCTTTGCTGCGAAACCCCAGGGGTTATGCCCACCCTGACGGCCTCCGGTTTTTTTTTTGCGAGTGCTATTTTTTATCTCTCACCGTATAATGTGCATAAATAGATTACATAAATGATGGATGGTTTTATTGTTCAACAACTGAGCCCAACGTGAATATATATTATATAACCGCCCACTTAGTAACTCTTTTGGCGCTGTAATATATTTTTTCGTGATTTGCTCATTCTCTACTAGTTTGTTTCCGAGATAAAACAAAAAAATCAAGATTATCCACTTTAACCAAACTTTTTAAATTGATGGGAAGATTTACGGGGGGAAAATGCCACATCTTCAGAAGTTTTGTCCTCCTCTCTTTCCTTTTTAAAAGCAGCTCAACATGGAGGCCTGCCTCACCAATTAATTTGCAAAGTCTACGAGCTTTCTTCAGAAGAAAACATACCTTAAATTATCATCTGGCTTTCCCCGCCAGTGCTAAGTAAACATTAGCGTAAATTTGAACGTGACAGCTTGCTCATTCCCTCAGCTAGTCTGATGCGGGAAAAGAGGTTTCATCAATTTGGCGTGGATCATCAATTCCCTCAAAGTTCTTCCCTTTATCTTGATTACGGTGGATTCAGAGCACCGATCAAACGCATGATGTACAGTGCAGAGCATGAGGACCACTCAGAGATATTACGTTTTATTCAATCATCCTATGCTTTGGAAAATATTAAGAGGCCATTGTAAGATTGGGAAACATTCTCGGTAGGTTCTGCTCTTGAGGAGCGTACCTTTAGGTTGATGAAAGCCTTGAGTTGACATCCACTAAGCGCGAGCACTCTTAATAAGCGAGTCCCAGGAGCCATTTTTATTATTGCGAAGTTCAAGAAGATCTCTCTTCTCACACAATAATGACAGGTACGAGCGAAAAAAGTAGAAAAAATGAAAAGCGAACTTAATCAGAAAGTACGTGGGTAAGTAGTGAAAAGCTTTGGAAGAAAAGTAAAAAAAAAAAAAATTCTGGAGGATGTTGAAAGAGTAGGAAGGATAATACTTAACACTGACTCCACTTGGTCCGGGTTGAGTCAATATTCCTAAGAGGTGCCGAGGGAGCTAAAACAGGGATAGGAAATCGGATAGGGAAGGCATCCCTTATAAGGGCCCAATACGTTCTAAGGCTTAACTGGAGTCCTTTGAAGGATGACCACTTCCTATTGAAAACGTAAGTTGAAAACAGTGCATATTGCCTTGTGATTATATTATCATTACCGGGAGAATACAAATTTCAAAAGGCGTACATCCAACACATTTTGTTTGAAGCAGCTTTAAAGCAGTGTTATATTCCAGCGTTATACACATTTCCGACTAGAGCTAGAAACCAAAATTTCAGATTTTTAGGAAATTTTCTACTACCAATAACGGCGTACCTGAAACGCCAAGAAAATTTTTTTGGGGGCAAATCGGAGAGGTTGATATTTTGCATGAATACATTGGTTGAATATTCAAGGAAAAATGTTCGTCCGCCGTCCACCGCGGTAGTAGAAAATTTTCTAATAATCTGAAATTTCAATCAGAGACCGTTTTCTAACATTTTCAACATTTTCTAAAATTTCTAAAAAAAACTCCTTCCCTACATGGCCTCCATCCTTTCCAAAACATAAATACCGTACTCTGAACCAGGAAGGTAAGAGCCAATTTAAAGCTACTTGTGTGAGGCACTAGGGGATAATTCATATTGAACTGGAGACGTACTTGGAATGATGTGAATTCACATGAGTTAAATTGACGTGAGTCTGCAACATGATCTTTTACTGGCTTGAGTAACTCCTTCGAACGAGGGGATACTACCAGGTGGGAGGCATGGATGGGGGTTGATAAAGGGATTCAACCAATCAACTGTACCAACAAGATCTTTCTTGTAACCCGGAGACAGCAGTTTTTTCCCTGGCGACCCGAAAAGCGGAAGGAGTACGACATTCGTCAGACGTTTCGGAGTTAAGCTATCGCCGTTCGCAAAAAGGTGGATACTGGAGGCAGCGGGCGGCGAAGGGGGTGGTTAAAAGAGGGGAGGTAATATATACTGCCGGAGGCAGATGAGGGTAACGGAACGGCCTCGAACTGCCTCGCCCAGGAGGAAAACAGACGAAGGAAAAGCTTGAGATGGATGTGGTGCTTTATAAAGAACTGAGAATAAAGACGTTGACAATCGAAGTTGGGGGCTATAAATCCTTGGGGTGTCGGTATCTCGAGGATCTGCTTCCCAAGGCTGGGGGAAGGCTTCGGTTGCCCATATCAGCTTAGCACCGCTTCCTGGTGCTACAAGTTAGGCCGCGGCCCTTTTCCCAAATCCTACCTCCGGTACACAGGCCGGCCAACATTGATCAGACCCTTTTCCACCAGTCCTCTTGTTTCGCCTTGGAGGATCTTCTCCTCGGTATCTTCCACCCTCATAAGCAAAATAATGCGGTTAATCTCCTGCCACCAGCCCAAACAAACGACGAAGAGATGGAGAAACAATATTTATTATTTCTGTCAGCTTACCAGCTTAAGGCGATTTCCACGTTATTTCTCGAATAACAGCAGTACATAATTAATATTCGCGACCTTGTATAAATAAAAATGAAAGGAATACATATTTTAGGCTCAATCATTGTGGCCTGTGCGTCATCGGCAGATCCACAGGGAAGGGATCGGGGTGTCTCATCTTCAGAGAAAACGCAACACCTCTTACGATTTATACCGAAAGATGTACTGTCAACTCGGCCTTGTAAGTTCATCTAATGCTAACCGGCACTCAAACATTTAGTTAGTAACTTCCCAGCTATATCATCACATCCATCTTACACCACGAGTGGGTAGTGTGAGTGTGATAAGTGGTGTCTGTAGCCGTTCTTCCATCAACAATAGGTTGTATCATAAAACAATATTTTTTACAAAATCAGTCGATTCTCGCATTTCCCAAATCAACGTACTATGAATTGATCCAAGCTATAATCAGGTACATCAAAGCAAAATAACATAATATGAAGGGTACAGCGAAAAAATTCAAATATTTTCTATGAGCAGAAAATTGAATTTTAAAGATTAAAATGCAGTGGCACGTATAAAATTGAAGTTAAATGGGAGTAATACTGAAAGTACAAGGTTTGGTAATAGGCCACTCATTAAAGTAACTGCTGATGCCAAAAACTTCCCTAAAAATAAAAATAAAAAGGCAATTACGTAGGCAATTCCCATCTGATGCAGGAAAAAAGAAGATAGGCCAGCTAAAACAGGAAAATAAGAACCATGAGTGCCTCAAATTGTATTTATTTCACCTAATGATCATTGTTGCATAAAATAATTTTTATGTATCAAACGCTAATCACTGTTAGATATTATCATAATTACAATTTTTTAACCATCATGGGACAATTCTGAATAAATAGACAATAAATTGTCTCCATTATGGTTACACGATTTTTTGTAGTGATCATATATCTAACTGTGATTAACATTTGATAGATAAATATCATTTAGTACTACAATGAAGGAAGAATTTAGGTGAAATGAATAAAATTTGAGGCACTAGGGTTTCTTATCTTTCAGTTTCAGCTGACTTACCTCCTTTTTTCCTGCATCAGACGGGAGTTACCTACGTAATCGCCGTTTTATTTTTTTAGGGAAATTTATGGCATCAGTCGTTAGTTTAGGAATTACATAGGATAACTTGAGGAATATACACACGAACAAAAATGAATGATAAACTAGTGATACCGGTACAAGGTACATGTTATTTCAAGGGAGCCCATCTGGGACGGAAACCTCCTTCATTCCCGGTATGACAAAATTTTGAGCAACCGTTGAGCTTGACTAGTCGCGTTTTTCCTTGTTTCGCTTCACCATAATGTTCTACTTGTCACCTTAAATCAAACGGCTGCCTAGGCGCCATTAAAATTTATTTTAAAAAAATGTACTTAGGATTCCAGCTTATCGAAATTGCACAGCATCGGCTTTATAGGAGCACCAAAAAACGAATACGAATCGGTTTTTAGGGGTAATTTTGCGTTCGGGTGCGGTGTGATTTTATACTTCGAAAGGATTTTAGCCATGCAACACTTCACTTCCATCGTGGCGAATCGCAATCCGATACATATTCTCGGACCATCTCCGAAGGGAAGATACGTGCACGCGGGACGGCTGACGTCATCCGCCCAACGTTCGGGAAGAAATTTTTCGGGTTCAGGGTAAATGTTGGGATCCGTGTGAATCCCTAGGGATGAAATCATGACGAACTCTCCCGGTTGGACAGTGACTGACGTTCCGGGTAGGTCGTACCTGTAACAGAAATTCACGAAACGAGGGTTGGCCGGATCGAGTTGTACTAAATTGTATATAATGAATCATCCCAGTTAATTAATCATCCAGATATTGCGAAGGAGTCCCTTTGGATTACATGAATTTTCGGATTTAAATACCACTAACATCATGCGTTCCTTGATTAATCAACCTATGGTAATTGGTTGAAAAAGGGATGTTTTCCGAACGTTTCCGATCGGCCCCAAAATGTTTTTGGACGTTTCATGTTGTCTAGAACAAAAATGCTTCAAATTCATTCTTTTCTTACACCAGGGGTTGGTCATTCCTCAGACCAGCAGCATGGAGACTCATTCAAATCGATTCAGTGTCCCAAATTTAGTGGAAAATGATACCCTACACGCCTAGATCGCCGAAAATCTTGAAAATAAATTTTACAAAATATAAATGTTGACCCCTACCCCCCAATTTGGTCTAATCGGGCTCAAAAGTTTTGAGGACCAACTGTAGCCGGAAACGGGTCCCTGAGCGATTCTTTTTCCCGATTTAGGCGTGTGGGGGTCATTTTCGACTAAATTTTGGACGCTGAATCCAATGAGATGGTTCCTGTCACGATAGGCGCCCACCAGAAAAGGTTATGGGACAAAATGGGTATTCATCTACCTATTTCGAAAGTGGGTTTTCGAGATTTCTGGTACCTAGGCGTGTAGAATATCATTTTCTAATAAATGTTGGACGCTGAATCGACTAGAAGAAGACCTGATCTGAGGAATAACCAACCCCTGTTAAAGTTGTATCTTGTTTATTATCCTATAGGTAATGGCGTAATCGCCAAAATGTTGGCGGGGTGAGGATCAAAATGGGGATTTTAAAACCCTCCAAAACTCGCGCCGGATCGCTGTGTCCCGAGCCTCCCTAGTTCGTTCGATATTCAATTCCCGGAACTGGTACATCCTCTTCCTCTTGGTATTCTCCTATCAACGTTCAATAGACCTTCTTGATTGAAATTTCGCTTTAAATCAGACCACGCCATATTATGACCCTTATCATAGAAACTTTTATAACCTGGAACTTCAAATAGTGCGTTTTGTTTGAAATACAATTTTTGGAACACTAAACCTCCAGAACACGTGTCGGTTCACGTGATCCAAGCATTTCTATTTCCTGGTATACATATATAAAAATAGTACTTCAAGAATCATGGCGACCTAGGCGTGTTGGGTATCATAATTCGCAGACTATTGAACGCCGATTCAATTGAACAAAAAAACTGTGATAAGTATCGTGAGTGAGTACGCATTATTTGATTATTAACAAAAATCAGCCCATGAAATCTCGATATTCCAATTTTGCAGATTTGCATGATTGTCATAATGACGTTGTTGGGTCAGATTTCCCAACAAACAATGAAGAGTGAACGTTTGCACATCTCCTGAATATGACTCAACCACTCAAGATAACTCTAATTCATGTACAAGTACTTTTACATAAGAGTGTTTTCTTTCCATTGTCATTCAATCGCAAATCAAGGAGTACTGAATTGAATTGAGGTAATAATCCGCTAATTAGTGTTCCAGATCCAAATTTCAAAATAGAATGAAGTCCAATCAGATATGAACGTGGCTGAACCTCAGTGTAGGTGGCCCCCTCGTTGACAAACCCATACTACACCCCGTACTATCGAATCGAGTTACATATTGATAGATTGCTCTATCAAATACCGTATTTCTGTAAATTTTCACTTTTACAGTTTATTTATTTACCTGATTATTTGTGTTATCTATTTATTTATTTAAATTACCGCCATATGATACCCATGCTACGGTCGGGGATAGGAAGGTAGGTCGGGTAGTATCGATTATTGCCCGTTTTCGATAGTATGGGTCTGATAAGGAGGGAGCCAGCTATACTGGAGTTCACCTGAACGACATCACGTAGTGTTTCCTCTTTCTCTCGTCATCACTTACCTCTTAACACACAACCTGATGATGTTCCCCACAGGAGCATGAAGTCTCATCGTTTCTCTGAAACATCCGTCCAAATACTTCATTTCGTCTCTAAGAACATCGAAGGTGATTTCGCCGTGGGTCTCCAAGGCCTTTTTCACTTCCTCGCGAGCTTTAGTTTGAATGTGGATTGGCCGCGAGTTCCAAACACATGAAAGCGATAGCTGTAGCGGTCGCCTCGAATCCTGCCAACAAAAATACAAAAGCCTGTCCTATCATGACGTCATCAGTCAATTCCAATACTTCTTTAGGCGCGGCGGTTTCAGTGTTTTCGGGCTCAATATTGAGGTAGTCGTCAGACGGGTCGTTATTCTCCACTTCGATGTATCCCTTCTCTTGTAAAGTAACCATCAGCTGTACGAAGTCGTTTCTGGTTTGTTTAGTTGTTTTCCTATGGTGCAGAGTTGTTCGAACGACGTTGGAGAAATATTCAACAGACCTCTGCTTGACAAAGGTCAACTTGAGTTTTTGGGCTAATTTTGGAAGAGTGAAAAGAGTAGTCATCCGCACGAAATCCCGGAAAGACGGTTGGAAGGCGATTTTCGCCTCTCGTCGGAATTCGTTCTCTCCACTGTCGAGAGTTCTCGGTTCGATACCGAAAACGCACGATCCAATCACTTCCATGGCGAATTTGCTAGTTTCATCTTTTATGTTGACGTTTTTTTGATTTTTGTCAAGAATTTCCATAAGATCATCGGCCATACTGCTTACTTGTGGGAACATATATCGCAGTTTTCCGGTGGTGAACATGGGAGTGAATTTGTTACGAACTGCTCTCCAGGCATTCCCACAAAGACTGAACAAGTTCACCACTAAAGGGTTTGATTTGATGTTCACTGGAAAAGTTCTGTCCATGAAATAAGGGAAATCACTTTTCAATACTTTTTCAACCAGGCGAAGATCGCGAATCAAGAGTCGTGGCGAGAGAAAGTGGTAGTAACCCACGACAGGTTCGTTCGGGAACTGATTGTAGATGTCTCTGATGATTTCAGCTTGCGTTCTTGTTCTCGTGACCATGTCGAACATGTTTCCGAAGAAGAGAATTGGTTTTACATGTGGGATTCCAGCGTTCTTCCACCGCTGATTCACTTTCCAGCCTACGATGATAAAGTAACCGATTACCACCACAACGCTGGTCGTGATGATTAGAACGAACATGATGGACTCTTTGGAGAGTTGACGGGTTCGAGAAAAAACGCCTCCACAACACCCGGAACCAGAATGATCGGCTGCTTCTCGACGGAACCAGCTGTCACGACTGAATGATAAAGGAGCGAGTGTCAGGCCTTGGAATCCCCTCTACACCTTTTGAGATACTGCGTCACAACAAACAGCCCGAATTGGGATAGAAAATGCTCTAAACAGAGTGTCAACCAAAAAATTATAATTTTAAAAGATTAAGAACAAATGTTCTTTCAGAGCCGGGTACAAAGAAAACATTGAATGATGGACCATTGTTCATTCTGAAATCAAAACCCATCTCAAATAAAACCAAAGCGTTCCTGTTGTCCACATTCATCTAGATCCTGTTAGGCAGAGCACTATTTTCTAACAAGAAGCTGACCTGAAAAAGATGGAAAAACATGGCTTCACGAGAACAGCATTTGGACTTGACTGATACAGATTTATCGTACATAGATATAACATGACTGTGAGTTCCGTTCTTTTTAGTCCTCAAGCTCCGAAGACGAATTTTAGCTCAAAGCTCTCATGATCCCAGCTCTGAGGTACTAAAAAACGCTGAAGGTGAAAAGGAACAGGTCAAAAAGTGGCCTGAAAGCTGATGATGGAGGTTATAAAATGATGTTTTGTAAGTCAATCAAGATCCAGCTGGTTTCAAAGTAAAGTGTAAACCTAGTCATTCAATTGAATCCCTACTATAAGTCAAAAAATTTATATATATGTGATTATATTAGTTAATGACGAAGGTGTGACATTCAATGAAACTCTCTCAAACAGGGTGCCACAAGAAAGCCCAAAAAGCCACCGTGAAGAGTGTATCAGCGAAGGGTGGTAGGAGAAAATTTGCTGAAAATTTTGGTCGGGGACGCGTTTCCGGCATCAGTTGGTCCTCAAACATCGTCCTGGACTGAAAAGAGTCCAGTAGGTCAAATTTTGGTGAGTTCAGGGGTCAAAAGCGCTATTCAAAGTATGGGGTTTCAAGATTTTTGTGACGCTAGGCGCCTAAAACTACTACTTTGACGCTGAATCGCTGTAATGGGACGGGTCCCGAACGATTGGCCGCCCACGGTAAAGAGGTTATGGGTCAAAATGGGTATCTATCTACCTATTTCAAAAGCGGGTTTTCGGGATTTCTGGTACCTATGCGTGTTGGGTTATCATTTTCGCACTAACTGTTGGACCTGATCGACTGGGTGTGAGCATGGCACCTACCCTCAACTGTTTTCCCCGCAAATTTTTCCTCCATGCTCCTGGTCCGAGGAGTAACCGACCCTGTGAAGGCAACCGTTTTTGTCTTCTGTGGCCAACAGGGGTTGGAGCTCATGAGGGACCTCCGGAATGCTACATTGGAGGTATCTCGATCTCACCTTTGTGTGAGGAAAATCGATTTCTAGTTCCCTGATGGGTCTCGTCTTCCTCGGAACTTTTGTTAGGTATGACGGATTTATGTAAGATTTCCAGTCTCTCACCATATACTCATCAACTTTTTCTGCATTACTGGGACGTGGCCTGCGCCTTGCAGTTTTAAAAACATTCAACCAGTCCCATATATCGTTATTGCATCCAATACGAATGCCCTCGTATCAATAAACAATAATTAAACAGTAGGTGAAATACACAATACAAACAGTAAATAGGAGTGGAGGGAGCAGAATAGCTCGGAAGTCCTGGATTTCCCCTGTATGCCGAATGCTCACTCAATAATTTGAGGCATTTGGCCTAGTTTTTCCTGTGCTCTGGAATAGCTTATCGGATCCAGCACCCTTCAACACATCGTCAACTCATATTCAACCAAAAATCGGCCCTCCGGTTTTCCCCTTTATTCTTCAGTTGTTGTGCAAGCATACTTTGAGCTTTTATTAAGCATATCGATTCGAGCATACCAGTATAGTATTATTAAACTCATTGGACTCAGAGGAAATTGGACAAACAACAAATTAATTACCTATTGTTTGCCTCCTCTCACTTTCCTTTTCACGAACATCAAGGCGAAAACTACTCGGCCAGTCTTCGTTCTTCAAGGTGCGCCATTTGGGGTTACTGACGGTTCAATTTCACGTTTGATCTACCTCAGCACGAATTCGTCGAGGCTTGTGTCTCTTTTCCTCCGTTTCAGCTCCGCCCGTACTGCACCTGTATATTTTCTTTGGACGGTCAACTTGACAGACCCCGGCCACGGTAGTTAGTTGGCTTTGCTTCGCTTTCGCCTCTCTCCTCCCCACGAACAAGGGATGGCTTCCTACGTTTTAGCCTGAGAAAGCAGGAGGAGTCTGATTGGTTGGGGTTTAGGCCCGTGGGTAACATTGCCTTCTCCGGCGGGGACTTGGGCTTCTCTAATGAAAACCAACTGGCTTCCACCCCTCGTCCTCCACCACCGATCCGGGTTCACCCCTAACCAACTAAACTTAAGCCAGGGATCACAGTATACTCTTCTCCTCTCCTTTTCTCGCTCCTCAAATAATGAAAAATTATATTGACCCCGGTTTAACAACGCCATAAGTTCATGTTATTAGGTTATGGCCGTTGTAAATGACGAAGACGATTTTTTTTTTCGGAATTAAGGGTTTAAGTCGACCCCTGGTTCAAGGAAGCTGTCTTCAGTGGTGTATAAACCTTATATCTTGAACCTCCAAAACTTTTCCTCTGAATTCTCCCGTTATTAGAATTTACGTTCAAGATGATGAACCGAACCGAAGGAAACGGTGCGGCTCTGGATAAAACCTGCTCCCACAAGATATTGAGATAGTAATACCCATTTGCCGGTACTAGGTTGCAATATCCGAATAATCCGAGCAATTTTTCGCTAGAACTCTTGGTCCAACTCGCGCAGACATGTTGCTACGTTAAATTAAGAGTGAAACGAACGGATGAGCTATACGTGGCATAGATAGGGTCTGTAAAATACTTCGGAATCTGGAATGAATCTGCTGATAGGCTTGCGCGAGAGCTAATCTGTTTATCTCACCTTCCCTTCAATTCTCGGATTAAAATTAACTTAAGAATATTGACGGTGTTGGTCAATCTCTCCTATTCTCCTTACTTTATATGTGCGTCACATTTTCTTAATATTCAAGATCCAGATCCATCACCGAAATGATTCCCGAATTCGGCATTTCCAGTAAATAATTGGTCAATGACACTTTTCTGGCTCTAGTTGGTCCTTGGAGCTTTTCAAGCTCAAGCTTTCAGCTTGCGAAATGACGTCATCGGACAAGCGGGGGGGGGGGGGGGTCAAAATGTGTTTTTTATGAACTTTCGAGATTTTTGAAGATCTAGGCGGCGTGTGGAGTGTCATTTTCGACTGAATTTTGGACATGAATTGGACGATTGGGCCCACCAGGGTTTTTCCACATGTCCAACCATTTCAAATGTGAGCTTTTGAGATTTCTGGCACCTAAGCGTAATAATATGTTGAACTCTGAAACGATTGAGATGAGTCTGACCCACTCACTTTTTTCCCCCATTTTCTCCATGTTCCTGGTTCGAAGAATAACCAACCCCAGTGAAGGAATTTGCAGCGCTTCTATCTCTTTATCTTCATTGAATGAAATGTGTTTTGAATATCATTAATTTTATGTATTTTCTAATTTTTGTGTGAAGCTGTGCAATGATTATCTAGTCAATGTTTCTTAAATGTTCCTAAAATATTACGCAAAAGTCTACTATTTATTTGAAACTTCTACTGCACTTTACTCTACTTTGTACTATTAATCAGTGATAAAGCAACGAATGTGCAGATGTAGGTAATGAAGTGATCAGAGCGAATGCAGTTAGGGGGTGCATAATTCGGCAATGACCACTATCATGTGGCCTTATTCATCTTCGTCATTTCCGTGCTACAGGGAATGTACCGGAGTTCACATTAACCGTCTTGAATATTCGAACGACTCACGCCCTTACATATCCCTCGGCTTTTGAAGTCGAAACGAGACATAGCAGGGCCACGTTTGAAGAGCAAGCGGTCCTATTGCGGGATCTCAATGAGAGGCTCCCAAGTGAGAGGCTGAGTTTCATTTCACGAGTGACCTTTGTTCTAGACTCGTCAGAAAACCCATTGTCTTCTCTAGCAGCCGAACGGAACGTCCAAGTAACTCGTCAGCGATGATGAAAGCCCAAGAGAAAGCCAAGTAAGGGTGAAATATGGCTCTATTGATGCAAAGTGCTGCCGTACATGGAGCACCTTTGATATTATGTGAATGTGAGCTCGAATGAGCACAGTTCGGGACTGAAAGAAGACAAATAGATACAGGCCTCGGGAATGGCTTGTTCCAAGGTGCACATCAAACGGTCGGTTGCTTGATAGTAACGACTGTCGCTTTCGAACAAGAGTCATTGTCTTGCCACACTCAAATCGTTGAGATATTAGACTTTCATGCATTGGTTATAGCAGTGTCATGGTCCACAAACGTTGAGTGAGGTATATAGTTAGTAAACACGCCACGCATTAAATAATTGCTACAATTCAAGCGTTCCCAGCCAGAAAGCCAAAGCAAATAATAAATAATCTGCCTAACCGATTGCTCAAATGGGGGATGTTTCTTCATTTTTATTAAAATTTGGTTTACCCAGGTAAAATGTGTATATTTGCAACCCTAAAACAGAGATTGAAGATAAATGGAGGATAAATCTCATATTTGTTTTCACTACCGACGTCTATGCGTGGTCTATGCGTGGTGCCGTCCATTTCAATTTATGGTTTATTCGGTATTCCTTTCCCTGAAAAACTCATATCTTAGATGAGTCCAACATTGCCTGAATATTTCATTCAACCCAGCAGATCTAGATCTGTGTATGCCAAACTTGGTTGACCACTACCTAGATCCTAGATCTGGCAAAATCATGCGTGACAGAATCTTCATAGGCACAACCTCGCCTCAGTTCGGTTTCCAAACAGTCCTTGGGACTGGCTTTTCCTGAGTTATTGGGTAAAACTGAGATTTTTGTCGACAAGCTATAATCCCACCACTTCCGTAGCGGTGAATTGGAGAGTTGACGATTACCGAGATTGAATGATGAAATCAACAGCTCGATCAGGTATACCCTTCCTCAAAAGAGCTTGCCGGATAATGTAGCAACCACTTGGGTATGAGGTCCTTCGATAGAGGGTGGTTCAGCTGATTCCCGAAAAAAGACGTCAGGTTGGCCCCATTCGACAAATTGCGTTTCAAGATGTTTGGATCAAAACACTGCAAATTATTCCTCAATTGTTTATCATTCCTAGGAGCAAGAGTATGGAGAAACCTGTGAATGTGGAGTCATTCCAACCGGTTCGGCGCTCAGTATTTAATGGAAAATGATACCCCCATACGCCAAGGTACCTGAAAATCCCTGAAGCCCACCTTTTTAGCAGGCAGGTAGGTACTCAATTGACCCATACCCACCTCAGATGGGTGCCAATCTATCGGGAAGCCATCTGAATGGATTCAGCGTGCGAAATTCGGTAGAAAATTACCCCACATGCCTTGTTCCCAAAAAGTTTCGAAAATCGAGTTTCTAAAAAAAAATATATTTTTATTTATATTCTCCCTAAGTTTGAACCGATCGGGCTGGAAAGTCTCTGTGAAATTCAAGGAATATTCAACCAAAACCTCATATGAATCCATTTAATGCTATTTTTGTCTGCAGACCAGTATGAGTCCTATTCCATGGCATATTTCAATGATTTCTGAACGAATCAAGATAAAAAGGATCTCCTTATTGCCTAGCGACACAAGTAAAGGTGATGAGCTCCAATGAAAAACAGATTCTGACTTCACGTATCACTTTTGATTCGAGCGTTAGAGAAGGGTAGAAAACAGGTTACTTCCCCCGTCGTAGGGTCACAGGATCTGAAAGTGCGTTAGCTCTGCCTACCTCTAACCTCCCTTGCTAGTAGCTATCCGCGAAAAGATTGGAGGAAAGAACGAAAAAAGCGGGCTTGTTTGGTCTCAGGACGAAAGCTTCACATCGCCTTCTTATTGCCGTTACGTGCTTTTCCACGGTCAAGAAAATTCACAACGGACCTAACGAAGTCTGACGGCGAAGGCCTCCCTTAATCTGCACCGACTGGCCTCTTTTCTCTTCCTTGATCCTGCTTACATCGAAGAACGTCAGTTCTCTTGTTATGTTATTCGCCGTTCAGGCGTGTATACGGCGATGATTTGTCGATACATCCACCAGAGATTGATCGAGTGCACAATGAAATTGAACGAATAAACGGGTCCTTTGTTGGATTTTTGTGGCTGTACCAAAATATACAACATCAGTGAGCTCTATACGTATGTGATTTTTTATTCAATTAATCAAAGAAGCAACAGTTAAATTTTTAAAAACGTAAATTTTTTAAATGCTAAATGTGTGTGTAATTTGTTGATTACAGGGGTTGGTTGTTCCTTGGACCAGGAGCATGGAGGAAATGGGGACAACAATGAGTGTAGGGTGTCCCGGACTCATTCCAATTGATTCAGCGTCCAATATTGAGTGAGACGTAGGACTGATACCCCATACAAAATGAACCCCACAAGCTAAGAGTACCCAAAAAACTCTAAAACTCACATTCACAATATGTAGAGAGGGGCCCATTTGACCCATACCCACCCCCAAAGGTCACTAATCGGTCCGGGACCCATCTCAATGTAATCAGAGCCCAAAATTTAGTAGAAAATGCTACCCTACCTGGCTAGATCGACAAAAACGTCGAAAATTCATTTTTTTAAAAATATATATATATATCCCAAATCCCCCCCCCCCCCACTTTCTTCTTTCTCCCGAAATTTGGTACGATTGGGATGAAACGTTTCGAGAAATTACCAAACAAAAGGCGACTGCGCTTACATACTCTATTCTGATTTTAAGTTCACTTTAACTTTTCACGAGTTTCCTTCGAAAATATACTTTTAAAGTGTACTAACGATTTCAAAAACAGTACAATTACTCAGCTATCAGAAGAACCTAAGGCGAGGGAAAGGAGGGAGTCGATATTATTTTGTGAATTCTTCCTCTTCTGGTCGGGAAGACGGAGAAATTTAATTTTATACATTGAGGGATACAACGAAAACCTTGGTATTTTATCCATACATAACCTATTGTACTGATTAATTCCTCATTGAAATGTATTTCACTTGATTATTTGTTATATTTGAAATGATGCATTGGTACTCTACCAAGGTTTTTTTGTTGAGTGCAAGGGAAAATACCTCCACGAACAAGCCAACACAAGGTATGTAAATGACTAATATAATCCTCCGTATTTAACAAGTCATTTCTACATCCAGAGTTTTTCATTGCATATCAACTCCTGAAGGTTGATTAATTGAACGATTAATTAGGCACTTTTTGAAAATTGAGTTGATTGTCTGCATTCCTTATTCCAGTGCAACCATTATAATTTAGCCAAGTTTAATATTATTAAACAGTACTGAAAGTGATTGACATTACAATATTACTGAGAAGCTGGCAAATATGAAATTTATTGTTTACAAGTTAAGGATATGTACGTTTGTGAAAACGATTTCTTCTTGGCAATGGAACGGAACCATTCACCCGTATAAACTTTCGGAACTGCTTCAACTTTGCCATTAGGTAAACACAAGTAACAAGAGGCGGCGAACGCAGCCCAACTTTAATTCAAGCAGATCTGGGTTGGAAGTAGACATTTCGAGCAAAAACTTGGGAAATATTAGTGAACGGTTGGCGATGTTTCCGGCAGGGAAATCAACACCGGTACAGTTGAAACTGTGGAATTCAATTACGGAAAACTTCCTCGCAAACTTCCGTCGGCGAACGCCTCAGTTTCTCCGAAGAGCGTTCATCCATCACCTTGTTCACGCATTCATGGAAGGGATTTAGAAGGATACACGATTCTTCGTGTATTCAGAGTGTAATTTCCTCGTGTAATTCAAGATTCTGAACAAAGATAATGGAACAAAATTGTGACATTTGAGCAGGTATTCGGTTCTTGTACTGTAATTTCACTGTTAACTTTAAAATTCGTTTTCTCACCGTTATTGCGTATAATTAGATGATGTACTTATCCGTTGTATATACTCTATCATCAATTGGTACAGATAGAAAAATTCATTATTAAAAAAAAATAATCGCACAGTAAATAATACGAAGGATACAAGGGAAAACGCTGCAGATTCATTCACAGGGGTTGGTTATTCCTCTGACTAGGAGCATGGAGACTCATTCCAATTGATTCAGCGTCTGAAAATTGGTGGAAAACGATACACGCCTATATCGTCGAAAATATGGGGAAAATGGGGAAAAAAGTGGGTGTGGCGAATCCCGGACCATTTCCAATCGATTCAAGGTCCAAAATTTAGTGGAAAACGATACATCATACACCTAGGTACCAGAAATCTCGAAAACACACATTCGAAATGGGTAGATTGGCATCCATTCTGACACATAACCTCTTCTAATGGGCGCTAACCGTTCCGGGACCCGTCTCATTGGATTCAGTGTCTACAATTTAGTCAAAAATGATAACTCACAAACCTAAATCGCCAAATATCTCGATAATCCATTTTCCGAATTACAAATCTTGATTACAGAGAGTTTACTATACATTCTATAACTTCGATATCGTTTTAATCTTTTGATAGGTACCTAAATCTTCTCCAAGTTTTCAGTAGCTAACCTGTGAAGCAACACAGATCTCACCACCTAAACAGCATTACAAAAAAATTTCCCAATAATCATCGTCAGTGTTTTATTTTCTGAAGAAATCATTATATTGTTTCAATACATAATATTTGTATCGATATCAGTAAAATATCGAACCTCCAATACCCGATGCAATTATTGTAAGTATCGAAACTATACTGATTAGGGTCAATTAGTTGTGGTTGTGGGAAGGAACAATCAGAGTCCAGAGTTCTGGGTGAGGGGACTGTCCTCTCTCATCTTCTTACTATTCCAGTAATTTTTATGTATATTGTATTAGTTTATAATTATTTTATTTATTCCAGTGTTTCACAGGGACGATAGTGTATCCTCAATAAAGGAAACTGATTGCGTTTCTGCCTGCAGTGAAGAAGAAGTTAGTAGAAATCCTGTTTAAACAACTAACATTTAATTCAAATTGGTACTTAACAGAACCTGACTTTCTTGAAACTCGTGAAAATTTTTTTTCTGACTATCCTTTTTGTCAAAATGGAGTTTCCAAGATTCTAGGGGAATTTCATATTTTTTAATGGTACAATTGATTTAAAGGAGGACTTTTCAAAACGGGTTTTCTAAAAACTACCCCAAATTGACCCTGGTGGTTTTTCCTCTGAACTCCTCATACATATTCGTGTTGGTTAGTAAAATTCCAAGCCAGCCGGGTCAAAAGATCTCTATAGAAAGCTCCAAAAACAATGAAATTTCGCCAGGGATCCGTTTAGGTTTTTGATAAGCCGAATTGATTTTTATACAGATCGCCCTAAACGAAGGCAGGGTGCCGGTAAAAGCCGGTATTTTGGAAGTGGTTTTTCGAGATTTTGAGAGACTTATGCCTGTGTAATATCATTTTTTCAAAATGTTTGGAGGTCATGATTGATGATAAGCAATAGAGGCCGAAATACTTCAACAATTAGTTATTATCACGCACATTATTTAAACCCCAGATATCGGTGCACCTGGTTATTCCCTTTATTCGTGAAATTCCAGTTGGATTGTTGGACGGGGAACGTTGATCGTTTGCAGCCTACGTTTCGATTAAGGAAAATTGAAATTCTCGTGAATTCATATCACCGAGAACGGTGGAGGTTATGGTCTTCGGAACTCCCCCGTCGACTAATTCCAGTACTCCAATAAGAGCTACAAATGACGCCGTTCCGTCTGAGGCTCCCAAGTGACACAATACTTGTTTTGGCTTCACCTCGTGCGTACAAATTTGATGAAAACACGAGAGGTGAATATCTAATTTCGAGCTAGCGCCTCAGCACCCGCCCGTTCGCTCTTCCTCTTCCTATCCATACGTTCCTCTTCCAGTCCTTCATCCCTCGCCTCCACTTCCTCCTTTCCCTTCGTCTCTTCTTCTCTCCTTCAAGGGTGTATTCCCAGTAAGGCCCCACCTCTATCGAACGGATTCATATTTATGCTTGATCACATCAGTTACATCATCACATTTTCGCACGAGAAACACACACACACATTTTCACCCTTAGATCACTGAAAGTGAGGGAATTAAGCAAAAGTTGAGGATCACCCTTATTCCCTCATTCTCCTCATGTTGCGAACGAGAAATGGATTATGGGATTTCCGTTCATAACCAATCAACCATATAGAGGGTCACGTTTCAATCTTGTTTTCTTCATGGTGAATTTACGGAAGTTTTCGTTCAATATTTTGGCTGGTTATTCCTTGAATAATCATCCTATAGATAGATAGATAGAAAACGTGTTTATTTTAATTGAACAACAACAATAATAAATTCGCATTTGTGTTAATAACACGGTATGGCAATGGGCCATGCCCGTCTGCCAGAGGATGCACCAACCTATTGAGGAAACACACAGCCCATATTATGCTTGTAGAGCCGAGATTATATTGCACTTACAAATAAATAAATAAAAACCATTTTATAATGGAACATAACAAGGAAACAATTAATCGTGAACGAATAAGAGCGACAAAGACTACACAGAATATGAAAACAAGGAAAACACAGCACACGGCTGCCAATTGATAGGCGAGGATGAGGTTTCAGTCCCAATTGAACTGGGCAACCAGCTCGGATCGATATGACCAAGCAGCCTGGCAAAATCTCGCGAGTGGGAGCCAGTTCAAACCATTGAGCATTCCGATCATGGAGTCGCGGGTCAACCTAGCCACTCCGAACTGTGCAACCCGAAACTCAGCCAGGACCGGACAATGCCCCAGAAAATGCATAATGTCCTCTGCTTCGCCAAGATTGCAAAGGGAGCACAGCGTCCTGTCAAGATTGTCGTCCTCCCGAGCCACACCCGGCCGGCCATTGAGCGCCAGAAGGTCCCCTCTGACCCTACAGGCCCAGCGGAGGACAAACATAGACCCTTTTTGACCATATAATTTATTTGACAAAATAATCATCCTATATTTTCATGCTAAAAGTCAACCTCACCACATTGCCCCAAAAATTTATTCTAGGCGTTACAAGGTGTCTAGATCAAATCGCACCCGTCTCGGAATACTGCCACATCGCGAAAAAGACCAGACGGGTTCAAGTTTATGACTGGAGTGAAGGATGTTACAGTATTCAGCGAATGCAGCAGGCGAAACTGTAACTACCGCCGTCTGGCGGCCAACTACTGGACCGCGCTTGGTGCTCTATTCTACGAACAAATTGGACGCTTTTCCTAGTTGAATGCCGTCACAAACAGAATTATTGGGATGTGCCACATGTTTCCACGACGGGTGCGAAATGTCCGTCCGCCGTCCACGCGGTTTTTGGTAGTAGACAATTTTCAAAAAAACTTTGATTTTAGTCAGGGACCCGTTTCCAGCTCTAGTTGGTCCTCGAAACTTTTCAGCCCAATCGGTCAAAATGAGTTTTTGTAAAAAATGGATTTTCCAGATTTTGGGCTATCATTTTCCACTACATTTTGGACCACATCTAGGATCGGCCTGTTCATCGTGTCCCTGAGACAAACTGGAAGATTTCGCAGATTTCGTCTCGCTGGAGTTCCATGAAGCTCATGCTGACAACAATGTTTTCAATCATTCGTCCCTACCAACGTTTTTTTTACTAAATATCTTCCGATGTGTAATGAATTCCTGATTTTTGATTAAAGGAAAATAATTTTTCCCAAAACATTGAAATGTTATGTTTCGAGATGTCCGTCCGTCACGAGTAGGCCCGTTTTCGGCGGGAAGAATTTACCGAAAAATCTGAAATTTGATCGGCTCCATTTTTAGTGTATTACACTTTTCAGCCCAAAAGCCCTCAATGCCTCCAGAGGATGTGTGAAAATGATACTCAACAACTTTTTTTGAGACTTATGGCCGCTAGACGTGTGGGGCAAGTTTTACCCACAGAGGTGTGTGTTTTGGACGGGTTTCCTCATCCAGAGGCAAAGTTTGGGTAAAAGCGGGAACTATAAAATTAGTTAAAAAATTGCTGTCCACAGTATTAATGTTAATTTGTTCATTTCATGCTCCTGAGACCTCGTAGATACGTGTTCCTATACGAGCTAAGTCCACGTAGTAAGCCAAACCTATAAGCTGCTGTTGGAGAATTTGTATCGTTTTCCCTTGCTAATTTTAATTAAAGAAAAGAGGGAAGAAATACCGTGCGTACTCAATAGAGCATCTTGTTGTCGCGAGAAACACTAAGATCCTGGTTTTTGGTTTATCAAATAGAAATTTGGCGGCTCGTTCCCAGCTGGCGTAGCTTCCACGTTAGGTGAAGTTACTTCCTCCCACTAACTTGTTTTTTGCCCTCCCACCCCCACCGCTCTCGCCTTATTTCATTCTTAATTACCTCTTCTTGCGCGGTATCTCTTGCCAGATGGCTCCTTGGCAATAATTATCAAGAAGAACATCGGACTTATTAGCGCTTTTTATTGTCGCCTTCACATTTTCTTAGGTTTTACACTCTGGAGGGAATTACAGTTTCTTCTCAACTGAACTTCTTGAAAAATTGTTCATTAAGTAATTTACGACTTGAGGCTAATTTATGGCTTTAAATTCTTCTACTGTTGTTTGGAGTTGACAGAACAAAGTGCACCTTGAAAGTAAATTTTTTGAAGAAACTCGTGAGACGTTTGAGCATGGTTTCAATCAGAATAGAGTCGCTACTTACGTGAGCCTTATCAGTGTTTTTTTTTCTTAAAATGGGCTTATTCTATTTACATGTTAGTTACATGAGTGATCAACTGATTGGAACTTATTTTTATGCACCATAGCAATGAGGAGCAGGGTCTTGAAGAAATTGACGTTTGAAAACGCGATGAACATTCATTTTCCATAGTCTGGACAGAACTACTAGGGTTTATGGGCTTCAAACGTTGGCAAGCCTGCCGATATTATCTATCGCCGTTAGACTAAGGGCGGGGAGACACAGATTAACCGCCGGTTCATGCTGTAGCTTCCTCTCATTATCGTGTCTGTAGTCACTTTGTCCTCAATATACCACCTGATGACGTAGCTAGCCGTCAGGAACACAGCTTGCTTTCGTTGACCTCCAACATGAATACTATGTAAATTTGATGTCATATTTCCTCCAATAAACCATCAGACTTAAGGAAAAAAACTCTTATACACGCTTATAAACATAATATATCACATTGGTGTTTATAAATCAGTATTGATTACATTACACAAGAAATTGGGTAATAATTCTAACGTCGTTTAGACGTGGGGTCACCAACCTGTTACCTCAGTGGACCAAATTAAAGCTTTGTCTCAATAAGAAGATTTTCTCTTCCTCTTCTTTCGCTGTGATGTTTGTTCGCTCCAAGTCTTTGAGGTTCGAAAACGAGGGGTCTTACAAACAATGGGCGTCGTTTTTTCCGCTTCTTTTGCCGAAATCCTCCTCACCGTAACGCTACTCAAAAGTACATTCTGAAATTGGACTCAGAACTTTTTGGAGACATTTGCCAGTTATCTATAATAGTAGCTTCACTTTTTGTTGTCACAAAAAAGGTATTTTCGGCTAATCCTTGGTTCCCGGTCGTGTGAATGTCACGACGCTATTCGTTTTGTCATAGAACTGATAGGGCCGATGACCGCCAAATAGGGTTGCTGTTGCCAAAAGGGCAAAATTGTACCGGAAGAAAACTTCCGAAACGCTTTCTGTCGAGCCGAACAGGGAAACACAGAGAGCGTCTCGGAGATTTCTTTCTAGGCTGTAATACTGACTGACCGTTGGTCCTCCATGGGCAAAGGCAGTCCTAACTAAGTTGCTAGGCAGCTAATGATACGCCAGACAGGCCCCTGTCTCCCTAAGATAGATTAGGATATCATCATGAGCCGCCTTGATGATGGTATCGCTGCTAGAGAACCCGACAGTAAGGAGCCGGTGTCTTGCTGCTGATATGGCTGGGGATTTGCAGGGCACATGTTCAGCCGTCTGTGCCTAGTCAGAGCTTGAGGCACATAGGAGTTGATTTGCCAATGTTGCGTAAGTGGTATCTGATAGGGGCAGTGCCCCGTGTACAAAGATCATTAAAATTCAGAGGACCTTTCTCTCCAACGGGAGTACGAAACTGTGCCTTCTTGGTGCTGGGCAAGGCGGAGGCCTTCTGAGGCCTCGTAGCCTGCTGCAGAGCTGATAGGGACATCCCCATGTTGTGACCTGTTGTCTCAGGCAGCTTTTAGATGTCCCAATGGGGCTCACGCAGACTCGTATTTTATTAGGCAAGGAGGTCTGCGTCCTTAATCCCCAGGTGAATTGGTATCCAGAGATGTGACATCCTGCTGTCTCTGCAAGTGCTCTCCAAGATTGAGGATCAAAGCTTGGAAGCTTAGCGGTTAAAAGGAAGGTAGAAAACATGGCTGTGCTGTCTCAGAGAATATGAAAACACTGTTTGAGCTTCTGAACGCAGGTGTTGATAGCAGGGGCCTCTGCCTGATGAACTGTGACCGATCGGCTCAGGGGGCATACAGGGCAAACTTCGGCCCTATGACTCCAAGACCAGCACGTCCATTCACCAGTGACTCAACCGTACATAATTTTTGAGAGCATGGGGGAAACAGTGGTGAACCGCTTTGGACGGTGACAAAAAATTCGTATTCTGCGACATGATGTCAGAGGCCACACTGTATCACCAAACAAATCAATATGCTTAGAGCGTTGACAAACGCGCAGTCAAATTCCCGTTCAAAAAATGTTTGACAAAAAGACGCTAAAATGACCCCAAGACCCGTTTCGCTTTCGAGACTGTGGCCGGTGAAGAGAGGTCCTGAAAAAGGGAAAGCTTAAATGAAAACGAAAGGAGTGAACATATGAAATATGCGTTCGTATTGAAATGGGTAAGTAGCTCTCAGGCAGGGAAAGAACGCCGTAACAATGAGCACGCGCGGGGGCGGAGGGATGATGAATAGGAATCTACGTTCCCTGCGGAGCTTACACCCGGAGACCGCAACGTATAAATCACATTGCCTTATATACAGATTCGAGTCTCCCGACATTTACTACGTTGAATAATGTATTGCATGATATATACATGGGACATCCTTGTTTCCAATATCCTTCAATATTACCTTTTCATCCGTTCTTCTGCTAATCAAATGTCCGTTTTGAAAAGGACTTCCAGTCGGCTCGAAATATAATTCACCGGTATACATGTTTCATTAGTTAACGGTGCGAGCCACATCGCAGCAACGAGCTTTCGTTTTCATTCTAAATTACGTATTTGTCGGTGTTGAGTAACTTGCCCTGGGTTATGGATAACATTTACAGTAATTTTTTGTCCACTGTCTCTACAGTAATTATGATTTATCTGCATAGCTACATAATCCATTTCCGAAATACACATTTTTACCCCTACCCCGCCCAAATTTGGTCCGATCGGGCTGAAATGTTTTGAAGACCGACTACTGCCGGGAACTGACCCCTGACCCAAATTTCAGATTTTTAGAAAATTGTCTAATACCAAAAACGGCGCGGACGGCGTACGGCGGACGGACATTTGACCTTTTTGATCTAGACACTTTGTAACGTCCAAACAACAATTTTTTGCCGAATCGGAGAGGTTGACCTTTTGCATGAAAATGAGTGAAGAAAATTAAGAATGTTGGAAACAGCGCTGTAGGGAACAACAGTGAAAATAGTAACGGAGGAACACGTCCAGCAACCTTATTGCAATTTGAACGATAGTTCTTATCTTGAGATATTCTTGTTCAACGTGAGAAGTTGCCTCGAAATGAAATATACTTCTTGGTAATTGAGATGATAGAGCTTTTATTATTCCTAAGAAACACGCCACTAACCAGCGAAAATGGAGACCAAGAACAAATAGCTGGTTCTTTTCATATAATGGTAAGTGCATTCCATGTTAGAGCTTGAAAACCCGTTGTGGCAATGATTTTAAAACGCTAAGGGTAGGAGAGACTCGGTTCTTCACTTAGCTTCTTAGGGTGGCTTTTAATGAGTGAAAACGTGGAAGAGAACGACGGTGAAGAAAGAAGAGGAAGAATGAGGTAAGTAGAGAGGGGAAGCGCATAAAAAGACACTAAAGTTTTCAATTAAGAAAAAGAAGGTTTGAAATAAGAATGAGGCTCCGAAGAGTTTTGAAAGGAAGAGAACGGCGAGAGGGTGCTAATCGCGTTATGAAGGACCATCCCTGTTTGGGTTAATTATCAGCATGAGGTATAGAACAGTGGAATGAACCTTTTCCATTACTCACTGTCTTCGAAGGCGGCACCCACATTCCACTCAGTCAATGAAGAAAGTTTTAGGTCAACAGACATAGGGGAAGTTACTCGCATGAACTGACTTCGTTGAGTGCAGCCCACCCGATATGAGAATGGAAGTTGACGATCAGAAAAGGTTCTAACCAATTGGACCACATCACTTGGAGTTTGGAGATTGACAATAATCGATAAAGGGAGCAGAGGTTCACACAGTGGGTTAGTTGAGACTGGAAGGTTCCAGAAGGAGCTGAAGATGGACAGCTGGAGGGGACAGGTAAGAATGGCTGGACAGTAGAAGAGAGCAGGATAGGTGTGGTTGAGAATGGTAGGTGCCAAAAGGAGCAAGGGATGGACAGCCGGAGGGGCCATGTACGATGCCAGTGCTGGACAGTAGAAAAGAGCAGGATGACGCTTGGTGGTTGAGACTGGGTGGTTCCAGAAGCAGCTGGTAATGGACAGCTGGAGAGGACAGGTAAGACGCCCGGGATATAGAAAGGGTGGAAAGGGAGGCTAAGTGATTGAAACTGAGAACTAGCTGGGGGTGGATATCTGGAGAGGACAGGTAAGATGCCAGGGCTGTAGATAAGTGTGAGGTGATTGGCTAGGTGGTTGAGACTGGGAGGTTTCAGAATGAGATGGGGACGGATAGCTGGAAGGGACAAGTGAGATGCTAGGGCTGGACATTAGAAGAGGGTGTAGTAGGCGCCTAGATGACTGAGGCTGGGAAAATGACACCTGTCATAAGTTGGTTCCAAAATGAGTTTTTCGAACAACGGATTTTTGAGACTTTTGGTGATTTAGACGTATGGGTTACTACTAAATTTTGGACGCTGAATCCATTAAGATGGGTCCCAGATCATTAGGTGCCCATCGCAAGAGGTCATGGGTCAAAATCTATCTACCTATTTTGAAAGTGGGTTTCCATGATTTCTGGTACCTAGTGTGAGGTATTCCTTTTCCACTATAATATAGTGGACGCTGAATCGATTGAAATGAGTCAGGGACACTCCACTCTCATTGTTTCCCCCATTTTCTCCATGCTCCTAGTCCGAGTTGGTGGCTTATCCCCTGCGAAGGAATTTTCAGCATTTTTCTAGTTGGTGTTTGTTCAGTTCTTCGGATTTTCTTTCATGAGTAATTGGTATAGAAAGTAGAATGACGGATTTAGGAATGACTAAAGGCGATCAAAGAACATCATCAAACACGGATCGTCCGAGACATGACAAAATACCAGCGGTGCGAAAGGGTATTAAGTCGGTGGAAGGGAGGAATTTGAATTGCCGCATATTTGAAGGCTGGACGAAGACATCAAAGAGATTTTACGAGCATCGAGTCTCGAGTTGGAAATTTCTCGCCTTCTAGAGACGAGGCTATAATTCACGAAGAAATACGGATGGGAATCAAGGATGAGAGGGTGCGGAGGAAATGTCCGGCTAAAGCTGAAGACCGAGGGTGGCCGTAGGCCCTGGACAATGGCCCCAGATCAAGTTATAATAAAACATCGCGAGCTCCGGGCGAAGAGGCGGATTAGCGAGCCGCTCCAGTTGTTCCAAACAATAAGTCGAGTGGACGTTGAGCAGGGGCATTGTGTGGTCGGAACACGCATGGGACGCGCGCGGGTTCGGAACGCTTTTGTCCTGCGGGATCTGCCCGCTCGTCCCGACTGGTGCCGCTTCATCCTGACTGCTTTCCTCGTCTGTTTTCTCTGATGCCTCTCTTCTATTCACACCTAGAGCCAAGGAAAGTTGATACGACCACACGGCGGAAACGTGGAGATGACCCTCCCTTCTGAACCCCTCACAACTACCACCACTCCATAAATTACCCTCGTATCACTTCACTCTTCGCCGCTCCCTTTGCTTTCGTCCTAAACAAAACAGCGGTTTAAAACTTCTCCATTATCAAATCCTCAGTTAATTTCCTGCCACCTTTAAAGGTCGGTAATGGGAAATGAACTCTCAGCTGCGTGATACAGTCTGACTGAGAGAGCGAAACGGTAAAAACTCGAGCGTTGCTAGGCCTCGAGAGTGCTGCTTCATCGTGTCAATATCCGGGTATAGGAAGTAGAAAGCCCATAATTCTTTTCCAAACTGAACCCTTCTCTTTTTCAAGAAAGGAATATCAGTATTCCACGCAGTTACGGCGTCACAATCCTCATCACTTCCAACGCCAAACAAATTGGCTAGCCTCGGGTACTGTGAGGTAGCTAATCCAAAGGAAAATCCGGCGCTAAAAAAAAATTCACGGTGAAAAATAATCCGTTAAAAAAACGCGTGCGCTTTTAGTTCATTATTGAAAATAGGATACCTTCTAAAATTAGTTTCACCCCTCAAAATCCTAATACCCTACGTACATCAAGGTTCTTGTGGATATTTATAATTTGCAAAATACGTCTTCTTGCAACAAATAAGGCGTTGCATATAATTCAGTGCAATGAGTCCTGAAATTTCCTTTCATCGTTATACATAGGTACTTTGCAAGTAGAAAACGTCTCCAGATTGACTTCTGAGTATTTGTTTAAAAAACGCTCCTAATTCTTCCACGATGGTTAATTATTCCTCAGAGCAAGAATATGGACAAAAGTAGTGAAAAGTGAGTGTCCAGAAATCATTCCAAAAGGTAGGTAAGTACCCCAATTGACCCCCACCCACCTCCGATGGGCGGCAATCGGTCCGGGAATCAATGGATCTCAGTTGATTCGGCCTCCATACCCACCCACATTACCTTTGGTAATGGTATTTTTGAAAATATTTTTCCCGTGTTACCAATCCTTCACCTCACCGACTTTGAAGCTAAAATTCCACGTTATTATTTACGGGCGTTAATGGGTTAAACAAAAATTCAAAAATTTTCAAAAATACATTTTGGTAAAGACCTACATTGAGTCAAAAAGGACGTTCACATTTTCAAGGAAAATTGCCTCAGGCAAAAGCTACTAAGGCCTCAAATTTCGGAATTAAAAAATTTCAAAAAAATCAACTCATTACACAATACCGTTTTGAGACATTCTAAAACATTTTTTGGCATGGATATTTTTTATGTCTTCTACTTTTTGTCTAATTTATTGAGGACCAATATTCGAGTGTCCTAAAATCAAGTACCTAACTCTTTTGTCTTACGATTTTCACGCACAACCGATCGTTGTAAAGAACTTGTAACTTAACTCTGTTTGAGTTTCTATCCCATGGAAATTGTTCACCACTTGTTGGAAAACTCTCAGTTCATTAAACACAGCGCGCATCTCTGATAAGAATAAATCAGTAGGAAAAGCTGAGTATTGTATAGGACATTGGATTATGATGACGATTTGGAATTCATGACACCAACACGATCGTGAGTTACACGAAAATACAAAATATTCTTCAAGTTTAACATTCTAGAGAGAGGGCATATCCATTTAACATGGTATATGACTGTAGAGTAGATAGTGGAATCCATTTACGGGTCAGTTAGAATTTTTAGTCCACATTGATGTTTTACTCAGTTTACTGTAGAACGTTCTGGCTTTCTTCAAATTCTGCGTTGAGAGCCCGGTACTAAACCTTTCCCAGTTCGCTATTCTTCCCAATTCTTGGTTTGAAAATCAACTAATGCTCACGAAAAATCGATTAAACGTTGACCAAAAATCGATGGTCAAGAAAAAATCATTTGTACAAAAATCGAACTTCGATGGTCCCAAATTTTTATCGAAAATCGATTGCCGCCCTACCCTATAAATATATATTTGCCTAAATATAAAAGAAGGAATCCCTTTTATGGCCCGACTGAGCAGTAAAAATGTTCACTAATTAACGGTCTTTCGGTCTTCTAACTAATGAGACAATCCAAGTGTTGATCTCAATTTATATACGACCTAGGTACACGCTCATCTCACAATCCACCGCTCGGAATTCATATGCCTTGGAAATTGGAAGGATTAGTGACAATCCGCTCTAGAATGAACAAGCACTTTCGTCGACTGGAAGGTTTCCATTGTATTCACCAGAGACGTTGAACGTAACGAAAAAAACCGATTGTTGTCAATTCCTATTCAGGGGCCCATCCCTTTCGGGCAATTAGTGAATTACCGCTGCGCCACTGACCTTGCGCCGGCCCAAGTCCGTGAGCAAGGGATCCACACGCATAAAAACTAATTTGGGACGACGCTCCCAAAGTTGATCAATTACGTGAGGAGGATTTAAAAATTAGATTAGCTCTCCGGCAGGGGGGAATGTAATTAAGGCTCCCAAGTTAGCAACACGATTCACTTCTGCTTGGCCGAGCCTTCCGTAATTCATACAATGATATTGAACATCGCAGGTAGGTAATTTTTTTTCTTTAAGCGGATCGGCAAATTAGCAAATTCGACCCAAGCCATTCGCGTACTAAGTTCACGTTTTAATACTATTTCATACGGCTTCAAAATGCGATGAAGTGAATGAAAATACATGTCGTCGGATGTGACCTCAAGCTTGTTCTAGGCCCAAATATCTCTGGATTTCTCCTAGGGTACAGAAACCAGCCGTAATTTGTGATTTCCTTATGTTTTAGTTGTAGAGATAAGAGTATTTTTGCTCCAGTCTCAAGAATCAGAAAGAGTGCCTACTCCCAAAGACATTCATACATCCATACATACGCATGGAGAAACTCCAGTTATTGCCGCAAGATAGCGACTGAAGCACAATAAGTAGTTGTAATTCTATAAAACATGTAATGGACTCGCTTAACGGAAACCTTGACTTACATAAATTCAAAGTAAATAACTCTAAATTCAGGTGAGAATGTAGTTATGAGATTGTAAATCAGTATTTGGCACTTACTTTTCAAGTTTGTAGAATTCGGTACTTCAATTAAAAACCATAGTTTTGGTGAAAATTGTTTCATTTTTTCCGCTTAAAACGTCATTTTTACTCTTGACTTATGACTCCAAAAAAAAGTTGAATATACCGTTGGAAAGCTGGTATTCTGAAAAAGTTTTTCCACAAGAGAACGCGGAAAATTTTTGGGGCTGAGTGACAAGGTTTGGCATTTTCAAGAATTTTCTAACTTTGGTCTAAATTAGTTGATATCTGTACTCAGTTATTGGGGAGACTGAGAGACCCATCAGAAAAGGAATTTGACGTTCTTTCCAACAGTGGACGCAGATTTGAGATTATTTTGTAAATTACGGTAGTTAAAGCCCTTTGAGTGACGTCAGGTCGAAAACACGAAAAAAGTTAAATCGTGAATAATTCGGAATCGAAGCCTCTAAAAAAAGTTCCGAGGGATAACCAACCCCTGTGTAAGAACTTGCAGCGTTTTCATTTATTTATTTTTTATTTATTTATTTATTTTTTTTTATCATAGAGATTTGTGGGTAAAATGAGGAAAGCATAAGCGTTAGCAAAATATTTTTGAGGGCGGAAGGTGTCGATTTAGTTTATCGTAGCATAAATACCCGATGAATGGTAAGCTGAGTAAAGCCGCTGGGATAGGCTGTTAGAACACGATTTAGAACCCATCTTAACTAGATATCAGCGGGATGTCAGTCGCTCGGCCGAAGTGATGCGGTAGAAGGTACGTACAATGGTAGGTGCATTACGCTTCGTTGAGCCGGGGTCTGTGACACTCGCCAAAATGAACTCGATTCCAATTTACCAACGTAATTAAAGTCGGTTGAACTGGCTGTTACTGGGCCCAATTCAATTAGACGTCCCACCTTGTGACCTATTCCCCTCCTCATCTTCAGCCATTTCATTTCTAATAGGATGGAGACTCAGACTCCACTCAAAGGGATCTGAGGCCCTGGCGAGAATTCAGTTATTAACCAGTAAATTTTACACGAACCTTCAAAGAAAACCACGCGACATTCCGGTTTCTCATTTGCATTTATCCATACATGAGGTATAATAATAGTCTATTATTGAACGAAGATTCAATCGCGCTCAGGAGTTCGTGGGAAGAACCCCAGGAAACCTAGATGGTCTCGATATCACCTCACCATATTACTTCCAACAAAAATGAGAGAGCAATAAGAAGAAGAAGAGGGGAACAAAGTTAAGAACATTATTTCTATCAGTATGTAATACAGATGTCCTCTCCTATTGGCACCAAAATTTGACAGTCTACGTTTCAAGATTTCTCATGAATGCAACATTCCGTTCGCCGTCTGCGCCGTTATTAATAGTTAATTGGTAAGAAAAATTTCGAACAACTGGAATTTAGTCAGGGACCCCTTTCCTGCTCTAGTTGGTCTTCAAAACTTGTCAGCCCGATCGGCTCAAATTTGGGAAGGTTATGTATCTTTTGAAACTCGATTTTCGGGACGTTTTGGAAACTAGACACGTAAGGCATCATTTTCCACTAAATTTTGGACACTGACTCCATTGATTTGGGTTCCGGACCTATGGACGATTACCCGAGCTTGGTATGGGCTAAAATGGGTAGCTGCCTACCTATTGGAATGAGTCCAGGACACTCTACCCTCACTGCTTTCCCGCTTCTCTGGCCCTAAGGAATAATAAAGCGGAAGAATGAGCAGTGTTTTCACAAATGAATCGCTGCATTCTGAATGACTAGTACCCAATGAAAACTATTCATGCCAAGCAAACAGTCTGGCGAACTGAATGTGTGATAAAACTGAGGCTTCCAAGTAAGTTCGAAATTTGAGCGGGTGATAAAAAGCTAAAGAAAACCAACATTGCTCGTTTCATGGCTCACATTACGAGTTCTCTTATTGGGAATCGAGCTAAGACGGTGGTTCGGCCGACGTTGGAGTCAATGCAGTTTGGTAGGATCTAGGTCGCCTCAACGACCGGAAATCTATGCTAATCGAATTGGAAGAATTCCCAGCCTATTTCGAAACGACATATATTGAACTATTCCGCCAACAGCTATGGTAACCAGGAGTGATAAGAAGTCTCTAGCATCGCCTGCATCCAATATTTATTGGGGTGAGGAGCTGATCAAAGGGCATCGCCGACTGAGCTCATTACCACATTACTCGTGCTCGAGGCAAAAACCACTCTCCAACCGCTTGGTGGATTTCCCTTCATTTCCCGTTCGCCCCGAGTCTCAGTTGTGCTGTCAGGTCGAAATGAGATCTGCTTGCCTTGAGGCCAAAATTACTTCCATATTGTCGATCTTTCTTCGCGACCCCTTCCGCACGGCCAAGCCCACATTTGTCGTTATTGAACGATCTTCGGTCTCCTCTCAATATGGCAGATTTGCTCAATGTTTGAACAGGAAGTGCTGCTCCATCGTCGAAGCTGTAATTCGTCACTCGGAGCACAGTTTTTTGTAATTTCGTCGTGAGAGCGCGCCTTGGTCTGTCAAGCTGCACCTGGTTGACAACTCTCTTTGACGTGATTGGTGTTGCCGCGACATCCAGTTGACGTCCTTGAGCTTTTGACATCGTTGAACTAAGTGATGGAGGATTTCCATTCACCACAACTGAACGGCTAGTCAAGCAACTCTTCTTCGGCCATTTTTCTATGTTTGGAGCACTTAGCACGTCCTTTTCCTCATCAAGAGCAGTATCCTCACCAATGCCCTTGCATTTGGCCTGATTTGTCTCATGCAACAGATTCAATCCGAAATCGTTACCCCATCTCGCGCCATTTACGTTTCTATCGGCGATTTGAGGAAGGGGAAAAGTATTAGTGCCCGCGCTCGGTTTTCTTTGGATCATTTGAGGCATTGGTTTTGGTATTTCAGGATATGTTATCTTCGGATCCAGGTTTCTGTGGCTATCACTCTTGAATTTGTCTTTCAGGGATCCAAACGTGACTGAGCTACTGTCTACCAATGACCCTCCCACAGTGGTCGTCCGCACGGACAGTTCCCTCAGTTCAGCATCTTCAGGGCCAACGAAGTATTTGGCGGAATCTGACACTGATGATCGTCGTAGCCCATGCTCCATGGCGTCATCTATTCGACTACACGCCGTTTTCACAGGAGTCATCGCGAACTGATTCGGTAGATGTACACCATGTGTCGGCCGAGATTCCTGACACGTACCATTCTCTGGTAGGATTTTTCTTCCTTCTGATTTCATCGCATTTGAATAAACCCCAAATACGTCTTTTCGTGCTTGGAACGATTTGTATTCTTGATAACGTACACAAGAATCGGATAAAGTTCGAGATAATCCGTCGCGTTCTTTTTCGTATTTGTACAACTCTGGAACACACAGGTAGCCATCAATTTTCATTCTTCTGAATAGTTTTACTTTTAAGTTGCCCGAAACAGGTTTTTGTCTCTTATGAACGCAATTTATAAAGTTCTTGTTGTCCGATTTCCATGTGGCCAAATCCTCTGATTTAGTTTTCACACATCTTTTGAAATTTGGTTTATCGTCCGAGGATTCTGATAACGCGCTCGCTTCACCGACGGACATCAACACGGTTGATTCTGCTGCACAAGAGGTGGGTACAACCGGGGAACATACGACAGGTAAGTACCGTGGTTTTCAAGGAGCGGTAACTTAGTTGTCTCGTTTTTACAACTTGAACAACACAAATGGTTTCAGCACCCAAGTTCCTGCCCTGTACAAACATGAGCAAAACATATACCTACAACCAGGGATGGTATCTAAGCACAAACCTTAAAGCTATTCTTTGGAGAAGCTTCTTTCTGCAAAAATTTATTATTTATGATTATTGAGGTTTAGACAATTCAGTCTTCTCCAGTCAGAAGGGGAAATACATTTTCCATGACACGCATGCTTTTATAGCTTTCATCGCGCAAGTCACCCCTGGTGCGTTCTCATACGATTCGACTTGATCTTCCATTCATTGGAACGATGAAACATCCTAATGAATGTTGTAGATGTAAAGGATACTTGCGGAGGCGGGTGCGCGTGACGATAAAACGTTTCGGTTCAGTAATCTTTCAACTCTCGATACATTATTCACGGGGTTAATATTACAGGAGGCCGCCTACTTGAGTAAGGTCATTCTCCCCACGAGAGGCCGCCATTATAATATTCAACGGAATGTGTGTTTTGCGGGTTGAAGGGCGAAAGGCTGAAGGGGCCCGGGGGTGTTGGTATTCAACGTGTGATATGAAAAGGTAATTGTATTGAGAAACTAGGGTGAGTATGGACCACGTAGCTCACAAATCAACCTGCCTCGCGGCACCGCCCTTTTCGACATCCTGCTCGCCTTCCCTTGGAGTGCCACTATTTGCTTGCCGACTCTTTTTTCCGCCATTTTTTCCTCCACGTCCGACAATATGACGTTTATCGTTCCGTATTCGGCAAGAGAAATCCTCCTGCCACCTGAATATTTGATGAAGGTCCTGGGGATGTAGTGCTAGTGCAATCCTGCATTCAAAGATGTCGGAACCTCCTCCCTAACATGGAACAATATTTTCCAGCCCTTGGAATTGGATTGCATAGGAAGTACATTTTTGTCACCGCCAACTCACCTATTCATCATAATCTTTGCGGGTTGAGCGAATCTCAAACTGACTTTGCTGAGAAAAACTTTCTTGGTCATCGTTGAAACAGATTCGACTGAGAACAATAATTGAACTTCTTTTAACTGATTGATTTAACTGTAAAATAAATTTTTTTGGTAGAAACAGCCAACACCAAATGTATATTTCAACAGAGAAAAAAATGAACTAACTAATATATTATGTAATAGGAGTCCTGGGCAGTGGCAGCAGTAGTCAGTTCCTTCAGCGCCACCATGCTTTACCACCCCTATAGCTTGTCGGTAATGAAAAGAATACGTAGGAGTCGCTGCCTGGCGGAGAAGAGGCACGTTAAAGCCGAGCGCTTAGAAAAAAGAGGAAACTGTTGTTGTTGGGTTGGCAACACCGGTTCACCGTTTGTTGCTTGTGTGTGCCAAGCAGTGCTTATCAATTTTAGCGAGTCGATTCAGTGCTGACGTTTGTATTGGAGAAAAATCGTACAAACGGGAAATTTTCCCCGATTTTTGTTTCGCTTCTTCTCCACCAGGAAGCGACTCCGTATTCTTTTCATTACCGACAAGCTATCAATCGTGTGAGCATCGACAGCCCTTTTCCTATTGGCTTGCAATCTTCCCTAGGTTAAGATAACATAATATGTTACACCAAGTTTTATATTATAAAACCCTGCTTGGTGTAGATGGCCCAGACGAACACAACTCAGTAAAGGAACAAGCTCTCGTTCTTACACCTATGAACTTACTTTGAGGATACTTAACAAACCCATTTGTCATTTTAGTATTTGGTAGTTGCCACGTTTTTGAAGCATTCTTCGAGTAATTCCCTACTCTACTTTAGGGTTTCACTTGAGGAACGGATTCAACGTTAATTGAATGAAAATATTCTCGTTCGTTGAAATTCGGCATAAAACATAAATTGTAATGGTCTGAACCAAGGAACCTCTTTGAATGAAATTAGGTTTGCTCTGAGGATGATATTTATTTTTCTGTCTAGAAATGATAAAAAGTAAAGAAATAGCATACAGCAAAGCCCTCACACTGGTAAGTACAGCATGAGAAAAATCTTACAATATTTTCAAGAAGAGCTTTTTTTAGGAAGTTTTCACAAAAAATAGTCCTTACTGTGATTAGTGCTGCAGAAGGGCACATAGACACTGATTCCGCCATGGCCGGGCTTGGGGGCAATAACCACCTCACATGTAGGAGGGGACAGATCCCCGCAATCGTTACCATCGTATTATCGTAGTTGAACCAACAAGAGCAGCCAAAGGTTTTGAGTTAGTGAAATTTAAATTATTCTTTCAGGCTATGTGCTAATAAATTCGCTCAAGATATTTCTCCATTGACTCACGGAACTGTCCATATCCTTAACGAAATCGTCTGCCGGGATCCATCAATCTGAGTCATTGCACACCCAACCCAATTGAGCTGAAAATGTGATGCACGAAAATTGCACAAGAGGATGGGCATTATGGCATGTCACCCCCTCACCTCAATTGAATTACATTGAACACTGGAAATAGGTATCACTCTCTTCTTGGCCATAGGTGCACTTCCCAGGCTCTAATTCGTCAGACAGTGAAGATCTTTGATTTCACAAACCCTGTAAGACTGAAGAAAGGCTAAGCTGGCTCAAGGCCAAAAAGTGACAGTGCGAGTTTTGGAAAAAGGTAGGCACCTGTGAATGGTCAAAAGAGGTCAAAAATGTTAACAGATAAAAGCTAAAGACTACGAGAGGAAGGGGCCCAGTGGCTGCAAGTTTATCGGGGAATCTTATGCTATATACCTTAAAGGTACACTCAAATATTGGTAGTGGAGCAGTAAAGAAACGTTCAGATTTGAACGAGGAAGAATACGTATACCAGTCACTTGCTGACCTTGAAGAAGGAAATGGCGGCTCGCCATTCGACACGTGCATGAACAAGCTTCATGCTTTCTTCAAGAAGTACATCGAACGGCGATTGAAGAATGAGTGTAATAAGAATCTTCCTTTACGTACCGACAAAAAAAAATTGAATTATAGCTTTTTGAATTTTCAGTTTTGAATTAGAGACCTTTTCTGGTGCCTTAAAGTAGCAATATTCAAGTATTATGATGAACTCCAGCCTTTTAGGTTTCAGCTGTCATCCGTGAGTTAATTTGAGCAAAAATTACTACAGCCAACATAATAAAGCAACTCTGATTTGCCTATCAAGAAAAAATGCACATTCTACGAACGAAGTGTTAATTGGGCTTTTCTTTGAGATCTTCTGCCGAGGGTCTCCATTAGATTCCCGACAATTACCGAAACCTTCCCCCACTAATGGTCCCCCATTTGGGTAGAGGAAATTATAGTCCATTTATCCTAATTAGGGTCAGGGGATGATGGGTAGGAGATGATGGCCCTGGAGGATCTCCCCATAAGAAATAAAGGCGAGAAGCGCAACCTGGTGGAATTCACTCGCAGCAGCTTCACCCTTCGGTTCGGATATAATATTCTTAATTAACTGAAAAAAAAACTCGGTATAGAAAATAAGGGTGAGATTGAAAGGACGGAGGGTGAAGGTACGAAACAGCTTCCGATCCCAATAAAACCTTAGGGGGCACCGAGCTCTTTCTTCCTTGATTAATTCATCATAAATTATTCTCAAACTTCCTGTTGTTTTTGGATTCTTGCAATATTTCCCTAATGACTTCACTGCCTCTTTGTTTATTTGGTATCGCCAAACAATGCAGAGGAGTTCAGGTTATTTTACATTTACGGATAATTAAACTGAAAATAATACTGACTGAAGTTGGATATTTTTGACGAAGGAACGTCATTTCGGTTCAGGCAGTTCAATTATTCAATTATATCATTCAATTATAAGTTTAGACGTAGAATCAATTGAAAAACGTCACGAACATCTCATATTTCCCATTTTAGAATTCATTGTAACATTTATACCATATAACTGGGGAAAAATTTTAGAATAATAGTGGAAAATCATTTTGTTCTGTTCTTATAGGAATTTCTACAGCGATTTTGTTGAGTGTGATCACTAAAAGAAGGAAGAGGCACAGTTTAAACTTTCAGCTCTATTCAGCTTTTTTGGATCTTTCCCTTTAACTTCTTTTGGATTCACAAACTTCCCCGAGTTCCGCACCCTTTGGTCTGGAATAAAAGTTTTTCCCGATTTGAAAAGGATATTAACAAAGTTTTATTTGAGCTCCTAATTGAATTTTAATTGCTGTATGTGGGAAAACTAGCGGTGCGGAGAAGATTCACGCATACTGGTGCATAAAATCGGTTTATTAGGAAAGTTATTCCGACTCGGTAGGGTGATTCATAATGGACATGGCGGCCGGGATATCCGAGGAAATAGGAGCCAGTCGGTTCAGCCAATTGTTTGAAACAGCTGTTATTGTCTTCTGAGTTCTCCCTATAGTTTCTGTCCCACCTTCAGACCCTTTACAAGGACCCAGGGGTATCAGCCGTATCGAATACCTAGCCAAGGGGGATAACTTGAAGCTTTTACATAATAAAACCTTTATCGAGAGTCGACTTCTCCGCACTGCGGTTATATACTATTTTCAACATAGTGCTCTCTTGACGATTTCGATTCTACGGTAGTTGTATAGGTGGAGCCGAACAGGCGTACGTGCCTCTCGCAATGAACGACGTCATAACCGTTGAATGCGCTAATATAAGGAGATCCGAACATTATTGTCCCCTAGGTGCACATTTCCCTTCATATTTCCTTCATGATGCTTATCTGGAAATGGCGGTTAGCGTAGGGACACTTGTGCGTGTTTTATATCTCAATCAAATTTGCTCCTGTATTTATTTGTTGTTGGAGCATTAACATGAGCTGATTTGGTCATCCAAATATTCCTTGCAAGATCATGAATCGTTGCAAAAGAGTTTTCATGTGAATGTCACTCCGCTAATTTATCATAAACCTTATGGACGTATAATGGATATTGGACACTTTTCAAGAAGATGGTGCTGACGAAACGTGCAGCTGAACCATAGTCTAATCAAGCCCGAGAAGATTCTGCTAATTGCAAGTACATTTTTCGCGATATGGAAGACAGGACACCCAAAATAATATGCAACGCTGAGCGGCCAATCTCCATTAGTCCTACAGCTGATGGCATCTCCATCTTGAAGACACCCAAGACATCCTCCAGCTGCCCGTACCAGTTGTATGTTGAGCTACTTCTTGGCAATCCTGACAGAGAAAAGAGACGCCCCATACGCAATCTTGGTAAGCGGTAGAGGGACATAGACATGAGTCTAAGCAACCATCAAACTGCTGTAGAACTTTCTTCGCCATTGCAAGGTACCTAGATGTCAGAGATAGTCATTATCCCTCATGAACCCCCGCTCTTGCCAAGATGTCAACAACTGCTGCTAATGCTGAATTTCCTTGGCATACAATGTGACTGCAAGCCCCCGAAAAACACAACAGCGTCCAACAAATCCGTCCATTCAATGAAACCTGCTCTACCCCCATATTTCCAAAACATCACTGGGTTGCTTGTCTCCTAGGCCAACTAGACTTCCATAAATACATCGATCATTGTCTTGAAAGTGCTGACAGTGTCTGCCTTCGTCTGCGTTCGTCGCAGTACACCTTCAGAACCCTCATGTCAGCATAACTGTTGCCCAAAACTACCGTATCATCTGCATACAGTAGAGCTGATCTGTAAGAGCACGATACGCCTGAAATGATGAACCGCTGCGGAATAATTTGCAGCGCTTTACAAAATAAAATCACAAAGTGAAAGAAATTCGACCCAACAGCACCAGTAAAGTGGGCACCGAAAGCTGATTCGCATTTTGGCACTATTGGAAATCCCTTTGGGAATTCGTGAGTCAGCACACTCGGGTTTGGGATTGACGGGTCGTTACTCCGTTCAACTGGATGGCGGAGAGGAGGATGATTAATTTATTCATGAATAAACTGCGGGTTAAATACATGCACTCCTTCCAATTGGTTGTCACTTGTTTCGGGGGTGCGCCAACGTGTGATCAACCATTCAACCGCAACCTGACTCGACCTTAATCAACCGAAGAGGCGGTGACTCCCTCATGTTCTGAATTCTGTTTTACCTAAGTTGAACCGGATTAAATCCCTCGCTCGATTTCAATTTGCATTTATTTAACTTTAATGTGCACGGGATTGCTGGTCAGAGCGAGCTAGGCCTACCATAGTCGAGTATTTCCATAGAAATCGTACGTGTTTCGTAGATAGGATCTGACCGGCAGATGGCTTCCTACATGCCGAAGTATTCGCAATGATTCTGCACAGTTCCTGCAATATAATTTTCTTGAACATCAATATTTATTTCAGCACGAAAAATTGACTATTACTCAAGATCCCATGTGGATCCGGTGATGATTGTGCTTGTTGAGTTGAACAACCAGGACATTTGTGGATAGTTTTCCATCAATTGTAATTTCCGGGAACTGTTGAAGGAGGGTCCAGGGGAAAAACCGACTTAGTCACTTTTTCTCGAAAATGAAAAAGAAGATGAGAACTCGTATTAAAACATGAAAAACTCGATTTTGTATGGCTACATCTTGTCTACATTAAACATTTTTCGGATGAGAGAGACCGACATTCCTTCTAGCTTTTTTGGAACTTGATTATAGTTTGCATGATCCAATTGCTGTATTTATAGCTCATCCTAAATTACTGTCATTTTTAGGTAAAATACTCTCTAGCAAAAAGGTTTATTGAGGTGTCCATGAATAGGTAATATAATTTATTCATAGACTCTATCAGAGCCCGATATTTGTGCGTTTGGAATGAAGCTCAAAATATATTTTACTCAGACCCCTTACTCGGGAAAGTTGCATACGTTCCCAATCGAAATAGTATTGTGGTGATGTATCATGGAAAATGATACCCCACCTTTTGCATGAAAACATTTAGTTGGTTGATGAAAAAATTGATAGTTTTTGTTTCCAGATGAAATACATCAGAAACCATAAAATTGTGCTGTCGTTAGACAAATTCCAAGTTGCGTTGTACTGTTGGATGGAACCATTCACCCCATATTTGGTAGGCAATGAAGCAATAACTCATAGCGAATTGACCCAGTGGCTCGATAAACATTTCGCCATCCGCCGTCTCATCATACAGCCCAAGGGACTGATAGAATATTAATCAGTTGAAACGAATATTCCACGCTATGAGCTTGTAGTTCTCACTGTTCGTATCAATCGGTTGCAACGAATTCCATAACGAAGTTCAAACTCGGCTTAATTACAATATAATGTAACATTGTGTCTATAATAAGAGAAAACCAATATTCGGAAAGCATTAATAATCTGGTTTTTAGAAAAAAAATTAACAGGGCCTTGCTATGGATTTACCGGTAAAAAGCGTCAAAAGACGCAACAATCCAATCCTCAAAAGAACAATAACACTTACGTAATGAAATTTGTAGCTTTTCTTGTTCCAGAGTTTGATGAATTTCCAAGGCTTCACGTTACGGGGGAAGCCGACTTTTCTTTCTTGTTCCTTCCCTTTCCGTCGAATTTTCGGCCTTTCCCCACCCTCGCCGACCTCCTTCTTTGGCTCTTTCCTTACTTATTAATGCACAGCAACTAAGGGCTAAGGGCTGAGGCGGAGAAGGAAAAAATGGAGGAAAAAAACGAAAAAAGAACTTTTTTAAAAGGGAGAGAAAGATGATGGGTCCTCACAACACAATTTCTAACTTAATCAGCAGCCCTTGGCGTAGCCCCCTCCCTCCCATCAGAATATTTTTCATCTTAACTTTGTTTCACTGGAAACGTAATTAGAAAGAAACGGGGTCCAATCTGAGGTTTCACTCGTTTATTCAAAACAGAACCTGCACGGAACAACCCCTCCAGGGCGAATATTTTCACTATGTACTTTGTGTAGTTAGCGAGAGTTACTTCTGCTGGTGAAACTTCACGTCGAGTGAACAAACGGCAAACGCAAGAACGATAAATGAACGAGTTGAGATTCATGACTGCACTCATCCACGACTCAGTATAAATCGTAATAATACCGTGATTATAAACCTGTGCTAATGAAGAGAAAGTGGTGTGGATTTAGCTTGTTTGACCTCATCACGAATAATATCCAAACTCGGAGATGATATTTGTATTCTCACCAAGAGCAATCTCAACAAACGTCATTCTCACGATTCCACAGGGGGTTTTGGCGATTTTCTTTTTGCCAAATCAAAATATTAGGATGGGATTTAGGCACTCAATTAGGTCATTTCCTTAGAGCCCCTATCACTAACCAAACATGATCGTCTTAACCCTGGAATGGAATCGTCACCCGAAGAGTCCTTGATGGGTCAGGTGTAATTTATACTTGTTACGGATAAGATCAACATTCAGCCTGTTTCTTCAAATCTTTGCATTAGGTAGGTACTTTACACTTTTGTCATCAAAGTATAGCTCTACACTATATTTTTGGCCTTTCTCGAGTCAATTAAAGCCTCTATACTAGTAAAACGAGGAGATTTTAAGCAAATATAGTTCAAGTTCAAAACATTTGGTATACTCGTCTGTTTTCAAGATTTCTAGTACCTAGGCGTGTGGGGTACCATTTTCCGCTAAATTTAGGACATTTAATCCAATTAAATGGGTCTTGGAACGATTGGCGCCCTCTAGATGAGGTTATGGGTCAAAATGGCTACCTATTTACCCAATTCGAATGCGTGCTTTCGATATTTCTGATACCTAGGCGTGTGGTGTATCATTTTCCACTAAATTATAGACGTATAATTATAGATTATAAAGATATATAAATCGTTTGGAATGGGTCCGGGACCCGCCACACCCATTGTTCCCCTTATTTTCCCCATGTTGAAGAAATGACACTCTAAGCGCCTGGTCCGAGGAATAACCAATCCGTGTGAAAGAGTTTGCAGAGTTTTTTATCAGTGAAAACATTTTTTTTTTCATTATTATCCTTTTTATATATTACCATTACATCATAAATAATATATGAATATGTATTATTTATTTTTATTATCATCATTTTCGTAGTACTAAATATAAGCAACAGTTTTCCACTCAGTCTTTCACAGTACCTAATGCGCACGGCACATGATAGTAAACAGTTTAAGGCCCAATCACACAGGACGCGTTATAACGCGGCGTTCAGGTAACGCGCGTTACCCCCGACGTTCGGCGATACAGCGACTTCACACTCACCGCGTTATTATTGGGCGTTATCTGGGCGATCCAAAGAAGAAATGTTTCAATGGACAACTCAGTCTAGCCCGCCGTGTAGTCGAAAATGCTTTTGGTATATTGGCAATGAAATGGCGTGTATTTTTGAGACCCTTAGAAACAGGCTCAACTGCTGATTACATCGTGAAAGCAGCTACCTGCTTACACAACTACATTAAAATGATGAGTGATGTTCATCTCGAATATTCTGCCAATGACCGCGATGCCACCGAGCCCATGCAAGCGCTGGTTACAACAACTCCCACCAATCGAAGATCAACGAATGCTGCGATTCAAGTTCGAGAAAAGTTTGCTGATTACTTTGCCAGTAGGACATCATAACACACATCTCCCACATTGATGCATGGTACACAGAACACATAGAACAAAACAGATAACACAATACTTTAAGTATTTATTTTTATATTATATATATTTTATTTTATTTATATTTTTTTACTTATATTATTTATATTTATATTATTTGTATTCGTATTTATATTATTTATATTTGTACTTATTTATATTTATCTTACTTGTAATGCTCAGTATTCCTGCAATCTTTTTCCAAGCCTCCATCTTTTTCAACACATTCTTGTATCGTTCATGTGAATGATCGTATAAATACACAAACTTCCGCACTTGATGAATTAACGCCTCTGTTTCCTCACTCATCTTGTTATGTCAAGTGGGAAATGTCTGAGTAACGCCCGAGTAACGCGCGCTATTTTGTATTTTTGTACAACTCGAAAGGCTGACGCCGCGTTACCGTCGCGTTACTAAAGTAACGCCGCGTTATAACGCCGTGTGTGTGAACGGGATGATGCTTATGCCCGTCATACAACCTGACAACCGTAACGCGACGGTAACGCGACGCCTAACGCCGCGTTATAACACGTCCTGTGTGAATGGGCCTTTAGGAAAACTGACCCCCAGCAATGAAAATAACTTCCAAGGAACAAAAAACAAATTGCACTTGAGTAGGTAGGTATTTTTATTGTTCGAATAATCTCTTCATTAGTGAGTTTCATGATGATCTCGAGCATTTCTTGGCACTGTTGGCAACTTGGAAATTATGAATAGTGATCAGATGCTAGTTTCGGTAAACCACCGCAAACGCATAATCGAATGTACTATTTATCAATTTTCTAAATATTGATGAATCATTAGATGCAAACTTGAATAGTTAATCCTAAGAACAACCCATTGCTGGGTGTGAAGCAAGCTTCGTGAAGCAAGCTTCGTGTCGTTACAAGCCTAAATCTTCCCCAAATTCATTGAGGGCACCAGTGGCAGATAGTCCAATGACTCGCTACGTCCAAATCAATTTTGAAAAGTTCCTCCACCTGAAAATTAACAGCAGAACCTGCAGGTCAGTAACAAAAAGAAAAAACTTGTCACTTATACTTTTCTAATAAGCGCTTATATTTAGGAAGAAGACTGATGAAAGCCTCTTTCTCCAATTGAAGGAAGTTTGGCGACCTTTTGGTTGGTTATTCCTTGAATAATCAACCTGTTTTTCCCCCCTATGTCCACCAAAAACCAAAAATTCATTCATGAAGAGTGTCTTGACATTGTTGTCAGTCAGCCAAGAAGTCAAAAGTCAAATTTACCTTCATGATGGATCAAGAACCTCACCACAATGGCTGAAGTATACACCACACATAAACTTCAACATTCAACACACGTTTGAAATATACAAAAAGATCACAGACACAGATCTCTTCAGATGTGGTTGTTTCAAATCATAATTATGTCCCTGAAAGTTGAGTGAATGACGTGTAAAAGGGAGGAACAGTACGCTTCGTCACCTAGCATTAGCTACCGCCAGAAGTAAAAAGGAAGCGAATTCTGGTGAAAGACACTTTCCTTATTGGAGTCTAGATACCGGAGAGTAGCAATTCAACGACGATAGCTATCGCCACAGTCGGTAATAATGTTTGGTGAAAATCACATGATAGCTTACCAAGAAAGTGACAGTTGTTCTGTGGCAACTCGGGGTGGGCAGCCAACGGGGAAACTAACCTGTCGGGCACACAGGGTGATTCAGCGGGTGGTTTCCACCCTGCAATGCAGCGATTGCCCTACATTAATAGCCATGTCCTAGGCTTGTTATGCGAATGTTTCATTTTCTTCATCTCCTTTAGAGAGCCTTCTGAGAAGGCTTGAGTTCAGTGACATACCTTAAAAATGTGATCAAAACTAGTAGATAAATAGTTGGACAATGGTAGTATTTCTTATCTCGGTAGAGCGGTATGAGAGGGAAGACTCAGATTATTTGCCGTTTGGATTCTTCTCGCCGACTGACTACGCACTTTTGATAACGAAGAGGACACAAGAAGCAACGCACAAAATTTAAAATCAACGTTCCTTTTTATCCTGCACCCCGCCCAACGGGCATAGGTATCTCATGAAATCAAATCGCGTTGCTTTGGGACTGAATACCGATTAGGTAAACTTAGCCATCGCGAATATTCAGTGTCAGTGCGAACGTTGAATACATTTGCCATTTGGGTTGAACAACGTTCCAAGTTTATTCCATTAAGTGAGGCCCTTTACTGATTTTCAGAAGATAATAGGAAACTTACTTATTTTGGAGCTCCAGCCTGCAGCTACGCAACTTGATCAAAAGTAATAATATAGCGTTCTGTACACCTAACCTAACCTCTAACCCCCGGCGTTCTGACAATTTTTTTTTTTTAAATTATTATTATTATTATTTTTAATTATTAGGTATTATTATTATTATTATTTATTTTATTTTTTTCATTCATTGTTTTGAAGTTGTGTTACCTATCGAATGAGGATGAGATTTTGTGAAAAGAGGCGACAAGTTATATAATAATATGTATAACTTATCAGTAAACTCGGACACCTTGGGTCAACAGTATTCAGAATGTCGGAATTTTCTTCCAGGAGGTTTTCACAATTTAACCTAAAATTCCCAAGTAAAACTCTGCCAGTTCTTTCACGTGAGTTGGTTATTACTCGGACCAGGAGCATGGAGACTCATACCAATCAAATTAGCGTCCACAATTTAGTTGAAAATGATACCCCTCACGCCTAGGTATTGGAAATCCCGAAAACCAACATTCAAAATAGGTAGATAGATACCCATTTTAACTCATAACCTCTTCCGGTAGGCACCAATTTCGTTCTGGGACCCGTCCCATTGGATTCAGTGTCCAAAATTTAGTGGAAAATAGTATTCCACGCGCCTAGATCGCCAAAAATCTTAAAAATCCATTTCCAATCGATGTAAAATCAAAGTAAAAGCTCGAGAAGCACATTTTTTAATGATAAGATCAATAACTATGCAATAGTTTAAAAAAATTGAGTTGGTACCTGTTATATTCCAAGAGTGCAATCCAATTGAGCTAAAACATTGTTTAGATGTTTAGTAGTTTGACCCTTTTAGGGGTGGGGGGAGGGGGCGCCTTTTGAGTTCGTTATCATCTTCTTCTTCTTTTAGTTGCGCTTGCATTACGTTCTCGTTTATACAACTCTGATTATAATTCCTTCACTACACTTCTTTATTAGAAACTACAATAATATTCCTGATGCTTACATTATTCAATATAAGGGTACAGGGGAAGAAGGCGCAATGTCAAGCTCAGGGCGAAAATGAGATAGTAATGTCATCTAGTGGAGGATGATCAGATCTACAACTCTGTATCATCGTTTTGGGGAAGAGAGCGCAAGGTTCGGAGAAAGAGAGGTGAAAAGTTTTGGGGTACTGGGGAAGAAGGCGCTATGTCAGCGCGGTTCAGGTGAAGAAGGCGCGTTGTCAACGTTCCATGTCCACAATTATTACCTTTCTTTATCATCATTCTGTCACTGTGTTATCGGATCGTGCCGGTGTGAGTCATATTTTTTGTTAACTGATGTTTATTGTGCTCAATAATGGATGATTTACCAGTGAGTAGTGATGAAGGTGGAAACATTGAACGATCGTCAAAAAAACGAAAGAAAACCGGGCGAATGACTGATGTTCTCAAAAAGGTTCGTTTCCAAGGACACACCACAGGAGCTGACTGTAAGTGCAAAAAGTTTCGTTGTTTTGAAAACATTTCGCCAGCAGCCAGGCAATATATAATCCGCCACTTCAACTTACTTGATGGACATGACCAACAAAATTTGTATCTTTGCGGACTTATAACAACAAATAATATCAAACAACGCCGATCTCGTCAACAATAAAAATGTCCAAATAAAAATGTTTAATTGAACAAGTGAAACATTTTGATCATTGACATGCGCATTTGCACATCCTCAAAGAAAAAAGGCCTTTTCTAGAATTTTGGGGTAAGCACATATTACAAGCTTATTGCATAAATAGCCAGATAGCTTAAGATTAATTGTGTACAAAATTAAGTATAGAATAACACTGATAATTGTATTTTATCAACAACTTTGAACGAAAAAGCTGATTTCCCAAAATTTTCCTCTGACTGACAATGCGCCTTCTTCCCCTGTACCCATGAGTACTGTTGTCAACAGTACTCATGGGCGGTTTCAAATCCATGACGAGCCCACCGATATGACGTCATTGAAAGATCTGATATTAGGCAGTGGAGTGGAGAATACTTCAGCATACTGTCTTTTGAAATAAGGAAGACAGACTCAGGGGAGACCCGGGCGTAAATACTGGCGCCCTCTATATGAACGAGCTTGGAAGGGTGGCAAACCGCAGATGTCCATCTCCAAGCCACAAACGCATCTCGCGCTAATTGCCGCAAGCGCCCCTCAATATTGCCATTTTGGGTTAGGATGAGCAATCGGAGCCAATCAACCCGAAACTATGTGAACTCTGTAATGTTTGACGTGACTTATTGCCGTGAGTTCATACATTAACAACCACAAAAATAATTCACATTACACTTGCTGATATTACCTCATTCACCGTACCTAGTCGATTGGTTCACGAATATATATATTAAATGTATTCATTTTTTCTGGATGTTCTCTCTCTGACTACTATGTGTACTAGAGGTAGATCGGTGTCATGCCACGCTAGCGCTACCTTGGGTTTCCTTTTTGAACTTTTCTCACCTCTTCCTCATTCATTCCCTCATCAGCGTGTCTCTCTTATCTTTTAGCATAATTTTTACATAGATTATTGCCATCTTGAACCCCTAAACATTGCATTTCTCACTCAGGTGCATTCTCATAGGCCTCAGGTCTATCTAAATCGATTTACCGTTCAAAATTACATGTAAATGAAGATCGACAAGCCATTCAGGGAAAACCCTCAAAAAAAACTAGGTCCAAAATGAAGCCTGTTAGCCAAAGTGCGGATTTTTCCAAATGAGCATAGGGCTAAAGAAGGCATCGCAGGTTCAAATTCTACACAACTTGAATTCTGAAGTGACGCGTTTAGAGGGAATGTTCAAAAATTAGTGATAAAGGAATAATTAAATCTATTACTTAAGTACTCCCAAATAAATAACCAAAAATTGCTCACATGTTGTTGGCTAAATTATTGGCTTGATGGATGGGTGCTATTTTTCGATATAATTTTCTTGGTAAGTCGGTTACAGACTTTCAAAATGTACGATTTTTGCGAATTTTTAATGAAAATCTAGGCAGCAATAATAATTTGTCTATTTTACTATCCTAAAAAATGTCTTTGGAACATCTCTCCTTACGCCATGCTGCATCACAAGAATTTTTCATTTAAATAGCGATAAATAGGTAAAATAGATTGCGCAGAGAACCAGATTTTAAAAAAAATTGATTGATTTTAAAATAATCATGTGGTTGTCGACGAAAACCGTTTGATGAAGACTTCCTTCCTTGTAATATTGTTTGTTGGTATACACTCATGTGAGCTCATATTAATGAACAACCAACAGTCTCATTTTTATTGACCCTAATGGTTTGATATTTTTTATTCTTCCGGATGAATTTGTTCGGGTATAAACATATTATGTTTATACTTTTCACGAGAGTTGTTCAATGGTCGATGCAATTTCCTGCACAACGCACGGGCTGACTCAAAGCCTTGATAAATCACGTTTAATTGAAATGGATTCAACGTTGTTGTTCAGGGGGGAACAGATTGGTTCGAAGATTAGGCAATCCCAATTTTCCCTCTTCCGCGGGCGGTTTATCGTAACACCAAGAATATTAAATTGGGCGTAAAGCCCCCGGGCTTTCTTAGTCACAAAGAAAAAAAAATTGCTTGTCTTGTAACGGGATGATTGCTCAAGCTGAGTCCTCAATTTTATGAGAAACTTCTCTTGAGAAAGGGGCCGAAATAATGTAGACAAAACGATGAGGTTCTATCGTAACATTGTCGGTATTGTCCTGATGCAGTTGGTCAAGTTGCATGTGAATGGTGGCAATGAGACATCTAATGTTCAAAAACATTTGCTCAACGGAGGAACTCATAACATTCACATTTCACCTCTCCCACCCGGAAGGTTAGTTTGCACTGGTTGCGATTCAGTTATTGCCAATAATAAGAGTTTTAAAAAGCAAATTTCGGAAGCTTACAATGCTATTATTTTGACGGAAATGTTCTCATTAAGCCCAAGCTGAATTCGTTTTGGAAAACATTCAGTGAAAGGAAACAACCCCGACAAATTTGTTGTTCGCAATGTGAAAACAAATCTTGAAAGTCGGGTTGTTTACCCTCGATGCCGCAGGGATGGCTACCATCAAAAACGAGCTGAAGCGGAAAAATACAAATTCAGGGGCCTCCATTTTTTTTTGGTTGGTTATTCCTCAAATAATCAACCTATGTTTTCATGATAATGGTCAACCTCTCCGATTCGGCTCAAAAATTTTTTCTGGACGTTTCATGATGTCCTGATCAAAAAACGTCGATGTCCGTCCGCCGTACGCCGTCCGTGTTTCGCGCCGTTTTTGGTAGTAGAAAATTTCCTCGAAACTTTTCAGCCCGATCAGACCAAATTTGGGGGGGTAGGGGTCAAAATGTGTTTTTTGAAAAATGGATTTTCGAGATTTTAGGCGAGTAGGGTGTCATTTTCCACTAAATTTTGGTCCCAGAACGATTGGCACCCACTGGAAGAAGTTATGGGTCAAATTGGGTATCTATTACCTATTTTGAATATGTTTTTTCGGGATTTCTGCTACCTAGGCATGTGGGGTATCATTTTCCACTAAATTTTGGACGCTGAATCCAATAAAATGGGTCCCAGAACGATTGGCACCCACTGGAAGAAGTAATGGGTCAAATTGGGTATTTATTACCCATTTTGAATATGTATTTTCGTGATTTCTGCTACCTTGGCATGTGGGGTATCATTTTCCACCAAATTTTGGACGCTGAATTCAATGATATGTGTCCCAGAACGATTGGCACCCACCGGAAGAAGTTATGGGTCAAAATGGGTATGTATCCACCCATTTTGTATGTGTCAGGATTTCTGGTGCCTAGGCGTGTGGGGTATCATATTCCACTAAATTTTGGACCCTGAATCGATTGGAATGGGTCTGGACCCGCCACACCTACTGTTTCCCCCATTCGAGGAATAACCAACCCGTGTGTGTAAGAATTTGCAGATTTTTCGAGTGGGTTGGTGAGGATGAATGCAAGTGTTTTTCCATATATCGAGATCAATATAGAAATAATAACATGATTATGTGTAGAATTTTCAGCGTTTTTACTACTATCTCAAACTCAGTAATCAATAAACATTTCTTCGAACTGTTTTGGGTTTCGCTCGTTGCTGTACATTCGCCTGAATACGATTTCTGTTTCTTCTCTCCCTTCAAAGCCTTTCATCCGATTAAGATATTACTGATGCTATTCCGGAGCTACTGCAAGGTTGCACAAAAAGTAGGGAAAATAAAATGGGAAATGAAACCAGTAAGGAAAAGATAATGAGGCTTGTCTGTAAAATAAGTTCCACAGACTGCCTCTGGCGCTAGGATAGATTCTATCGACCAGACAGCAGAGGCAGGTTATTTGGTTCCCCCACTACAATTCCTCACCAAGCCAGCATGCCTGCGACGTTTAGCCTAGGCCCAGCACATAGAATAAGTAGTACTAAATAAGTATCTACTTATTCCATGGCCCAGCAGCCATCAACGATGGAGCTTCCTCTTGCGCCTCCTGCCAGCTGTGAGTTGCGGTCTGTTATTCGTTTCCTGGCCGCTAAGAGGAAATCGGTGAAGGAAATTCACGAAGAACTTTGTGAAGTGTATGAGCTCCGGGATGGTGCGCAGATAGGTCAGGGAATTTAAAAATGGCCGAACAGACGTCCACGACGAAGCCCGTGCAGGGCGGATATCGGTTTCCAACAAAACAATTGCCAGAGTCGAAGCGGCAATGCTCAAAGATCGATGGATTACAGTTTTGACTGAACATTTAGGCTATTCAAAGGTCTGCGTAAGATGGGTACCAAAAATGCTCACTACAGACCACCAGCAGCAGCGGGTTGAAGCGGTCCAATAATTTCTCGCTTTTCACGGAACAACCGAAGAGTAGTTTCTGGACTCTAACGTTTCTGAAGACGAGACCTGGGTACACTACACCACACCGGAAACAAAGGAGCAATGGAAGTAGTGGAAGGATCCTTCTTCGCCAAGAGCAAAGAAGTTCAAACAAATCCTATCTGCCGGAAAAATCATGGCGTTATTAGCGTTTTTTGGGATCAAAAGGGCGTATTGTTGTGAGAGTTGATGCCTCGCGGGACAGCAATCAATGCTGAATGGTACTGTGAGACCATGAAAAATCTTAGAAATTCAGCAACTCAGAACAAGAGAAGAGCAATGCTGACCGAAGGAGTGCGTTTTCACCATGACAACGCCCGACCGCACACCGCCTATCGAACCACAGCCCTCATCGAAAGATTTAGATGGAAAATGGTGTCTCACCCACCCCACAGTCCAGACTTAGCACCAAGTGACTTCCATCTCTTCTCCGAGTTGAAGAAAAACCTTGGCGGAACACAATTCAAGACAGATGAAGAGGTACAAAATGCGGTTGTTAGTTTTCTACGCGGACAGGCGGCAGAGTTCTATGACTCTGGTTTAAAGAAGTGGGTGCCTCGAATGCAGAAGTGCATAAAACGCAACGGCGATTATGTAGAAAAATAAAAGAAGGACTGAACTTTCCAAAAATATACTTTTCTTTAAAATTAAACCAGTTTTTTTATGTGAAAAAATTCGTGGAACTTATTTTACGGGTACGCCTCGTAATTATTTAAGCTACTTACCGTAAAAAAGTTGAGAAATTTCTTTTCCATGATATCTATTGTAAAATCCAGCTCAGCTATAGAAAATGGTTATTCTCATTTTTGAGACGATGACGTCAGTGTCATGTGTGTATACCTAGTTGCACGATTCCCACACGCTAGAAATCTTTGCTATTTGGAAAATAAAAGATTTGTCTTGTATTAAATGAGAGAAAAGTGCGATCGATCAGCTGAACGGAAGATGCAAAGGTCTTCGGAACATATTTTCTACTCGATTCTTGGTCATTACTGAACATCAGGGCGCTGAACGAGGTTTATTTCGTTTATTTATTTTTTTTTTTATTGATTTCTAGTAGCATTCTAAACCAAACCTGTCATGATGCGTTCAGACTCAGGAAAAAAACTTTACTCTGGTGAATATTAATATTAGTATTTTCACCACGTACTCAGGTGAGGTGGAGAGAATTTTTTCTTCCGTTGAAGAGATAACGAAAACACGAAGAAGGGGAGGCGCGATGGAAAACTTGAGCATCGGGGGAGTTGAGTAAGGCGGAATTTGATTCTCTATTTGTGTGATGCGATTTTGAACGGGGAGAAAAGAAAGAGCTTGGAGTGTGCTGGGAGTGAAGAGAGATTCGAAAAAAAAACGTGGCACATGGATGGATCTCTTTGAAAGAGAGCGCCTATAAAGTCAAAACGCATCAACGGATGAAAAGTCGAAGAAAATACGTTGGGGGAGGGGGAGCAAAGAAAAGGAGAAGTGAGGAAACTGAAATTGCGTCAAGACGTTTCGCGGTTATTCGTCGAGTGATGGGAACCCGTCAAAAGCACGCGATCATCCGTCTCGTCCTAGAACCGCCTGAATCACTCCCACCCACGAGCTGAGCATTAAATCCACGTCAAACACTCTTTCCCCCCTAATGCACTTCGAATTAGACGCAGACATTCATTTTCAAAACGCAAACACCCGGAAAAATAATCCTCCAGCCTCCCCGGAGCCGTTCCTCCTAATTACCAACTATCAGGGATTACCGCTTTTCCCGCAATGGAAAAGAGCCGGAGGAGGAAATACATATTTGACGTCGATTAGCAGTCCATTTGCGTTTTTAATGTTTGGGCGGTAGTTGATTGGTGGGAGCGGAAGCAGAGTTCATTATTAACCAGAGTTTCACTGATTGGGGGAGCAAAAACTCATAACGTAGAACCTTTTCGCTCACCTGATGGCTTGTCGAGAGCGAAACGAGGGTAATCGATTGGTTGTGTTGGAAAAATCAGCAAACTGGAATCTAGTGGGTTGGTTGCTATTAAGTCAACCAATGATTTCAGTGCTCATCATTGCCCTGGAGTTAAAATCCGGTTATCGAACGCGCCTAATATCAACTCTTCCGAGCGCACTTGTCCTACCTCCAGCTGGACCAGACGTCGTAACCCACAAATGAAAAACTTTTGCTCAAAATTCTGTAAAAAATCTGCAGATTCTTACACACGGGTTGGTTATTCCTCGGACCAGGCACATGAAAATTCATTTGTTCAACATGGGGACCCCAGACCCAAATTTCAGATTTTTAGAAAATTTTCTACTTCTTGCTTCGCGTACGGCGTACGGCGGTCGGACATTGACCTTTTTTTTATCTAGACACCATGAAACGTCCAGAAAAAAATTTTGAGCCGAATCGGAGAGGTTGACATTTTGCATGAAAACATAGGTTGATTATTCAAGGAATAACCAAACTTCTTCCAGTCACTAGGTAAATTTATTTCTCAGTAAAATTAGGATGCCTGTGTGAAGTAAAATCTTGATGGAATGAAAACGCACTATGGCAGTACTGAAACAAGCATTTGTTGTAAGCCACGCAAAAGGTGATTTACGTCAAATTCACCTAATAATGATCATTATCCAGGTAGTAGCCAATGATTCAAATGGAATTCTTTGTGGCTCACGACAAAATTTTCTTCACTCATTTAAATATTTTCGGATCAAAGGAGATGTAGAGAAGAAAATTGATTTTATGGTACTTGAGGTGGTGATGTACCCACCATTTCCTGCCTTCTTGTGGGTTACGGGAGAGCCGATATTATATCGCTTGCCGGAAATACAAAACAGCATAATTATTATTTAGTGACTTTACAAAGAGCCCAAACTTGACCCATGTACGTTAATCAATTGCCCAAATAGTTGGCCCACCCCCAAACTTTAATTTTCGGGTATTAGACTATCATAATCAATGTTGGATGATCCCAAGCTCGACCCACTTATGTTGAGATGATTGTTCAAATAGTTGGTGGGTTCTGATCATTGGGACATTATCAGCAGACAACCGTAATTTTGAAAAATACTGCAAAAAATACCTACCTACCTCATGGATTTACCTTGCAGACTGGAACCTTGAACCTTAAACCTGGAACCTTGAACAGAGGAGGGCATGATGTCAGAAGGGGGGCTCTTATCAGTCAGCTGATGATAGGGTTAAGTCCCATTTTCTCCCTACTTTATTGGAACCTTTGAATTATATTTTGGTCTATCCCTCAAATTGGAACTAATGGTATAGTCTCATATTCTTATCCACAAAAAAAGCGTTTGTTTTTTAACCAATTTTTATAGTTAGATTATGTTTTGCTGAGTGCTTATTCCAAATTCAAAATGTCTTTCTGCTGTTTAGCCCATAATCCTGAAGCGGGTGGTCATGGTTCCCTACACTATTACCTACTATGTACATTATTAGACATTATACATTATTACCTACTATATACATGTATTAGACAAAAAAATGTTGTAAAAGTCTTATCTTTCTTAACTAAAATTTGAGGTGCAGTAGGTAAAGCTTTTGACTCAAAGAGGTTGTCAATCCTACTTCAGGGGTTTACACTGGTTTAGTCCAGAAGGATCTGAGAGGAGCCTGGGATGGACAGCTGGAGGGTGATGAAAGAGATCAGGGTTTGGCAATGACTCTTCTTGTCAAAAGCAACTGCCACCAAAAAAAAGTTAGGTAAGACAGATGCTCTCCCTAGTACAGTTGCATCACTGAGTTAGATAGAAGGTAGATAGACTTAGATACTTATATTAAATAATAAACCTGCACATTAATGTGTTACGCTATTAACCAACGCACTAATGTGATATGCTATTCAGCTTAATAATAAAGCTCTGAAAACACCCTCACTCAACTATTTACTCACAAGGCTCCAGCCCAACCTCCCTCTTGCCCACCTCAGCCACCCACCCTATCATCTATTGGCCAGTATGACCCATCCTACTCGCCCTAAGTAGGTGCTTCCTCTCCTAGAGTCCACAATCCCTAGAAATCTACATGAAATAAAATTATATGGGATTGTGGTTCAGACATGATCAGCAACATGACTCTGACACGTTCCGTTCTCTTCCGGCAGCCACGGTGAAAACTAAAAATACGTCCTCGCCGATATTTTAGGTAAAAGACGTGAAAAATAGTTTCGAAGAAAGTTTTCAAAAGAATATTTCGATTCACTTTTATTCAATTTAATTTAAATATTTTCTGTTTTACCTCATTTAAGTAATATGCACGACCAAGTTCTCATCGAATTGTTTCAAGATCGACCAATTATTTATAATATGAAGGGCCCCAAATACCGATTGGAAAGGAAGAATGTGGCAGGAAATCGGTGTCAAAATGAATGTCGATGGTGAGTTTTTTATTTATAATTTTATTTAATATAATGAAATGCATAAATAATAATAAATAAATTTAAAATGTATAATCTCAATAAATTTACTTTATTATTGCAAAATACAAAAATATTATACAAAATAGTAAGTACGAAAAAACCATGGTACCTACAAACAATTAACCAACTTTTCAAGTAAAGACATGATAAACATCATAGACAAAATCATTGTTCTCGGACACCAATAGCTTGATTTTGCCAAGGAATTGATCTTGCTTCTGAAACAAAATAATCTTTAAATGTATCTAAAATTAGAAAGGCTTGTTTAGTGGCATTTCCACCTTTGTGAGACAAGTTCCTTAGTGCTGAGTTGGCTGGACTGGTTGTTGCCAGAAGTACCTCCACCGATGACTGGTGCACTCTCGTATCTTTCATATTTTCTTATAAAATTGAGTATAACGCAGGTAGCCAATATCATGTTGTCCACATTCGCAGGTAATGACTGAATCCCTCTGTGGTATATGGCTGTGTGAATGGCAGACAAATTTATCACGGATGCAAAGCAACAAGGAGAGCATCGGTGCCGTCTGGTCACGAAGGAAAATGCAATGCCCTTGAAGGCAAAAAGATGCGTAATGAGTAGAGTACGATATTAGGTATGTGTTCGGTTATGCTTCACCTGCACGCAGTTTATTTGGGAATCAGACTCAGCATAGCCTTCATACCCTTACATTCATATCGGTTTTGATTAGTAGATGATTAGTTAATTTTTTATGCTGAAGGTATTTTTAGTGAGAACTGATGGTGAGTTGCTCCTGATGACCATGTTTCTAAAGAAAAATGCAACGCTCTTGAAGGAAGAGTGCTACTTTAATGATGCGCAAGGTTATGAGTGATTTATTATCAGGATACATTGGGAAGGTATAACTGTGCACGTACGACATTCCTGTGTATTCATGCACGAGTGAAAAGTAAATACAGGATTTCATCTGTGCCGAGTTCCATTCATTTCCTTTCTGAATGGATTGTAGGAAGAAACGACATTCGTATATGAGTTCGTATGAATGATGAAGGTTGAGATAATTTGTGAGAGTGAATTCTTTGAAAAGCCTTGCTAACATTACAGAGCTCGAACGCGCATACGCCTCAACGTGAATATTTCTCCTGAAGGCAAAAGCTTTTGTGCTTTGCAACTTCCGCGGAGCGACGGAGTGATTAAGGCTCTCTCCAGCCCTTTTAAACAGAGATTATTTAATTAATTCCCTGGTTAATTTGGTCAGATCTGGAGATGGTTGTGGATGCCAAGTGCCTTATTTCTCTGCGAGGGTAAGATATGAAACTCGTCTGGGAGGCCTCCTTTCTTTCCTTGTCAAGCTTTATGAGGACGGATGACATCCCGGTCCCCTTAATTACGAAGGGAATTGGAATCGGAGTTTGTTACTCCGCGGATTATCATTTCAACTGACATCTCGTCGTCATTTCAAATCTCAAGACTCTCAGCCGAACAATTAATTCGTGGGGATGTCTCTCTTCAAAGATTACACGTAGAAACCTTGAGTCATCGTTCACTCTTCTTTCAGGTCACTATCGCAGGAAGATGAGAATGGAACGCTCAGCCAGCTGAATGAGAACTTCAGCTAAAACCGGCAGTGTGGGCCAACGAAAAATGTTATTCTTGTCATGACTTTTATTCTCATGAATTCACCTGAAACGTTTCAATTCGGTCCTGAGAAAACAACAGCTACGTAGCAACAATAGTAAATCAATTAAAAAAATAAAATATAATAAATAATATTGGAATAAAACCCTGAGATTCCTCGCATTCTGACCCACCCCAAGTATGTTTGAATCAAAGTAGATGAGAAGACAAGAGGCGCAAAAATCCCGCGTCAGTGGAATGATGGGAGTGTTTAGGTGTCTGCTGTAGTAGAGGGGGAGTCATCTCTGTGTAGTCTGGATATCCATAGGGATACCCTGTAGAGCCTGAATACGATTGTGATGGCACAAACTCAGCAACAGAATTTTCGCCAACTTCCTCTATAAGTTCCAACGCTCTTCTTTTAAAACGACGTGGTCCTATATGCAAGTGATGGTACGTGCGATATATTCAAGGCCATAATTGATTCTGGATGTACTCAGAATACTGGGAAGGATAGGCGAGTTTACGAGTCATTAATAGCTTTTGACACACCCTAGCGATTTACATGTACAAATGAGGACACTGGAGCTGGCTTGGTTTCTGAATTCCTTGGGGATATTTTGATCAGAAATTATGGAATGGTATCACGGTTGAAAAGTCTTCTTTATTCCCCATCGTTGGTGGTGAATCTATTTTCGTTGCGTAAAGCTACTGCAGCTGCAATGATTTTGGAATATACAAAGGAAACAGCAGTATTCAAAAATGTTCATTCAGGAAAACTTAATAGAAATAAGAATTGTTGGTGGATTTGATTAATTCAAGAGAGATTAATACTATTTTCTGCTAAAGAAGAGGGTGTGTGATAGTGATAAAATGGAAGGCAGTAGAAACAGAGATAATCCAACTATGTCCAAGAACACAGGTATGTGAGTTGGGCAGTGCCGCGAGCACTGCAGGGAGATTGTACACATCAGCTGCAGCGCAGACGCGAAGGGGATGTAGGGAAGCACTCGCTGGAGGGAGACATGGACGCGGTTTCTCCGTTAGCGGCAACTGCGGTAGAATGGTGGGGGAAATAAGGTTTGAGTTTGGGTGTTCACATGGATGCGGTGCGGCAAGCGCGTTCGTGGAGCTGATTGGTGGCAAATCAGAGATAACAAAAATGAGATAACATGAGATGACAAAACGGCGGGGAGAGCTGCGCCGAGACCCACTGCGATGCGGTAACTGCGGCAAATATCAAAATGATTTGATGTATACAGACCACTTCAAAGTTCATCTGCGGCAGCTGTGATAGATATTTAATTCCGTGGAGCCAATCAGATGGCCAAACGCGTTTGCCGCCCAACGGACCAACAGAAAAACCGCGCCAGCGTATTCTTCTTCTCGGGGTAGTCCGTCTCCCGGATCGTTCCGTTCCTTTTAAGAAACTAAAAAATATATCTCATTTTATTTTGATACTTCGGTGTATCATCTTTTTTACGGGTGTCAATAGGGGCAACCGGGCGAGCACTCCCACAGAAACAATGAGTCCAATCTCATTCCAGAACGTCAGAATACTGAGGTAGGGCTGCGGGTCGGAAGGAACTAGTAGCGCTAGAATAGACACCCAAATGTTTTTTTTTAATCTAAAAAAAATTAATTAATAGATAAAATAAAATAGCTTGGTACAATGCGCAATAATGGGTACGTCAGAACAGCGATTTCATCGTTCGCAGTCTGCCTTGTATTAGTTGATGAAAGTTACCCGTACAAGTGCCCACAGTTATTTTTCTGTAAGGTCTGTGAGGAAGTATCGGCAATTCTAGTCCCTCCAATAATAACAATAATAATAATAATCCAATACCAAGGCCGGGATTTCGTAAGACACTTGCATAGGAACAATATTTCAGTTACCAAACATACCCTTCTCATACATTTAGTAGAGTAGATCTACTTACAGCTTGGGAAGGGATTTTCATCCAATTCGACATTGAGGCAGAAACCTTTGTTCTTTTATTAGATAAAAATAAGTACAGCAGTAGAATATTCTCATTTCAACACTCGATCAAAACAAATTTACAATTTGAAGAATGAACAGTTTCTCAGTGAGACAGCGCAGTTATTTATGTGAGGCAATCATCAAAATCAGGCATTATGGTGTTACATTGTCAGAATGAACGACAGCTTTATGGTGTCGCACCGCTAGCTCACCTCCTCAAAGTATCTGATGGCTTACCTAATCGGCATCCTGTCCATTTCTTCGTGAGTTCAGCCGTCGTGATGGTAAGCAACAATAGTGCTTATTTGCTCTTTTTGACTTTTTCCGTTTTACTGGGCTCAGGTTTAGATTGGGTGACACTGTCCTGTGCAGCGGATCGAAGTCGTTTGACAAACGTCAGCGTGAGGGCGATGCCAGCGATGATCGAGACCAATTTCCACACCCAGGGGTTTTCACGCAGGTAGTCCGCGATCAGTTGGGTGAAATCGTCGCTGAAAGTCAACAGAAAGCATTTGATGATAAACTATTGACAAAGGAAGGTATCTTAAAACCTAACTACGTTGCAGAGGAAAGGTTTCCGAAGAAACGAATAATTCAAGTATTGGTGGCGGACATTGGTTGTAGTCAGCTGTCAACGCTTTTATTCCTAATGAATAATGATCATTTGGGTTTAATGGGTGTGGGTAGCGAAAGGAGTGTGGTAGGGGGACAAGGATAAGAGGGGAGGATGCCTGCGGTCTTTCTGCTACTACAGTGAACCCCCTCTTGACTTGTTCGAGGTCAAACAGGGGGGCTACCTATATTTTTTCAAATATAATCCTCCCCGTATTGCAGGGAGGGAACTGACGTGCAATCGTGGCCCACTATTGTGGTTGCCCTCATGGGCTCAAATACCACTGCTGCTAGAAGAATATTCAACTAGCCCCTAAGGCTTGGAGACGCAATATAAAGAAATGTGGTTTCTCCGCCCCTTGTGGTACCTCAACGGTTCACATGAAAATCGACTTCACATTCAACTGGTAAAAGGCGTAAGAATAATCTTGTATCATGAATCTATGGGTTACTGGCGGCCAAGTGATAAGCCTTTGTGTTGACCTCAGCAGGTATTACCTGGTAATTGAAATTAAATCACAGTGAATTAATAATAAATAGAAAACTTACAAAGGAGCTTTTGGCACTGGAACGTTTTCCGATCTGGCATTTTTATAAAAGTTGGAGGCAAAATCAACGAATGAAGTTATGTCGTAGCGAGGTATGTTGTAGTGGTAGAGTTTCCCAAGTCGGAAGCTGAAAAGAAACACAACACCAATAAAAATTGGGAAACAATGAGTGTGAAGTCCCCCAAACTCACTCCAATCAATTCGACGACCAACATTTAGTAGAAAATTATGCCCCACACGCCTATGTGCCCGAAAAGCCTGACTCGTAACCTCATCCAGAATGCGCCAATCGTTTCAAGGTTCGTTTAATTAGATTCAGCGTCCAAAATTTAGTGGAAAATGATACCCCACACGCCTAGGTATAAGAAATCTCGAAAACATATTCAAAATGGGTAATATATAGCAATTTTGCCCATAACCTCTCCCAGTGGGTGCCAACCGCTCTGGGACCCTTTTCATTGGATTCAGCGTTCAGAATTTAGTGGAAAATGATACCCCACACACCTAGATTGCAAAAAATCTCAAAAATCCATTTTTCAAAATACTCATTTTGACCCCTTCCCCACCCGAATTCGGTCCGATCGGGCTGAAAAGTTTCGAGGACCAACTAGAGCCATGAACAAAATTTCAGGTTTTTTTTAATAATTTCTACTACCAAAGTCGGCGTGGACGGCGGACGGACATTTGCTAATTTTGATCTAGACACCTTGAAACGTCCAGAAAAATTTTTTGGGTCAAATCGGAGAGATTGACTTATTGCATGAAAACATAGGTTGATTATTCAAAGAAATAACCAACCATAACGTAATTGCTATGCAATTAATCACAATTAGCAATCGAAATCAGCAATTAATAACTCGCCATGTTCTGTGCTAAAAGCCATTGGAAAATGAAAGAGGCTCTCCCTCTAAACACGAACAGGTGAAATGTAAGCTGAATACCACCACAAACATTTCGTAGGACTTACAATAAGAAAGTGGGCTCTTCAATGACGTGGAATCGCCGAGATGTGACGCGTCCAGTCGTTTTTCTATTTACGCGTGCTACGTTCATTCGCGTCTTCAGTTTAGCGCCGACTGTCTCCCACCTCGCCTGCAGTCTTTGGCAGTCGATGCAGTCGTTGGAGTAGCTGATTCAAAAATACAGGTTTTGACCATCTGACAATCCGTGCCACATTCTACAGTTTTTATTCCACCTTATTAGAGACTTACAACATGACAAACCAATCTCCGGTCGTCGCACCGGAAGAAGCCTGTGTCAAGTGCTCGAAGGTTTCATCGGTCAGCTCCTTTACGATCGGCTCTTTATTGTCTGAGAAGAAATGAGCGACGGCGTCTTCGTCGTATTCACCTGAAAAACGCCATTGCGGAAGATTGAGTTTTAAAAAAGTTCAAGGCACACATTCAAGTAGAAGGTGGAAGAGGTCAGGAAATCACGAAATCCTGGAAAGAAAAAATATAATGAACGCTACAAATTCTTTCACACGGGTTGGTTATTCCTCGGACCAGGAGTTTCAATGACATGATCTATATCTATATATAGACGGTCAGTGCAATATTGAATAAGACGTAGGAGTCCACTTACCATCATGCGTTGATCAAAGGAAAGATTTCCCCCCTCCCTATCAGCCAGGTGATGTGTGTGTTCTGGGCTAGACTAGGTTCATTCTCAGAGGATACAGGAAGAATGAGGCTGAGGCACAGCTGTGAAGAATGACTCCTGGTAAAACTTGGCACCTCCACGAGGTCCATCCTGGGCGGCTACATGCAGTTTATTAGTAAGACTGGGCGGTAGGTGGCCAGTTCAGTGATTTCTCCTTTTTTGAAGAGAGGCACTTCTCTGGCTAGTTTGAAATTTTGTGGGAGCACTCCAGCCGATTATGCTCATGTTGAAGAGATGTTCCGCTATACTTCCTGCTACTGCCATCAATAACTGGACGGGAAATTTGTCAGGGCCTGGGGCCGAGCCTCCTCTCGTCGTACTCATAGTTTCGATAATTTCTTGTGGTTCGATTTAATGTAAGAATATGGAGTCGGAAGGACTGATATTGTGTGCAGTGTAGTTTATCTCAGGTTCCTAGATCAGGGCGATCAGGTTGATCCGTAGCGCGCACTCAGCTGGCTTTCCGATTCCCTTCGATATTCATATCACAGGTCCCGTTTATGGCAGACGATTCATGTTTTCTTGGGTTAGGACATCATAGGAAAATGGAAGAATCGAATGAAAAAGTCCGGGACCTCAACGGACTGTCAGAGCTCCAGAAGACTTCGAGATGTTAAAGAGGATCCTTCTTGCGATCTCCCCGTCGTTTTGCTTCAGACACGCTGCTTCTTTGAAGAAGATCCGAAGATGAGACGAATTCTTCACAGTTAACTCAGGCTCATCCATTAGTGGCCCGTCAGTTAAATGAACGCGACTTTGCTTCTTGTCAAACCGCTCGCGCTAACCGAAGCGCTCAGTAACATGCCACTCTCGTATTTTTCAGTGGTAAGGCCCATTTCCACCTTTCTGGCAGCGTCTTCTTACAATACATTTGGTATTGGAGTGGTGTCAATCTCCAAAAACCCCATGAGGAACCACTTCGTCGTGAACGAGTGATTACGCTGCACACAATTAGTCTCTCCGACTTCATATTCTTATATAAAATCGAACCACTAGAAATTATTAGAAAGAAGAAAAAGAATTAGGCTCGGCCTCTGGTCCCGACGAATTGCCCCAGTCCCGTTATTGATGGCGGTAGCAGAAAGTATAGCGGAACATCTCTTCAACATGAGCATATCGGCTGGAGTGTTCCCACAAAGTTTAAAATTAGCCAGAGTAGTGCACGTTCTCGCCTTGCCCCCCTCCCCTTTTTTTTGAGATGAAATCTTTTGAGGCTAGCTATGGTGCCTCATGGTTAGATACTAGGGGCGGCCTCCTCCAGTTATGTGGAAGTCAAATTCAGTAAATCCTCGCCCTCCCAACATCCCAACCTGGCACTAATCATCACATGTCTTTGGGTTGGACCTGGGACCAGTCTTAGTTGTCTGCCCGTGTGCTTTGTTGCTGGGCTCCTTGTTACTCGCTCTTTCCTCTGTGGAGAGACTCTGTATATTCTGCCGCTCTTTCCCATGCTTGTTCGCTTGATAAAATTTGCTGCACTAGCTCTACCGGAGATGGTGAGTTCAGACCTAGATCTGGCCACAGCTGTTCTCGTTGTAAACGGCATCGCTCACAGTCGGAGGTGTGTTTCGCGCTGTCTTCCGTGCCTGGGCAGTGCAAATATCCTGGGCTCTGTGCGAGCCCCATCCAGTGTAGGCATTGCTAGAAAAGGCCGTGTCCTGTGAAGAATAGCGTGAGGTAGTAGCTTATTTCGCCAGGTGGCCTCTCCAGCCAGCCTCTCACTTGCTCGATTCATTGACCCAGAGGGTCTGCCAGTTGTTTAGTGTCCTTTCCCGTTCTTCCTTGATCACTATTGCCTTCCTTGGTTCCATTCTTCTATCATAAATCCGTTTTCTTTCTGCAGCCAGTAAATGTATCGGGATGACCCCAGCCAGTACAAGGACAGATGGCTCCGATACTGTTCTGTATGCACTAACTATCCGTACAGCATGCCCCATACAGCATGACCAAATTGGTCACTGACATGAGTAGCAATCACTTGTTTTCATGCACGACGCCTTGTCTGCGGCTCTCCTAATGTGTTCCCAGAAGGTGATCTTTGTGTCTAGGATCCCCCCCCCCCCTCCAGGTACCTAGCTGACTGTCTGGTGAGGACCACAGTGTCCTCCATCAGTTCCATCGGCAACAGCGTCTGGATCCTCCAGTGAGACCTTTGCTTTCTCCACTGCAAAGGCCAGTCTGCGACCTTCCATCCAGCCTGTTACTGTCGTCATGACTTCCTTTAGTTTGTTGTGCCCTTCTTCAGTTGTCATTGCCAGAATGATTACAGCTACATCATCTGCATAACCCACAAGAAAGGTGTCTGTTGGCATTGACAGGCTGAAGATTCTGTCGGTGACTATACTTCCCTTACTGGAACGTTGTAGGTCGGGTGAGTACAGAGAATAATCCTCTCCTACCTGGATGAAATGCCTAAAATTTGAAATTTAACTACCCCAAACAGAAATATCACCCGCAATTTCCCACTGGTAAAATCCTAAAAATCCAAGGAAAAGAGAGTACTCATTATTCCTTCATCCTCTGAGAGTGAACCTAGTCTAGCCCAGAACACACACATCACCTGGTTGATAGAGAGGGGGAATATCCTTCCTTTAATTAACACATGATGGTAAGTTGACTCCCGCGTCTCATTCAATCTTACACAGACCGTCCCTCGCACGTTGGCGCCCAATTCAAATAATCAAGGTTATCTGCCGCAACCTATGGTCCTGACAAACATTACCTACTCATGGATCAGTTACGATATAATTATTTACATACCGTCGTACAGTAAAGGAACGCCATGTCTAAAGAAGACGATGGCTGGCTCCCTGGAGGGACTGTAGAGCTTGACAAGGGGGCTTCCAATGGACTTGACCACCCAAGCATTGCAGGTTTCGACGAGATCTTCTCTTATGCTCGTTAAAAGGTTTTCCACTTTGTCGCAGTGCTCGCATTTGTCTTTGGCTGAAAAAATGAATACATTTTTAGTCAAATAAAATAATAATTCGGGGTAATAATTCTTTTCTCACAGCTCTGAGAAATGGAGGACCATAGGCACTTTCCGAAGAATTACCAATGAAATAATACCTAGAGTCCCATAGCGGGTAGTGTGGGAACTAAGGTTCCCACTGACTGGTTCCTGAAGATGGAAGTATGGGTAACGAAGTGGTTTTTTAAAAGCTGCTCAAGATCCACTCTTATAATAATGAATAGAGGCCGACTGGGAGTCCTGTTTCTGACTCATTCTCTCAATGTGATAATAACATGATTGCTCTATGCAAAATTTCAGCTTAGAGTCTTCTAGATGGCCACTTTTCTCCTCCTGAATAGGCTGTATAGATTTTGAAGATTTCTAATTGCTGACTAAACGTGCTGTTATGGCCATTATCGGCCACCTAGCTCTTTCCTCAAACGCCGTTCCTGGTCCTGTTAATCACCTTTTACTAGTGAAATCTGGCTGTTTAATGTTAATGAATGAGCATAGTCCTTCGTTGGATATGCAATCTCGCATTATGGAGTATCAGATCAGACGTCAGCTGAATGGAATTAGATGTTGTCTTCGTTCCACTAAACTATTTTATTCCAGCTTCCCGTTGTCGTTTTGAGTCTGAAGATTGTTTTAATTCTCAACCAAAACAACAGATATGTTTCTGATTAGATGCTCTTCTCCTCTGGCAGTCGTCTCGCGCCCTACATGCCTCGCAGACCGTCTTATTTGGTCAGAAGGTGCCTGATACAGGCATCGTCTTTACTCTAGCAACGCCGTGAGCACCATTACATTTTCATCTTAAGCATAGTGGTAAATATGCACTGTCGAGGGGCCCCTGTCATGGCGCCCTAATATATCGATATGTCCTGTCACGCGAGATGATCGATAGTGTTGTGACGTCACAATAAACGATATGTCAGGAATTGACATCCTGCTATGCTCGAAGTAAGATCCTGATCAAACACTCCTTTTCACTCGATGGGAAAGAGCAGTTTTTGTCATGCAGACCCACTCAAACCTATCTTGCTTTGAAGGACATGGTCTGAGATACATATTCTTCTCTCATTCGGGACACACACACACTCTCGCAATCAATCCCAGATTCATACAAATCTCAATCACTCTTTCTGGTTGCTCATGCAACAAACACCCCAAAGAAAACAAATTAAACACTTCCATTCCAACAAAAAGGGAAACCTGTCTAATTTGGAAGCACTGACACAAATAATTATACAAAACAATGAACACAATGAACTAGGTCTAGTCTTCACAATGAGCTAGGTCTAGGCGCCTAAAAAAATGTAACCGTTTTTGTTTTCCCACTCTAGGACAATAGCCAATCGTAACGCATGATTACAGTGACGTATTGACATGCGCAAATGCAACGGACATAGATGATCGATACAGTGATCTCGAAGTCAAAATCGATATTTAGACGCTATATCAAGCATACTATAAAGGGGCCCCCGACAGTGCATTTCAACCCCCGTAGTTTATATGGATTTCATCATTGCTGGACTGAATCGTCGCGCATCTTCGATAGTGTTCCTTATTGTCCGACGATCAAGGTACACGGTCAGTACTGATGTAGAGATTAGACTGATAGAGTTAGTACTGATCAAGGGCTAACGAAGTTTTACGCAGGGTAGATAATCTTTGCTTTTTTTAGTTTTTAAAAGCTAAACTTGGCGGATTTTAGCGGGTTTTACGCAGGGTAGATAATCTTTGCTTTTTTTTAGTTTTTAAAAGCTAAACTTGGCGGATCACAGAAACTTGCCAAAGTCTTTCCTTTGGTTATTCGGTCAATCAACCTATGTTTTGGTTAAAAAAAGTCAATCTCCCCAATTCGGCCCAAATTTTTTTTTCTGGGCGTTTCAAGCTGTCTAGATCAAAATTGCCGGCCATGGAAGGTTTGAATACTACATTTCGAACTGGAAACTGGATCGAATTCCGTGATTTTTCACAAAGGACTTGTAAAAACGACGCAAACTCTTGAATTTCTGTTAATTATAAATTACAGCCTAACGTTTTTATTCATAATAAGACCCGCATGACTAGCTCTCAACGAACAGATGGAACGGAGCGGTATCAAGGTACTTCCAGCCACTGTGATTCATAATTCTATAAGCGTTAAAGGTATTTTTAGGACAAATGTTTTCGATGGAAACACATATGAATAAGTTGACTTACTGAATAGAACGATTACGTATTTCTCATTTCGAAATAAAGATAAAAGTTCCTCATCGTCGACCTTTTCCAAATTGTCAGACTCGCTAAGACCTGCTACGGCGAGGCAAGAAACCACCAAGAAGTATTTGAGATACATTGCTTTACACGACTTCCAATTCAAACTTCTTACTGATCTTCTACGTTTAGAATTTAATTCATTTCAAACTTGAAACAAAACAAACCCATTAATATAAATGTTATTATTCTCCACACATCAGCACTGAGTCAGAGATAAGCAAAGAAAGAGTAGGAATGGAATGGACATCGATGGTCGATATTATCGAAACATCAATGTTTTGCATGCAATGGTCGATTTTTCACCATCGATGGTACAGGTTTTGATACTATCGATCATCGATGTTATAATAACTTATGTTAAAGAGCATCGATTTTTTTGGTTGGTTATTCCTCGAATAATCAACCTAATAGGTTGATAGTATGTTTAAACATAGTATGTTTTAAGGTGTCTATAGCAAAAAACACACAGGGGTTGGTTATTCCTCGGACCAGGCGCATGGAGACTCATTTCTTCAACATGGGGGAAATGGGGAAACAGTGGGTGCGGCGGGTCCCAGACCTATTCCAATCGATTCAGGATCCAGAATTTAGTAGAAAATGATACCCCACACGCCCAGGTACCGGAAATCTCGAAAACGCATATTCAAAATGGGTAATATATACCCAATTTGACCCATAACTTCTTCCAGAGGGTGCCAATCGTTCCGGGACCCACTTCATTGAAATTAGCGTCCAAGATTTAGCGGAAAATGATACCCCACACGCCTAGGTTCCAGAAATCTCAAAAACACATATTCAAAATGGGTATTATATACCCAATTTGACCCATAACTTCTTCCAGAGGGTGCCGATCGTTTTGGGACCCATTTCATTGGATTCAGCGTCCAAAATTTAGTGGAAAATGATACCCCACTCGCCTAAATCGCCCAAAATCTCGAAAATCCATTTTTCAAAAAACACATTTTGACCCCTACCCCGCCCAAATTTGGTCCGATCGGGCTGAAAAGCTTGGAGGACCGTCCTAGGCCGGGAACAGACCCCTGACCCAAATTTCAGATTTTTAGAAAATTTTCTACTACCAAAAACGGCGTGGACGGCGGACGGCGTACGGCGTACGGACATTGACCTTTTTTGATCAGGACATCATGAAACGTCCAGAAAAAAATTTTGAGCCGAATCGGAGAGGTTGACCATTTGCATGAAAACATAGGTTGATTATTCAAGGAATAACCAACCAAAACCGTCCGTCCGCCGTCCGCGTGTTTTTGGTACTGGAAAATTTTCTTAAAAATCTGAAATTGGGGTCAGGTGTCTGTTCCTGGCCTTGGATGGTCCTCGAAAAGTTTCAGCCCGATCGGACCAAATTTGGGCGGGGTAGGGGTCAAAATGTGTTTTTTGAAAAATGGATTTTCGAGATTTTGGGCGATTTAGACGAGTGGGGTATCATTTTCCACTAAATATTGGATCCTGAATCGATTAGAATGGGTCTGGGACCCTCCACATACACTGTATTCCCCATTTCTCCCATGTTGAAGAAATGAGCCTCTATGTGCCTAGTCCGAGGAATAACCAATCCCCATGTAGGAATTTGCAGCGTTTAATTTTTAATGTCACGGGTAAAATGGCAAGAATGATATTTTACTGTCTGTTCATTTAACATTAACATATATGTAAGTATCCCCCAATATCGCTCGGTGTCGATAGTTTATGACTATGGTTAGAATCAGATTTATTTTTAAAAAGTCCAAACATGTGGATGGCAAACATCTTGGAAACAAGATTTTGGTCCGGTTCTACATCCTCTCAGGATGCAGAATGCTATCTACTATCGATAGTTACCCGACAAAATATCGATGGTACGAGCTATCGATAGTTTTCTTCCCTCAAAATTAACAAAACCCATAACCTCTTCCAATGGTGCCAATCGTTCTGGGACCCATAAATTCGATTCAGCGTCCTGAATTTAGTGGAAAATGATACCCCACACACTTAAATTGCAAAAAATCTCAAAATTCAATTTCTCAAAATTAACATTTGACCCCTACCCCACCCAAATTTGGTCCGATGGGGTTGAAAAGTTTCGAGGACCAACTAGAGCCGCGAACAGACCCTGACCAAAATGTCAAATTTTTTAAATAATTTCTACTACCAATGTAGTATGGCGGACGGTCATTTGCTAATTTTGGTCTAGACACCTTGAAACGTCCAGAAAAAATTTTGGGCCGAATAGGAGAGATTGACCAAGGAACCCAAGGAATAACCAACCAAAAGTGAAATTTGTTAATGGCCGAAATTTGTTCGATGGTGGCTAACATCGATGGTGAGAGGCCGATGTTTGATAGCCATCGATATTGACTTTGCGATGTCAATGGTAACATCGATATATCCTCTTCGATCCCATCCCATCCGGCGGCGTGGAAACCTTTGGGAAACCTGCTTCATCGTCATCGTTGAATAGGAGTGGGAATACAAGTAGGATGGCCGGTAGCAGTGAGTTCCACGACAGTGTCTCGCTCTAGCATCTAGCACTTCAACCTTTCAGTTTAGAAGTACATAGAGGCTAGTAATTAAGAGATGCATGGAATAAGTATTCCATGAAATACTTATTCCATGAAAGAGATGGGTATCGTTTTCCCACATTGATTATTTATATTTAGGAAACGTGGCTGCTTAAAACGCTTTGGGGGGGGGGGGGGGATCGGTGTTTTAATAAATTGATTGTTTTGTAACAGGGAAAAATGTAATTAGCGTCAAATCTTTCCTCGCATTTTTTCTTTTATCCTCTCGAGATTTAGTCTAATATCAACTTTTGCTGTCATTTTAAAAAGGACGTGTACAGGTTTAAGAGATGATAAAAACACAGACAACGAATTTGTTTTTGTGTAGATATTGGGGTTGCAATATATCAATAACTGATGTCCTCAATATATCGAAAGATCACTCAAGTCAACTATAAAAAATTTAGTTTTTTTTTTTTCAAAATTCAAAAGCGTAGAAGCAGCATTTATTCATGTTCATTTTTGGAGGTGATTACTGGCTTGTAGACTAAAAATCAATAAAGAACTGCTGAAATGGGCTTTGGTGGAATGGACTTATTTTGGGATATTGTCATCAAAACTGTTGCCAACATGAATATAATATATTAACCACTATACCTTTAAAACAGATGAACTGGAATACTTTGTATCTTCGTATCATCTGAATGAAGCCACAGAACATCGCTTAACTAGTAGGGTTGAACAGATATTAGTGAATAATATAAGTATTAAATGCAGGAGCAGCACTCTGGGATCTGTGTTTAGATAATCTCTTCATGGTCCACGCCACCAGGTTTGTTCTTTGTAGAAGGAGGGCCACTATCCACGAAGGTTAGCGACTATAAGCAAGAGAAGTGGTTACCTTCCCGACACTCCCCTTCAACCGGTTCTCGGAGTACTGGACCAAACTTAAATATCCGCTGCCATGAGTATGACACCGCTGGTCTTGAAGTTCCCGAACTGTGAATTCTCCGAAGATCTACACTACGACTTCTCCAAATATCTATACTGCAACTTCTCAGATCTGCACGGTATCTTCTCCAAAGATCTACGCTGCAACTTCTCTGAATATCTGAGCTGCAACCTCTTCATAGATCTAGTTGCAGCACCCTTGTCTTTCTGCTAGTAGGCTGTACAAAACCGCCATCCTCCGCTCGTGTTGACTGGGCTAGACCAGCCCAAGGCCTTTTAGTTCAGTCGATCCTGTATTCTCAATTGCAGGGGTTCCCAAACTTTTTTGTACCACGCCCCCCTCTGGTTACTTGGAGACCCTCCACGCCCCCCTACACATATCCATTTACAGCTTTCAATTTTGCAATACCCTATTTCCATGGTGCCGTACATACCAACTCCTACTTGTACAAATATGTGCCTACTTAATACAGTGAGTAGGTAGATTTTTGTTCACTGTCGAATGAACCCTACACGTCGCTGGAAGATGGCTGCGCATTGATGAGGCGCATTCTCCGAGGAGGAGAACGTCTATTCTTGCTTACCTTACTGTAGCGAAAGCCATAAATTCCTTAGTGGTCCAAGGGATATATATATATATCATAATCGAATCGATGCAGAGTTCGGGAACTCGCCCGAAAAATTATATTCTGTGCGCATCCCTGAAAATCCATTGACGAAACATAAATTTGGATTGATACCTTTTCTGTACATTTTAGTTGGTTATTCCTCGAATAATGAACCTACGGTTTTCACGCAAAAAGTCATGTTTGTTCTCCGCCGTTTTTGGTAGTAGGAAATTTTCCAAAAATCTGAAATTTTGGTCAGGAACCTGTTTCTGGCTCTAGGTTGTCCTCGAATCTTTTCAGCCCAATCGGACTAAATTTGGAGGATAAAAATGAGTGTCCTTTAATGGATCTTCGAGATTTTTGGCGTGTGAGGTATCGTTTTCAACTAAATTTTGAATACTAAATCGAATGGGTTGGGTCCCAGAATGATTGGCGCCCACCGAAAGAGGTTAAGGATCAACCTATTTCAAAAGAGGGTATTCGAGATGGTACCTAGGCGTGTGGGGTATGATTTTCCACTAAATGTTGGACGCTGAACCGATCAGAATGAGTCCGGGACACCCCCAATTTTCTCCACATGTTCCTGGTCCGAGGAATAAGTGAAAGAATTTACAGCATTTCACCATTTAAATAATGTTATCAATAATTTTGTTGTTTTTCTAATCGGAGATGCAATTTTTTTCCATGTGTCAAAAGAGGGTATTCGAGATGGTACCTAGGCGTGTGGGGTATGATTTTCCACTAAATGTTGGACGCTGAACCGATCAGAATGAGTCCGGGACACCCCCAATTTTCTCCACATGTTCCTGGTCCGAGGAATAAGTGAAAGAATTTACAGCATTTCACCATTTAAATAATGTTATCAATAATTTTGTTGTTTTTCTAATCGGAGATGCAATTTTTTTCCATTTGTATCTAACGTTTGATATCATTGAGTTAGGATGCAATTGGCCCCCTAACTTAATATACTGAAATTACTATGCATAATCCAGTTATTTTTGACAATTTAAATGTCATTAAGTGCACATCCCCATCCGTGAAAGCGGCGAGAGTTGATGAGGATCAGGAGTGCATTGTACGGACTGGAGAAAGTTTGTAGACAATTATAATTGTCTACAATCAGGCACAACGACAGTGGTTATGATAATTGATAATAAAACCCTCTTTTCATTCACTTGAAATTTTATTCAATTAAATATAAAGTTATCTAGTATTCTATTGAATTTTAATCCAAGGTTCAGCCAATCACTTCACTAGACGAACCGTAATTTACGAATCGCAAGGTTTTTCCCAAAATCCTTTCCTATTTCACGAAAGGTGGCCAGTTGATTTTGTCCAGTTTCAACATCGCGAATAACAACGAATCACTCGGTACCTAATAAATTTTTTTAATGTCGATAATGTCCCTCCTGAAGGAAGGAACAAAATACAGCTACGTGTTAGGGTATAGTGGCCATTGAAATGAGGAAGATCAACGCGAACATAAGACATTGAACGTGAGTAAAGAGCGACCAACCGAATTACCACTATAAATTTATAAATTCTAATTTTTTCCTATAAAACTCAGTCTGAACCATTCAATTTCAATATACTATAAAACTGGACCTAAACGAGAGTCGAGACTTAAGACGGTTGTAAGTTTACAGTGCACCAGTGACGTAAATATCAATGGCAAGTGCGGGATTTAGTGGCCGAAATAACTACAAGAATGGGAGGCATTGCGACAACGACTGTCGTTCTGAGTTGTGACACTGACGTCTGAACATCAAAAAGACCATGAGACTTCCACATCTGCTCATCACTGTCTCACCAACCGTGTCACAAAGCTCAACATTAAAAGAAGGAAATGTAAGGAAGCGACGAGGGATTTCAACCAGGATTTCCAGTGTAACTTACACTCTACATCAGACTTAAAAATACCAAGTTATTTACATCAATATTACAGACTATACTTGCACAATATTCGTTCAAGCGAAAAAAATCAAAACGCAAATAGCAACATCTTCTTCCGATCAAAATAAAATTAGGGATCAATTCGAAACAGATACGAATCGGGCCAATGAAATAATACTAACCAATTTTTTTTTGCTTCTTTGACAATACGTCAAATATTTTTAGATACTTTAGCGTTTCTTCACATACGCATTGGTCTAAAATCTTGATTCGAAAATTTGCTAGGAACACAGCTAAAGCTCCTTACACAAGGGCTTATTATTACCAAGAGCTAATCGGGACAATCCAAACAAACAGTCAAGGGAATAGCGGAGTTAGTTTGACTTTATCAAAAGGGATTTTTGAAAGGAGCTGACTACAAAATATTTGTAGCCTGTCCAAAGTCCTACAACTGAATTGATTATCTGTTATGAATAATTGTTTTTTTTTTCTCGTTCGAGGAGTCACCTCAAGCTTTCTGGCGATACTATAACGAAGATTATAACAGTAGCAAGCAAGGTACGGATGAGGTCAAGCGTCACGAAATTGATCGAATCTAATTCACGGGTAATATGCGTAGGTTTTTGGCTCTGAATGTCATCCAGTCATTACAAATATGAACTCTCAGTTTGAAAAACAATAATTGGAGGAGACGAAGAAAAGCAAACGGCACAGTTTCATACATTTTTTACGCTATTAACAGGACCTCAATCTTATTCTAGAGCGCCACCTAGAACCTACCAGAGATGGTGGCGCTCTCGGGTGGCATCTAGCCAATACCTTCTCATTACACGGCAGCAGAATTTTCTAAAGTTGGTCAAACTAACGCGGCACGCTTCTTTGTTTAGGTCACGTGAAGAGATTTGTGGCAGCAACACTCAGAAGACTAAACCTGCCGCCTGTCACCAATGACTCCTCGCGTTCTACATCGACTCTTCAGAGACTGAGTAAAGCGTTTAAGACGATTGCTATTAAATTTTGTACAGAAAACTGCGGAGAAATCTATTCAACGTGAAAAAAAAAACACTATTTTAAACCTATTCGACTGAACAAAAAATTTCAATTCAAACAGACATGACTCCTTGCCAAAGGGGTTCCACAATAAATGAGACGGGAATAAGGATACGGGAGACGAGGAACTAGAAGGTTTTCCCAGAGTCCACGTGAGGACGTTTGTAGAAGATATGTGCCGCAGGACTGAGAAATGAATCACGTTGCGTATCGTTTGGTCCACAGCCTGGCGATGCGGTCGTGCTCTTCCCGATTCTGAAGATACTGGGTCGCTATGCTGCCGACGAGTGGGTCAGCTGCAACAAAGAGAAATCGGTTGTGAACCAAATCTCGAGCGAAAGAATCAAACGTCTCTGATCGACTGATCACAATCTATGAATCGAAACATGAAAGAGGGAACCGTGAGTTAGCGGAATATAAGATGGAAGACGCAGAAATCGCGGTCGATGGTAGGAGACACCTAAAGAAGGGGTTATGGGGGCCCCAAGCGCGGAAGCCTGGTGGCTTGTTGTGCTTCTCTTAGGTGTCCCATTCTTTTAGTCCACAAACTGCCCTAGTCCCCTGATGAGGGTTGTTAGGTGGACTAACTTATTGCAGGATAGGGTTCTCATAGGGGTTTGCGTCCCAAAGAGGGTGTATCTGCGGGATGTAAGTGCTGGGCACTCAAAGATTATGTGAGTTGCAGTTTCGTCTGCTTCCGCATAGAATTTGCATAGAGTTGTTGGTTGTGTTACCCCTATGCGGTTCAGATGAAAACGCAGAGGAGCGAAGCCGGTTAGTAGGCCAACTATCGCTCTTAGGTCGCTGCGTTCAAGTCTGAGTAGGTCCTTGGTGAGTGATGGATGGGGTTTTGCCACCATACGCTTACTGTGGACGTGTCCCTCAATATTCCGCCATCTGTCGGTGTGTTTCTTGTACGTCCACTCCTTGATGGCTACCTCTTTTGGGCAAACCTACAGCCGGCTCTGGGCCCACAAAGGGGGTTTTTGAGCCCCTCCTGGCCAGCTCATCAGCTTTTTCGTTGCCCTCAATTCCCCTGTGCCCCGCCACCCACTCAAGGGACACTGTATTGCGGGCTGCTAGAGCACAGAGAGTCTGTTCACAGTCCTTCACCACCTTTGATGAGATGTTGGGTGCTGTGAGTGCTTTAATCGACGCCTAGCTGTCGGAGAGAATGCGGAGGTGTGCATTAGTATGTCCTCTCCTCAGACTCTCCAGGGCACATGCATTGCGGTCGAGCCAGATGACATTCACATTTCAGCGAACAGTAGGAATAGGATAGTGGTTGGATTCTGAGAAAGTCTGTACAGATCTGAATCGAAGGGCCAATCAAATACGGTGTAGGCCGGCGGAAAAGTGTTTCATTTGTGATCAGCATTCGCCACAAAATCGTAACAATGTCAATATTAGATTCCGAGGCAGGATCGCCTGCTTCAACATAAGCTGTCGACGCAATTTTTCAATTCAATTAAATCAAACGCAAAGGGTACGTAAAAGTGACATTCGTCAAGCCGATAGTGATCTCAGAACCTTCAGTTCCTGAGAACCTGATTTCGTATTATCGCAAAGGTTGCCGACTGTTGAAGCAATCTACAGTTTCGGTTCATTATTCTCCAAGGAAATGACGAACGCCTTCTTAGGGATACAAACCTCTATCAACCTGTTTTCATGCAAAAAGTCGATCTCTCCGATTCGACCCAAAAAATTTTCTGGACGTTTCAAGGCGTCTAGATCAAAATTAGCAAATCTCCGTCCGCCGTACACGCCGACTTTGGTAGTGGAAATTATTCTAAAATTCTGAAATTGTGGTCAGGGGTCCGTTCATGGCTCTAGTTGGTCCTCGACACTTTTCAACCCAATGGGACCAAATTTGGGTTGGGTATGGGTCAAAATGTGAATTTTGAGAAATGGATTTTTGGCGATCTAGGCGTGTGGGGTATAATTTTCGACTAAATTCTGGACGCTGAATCCAATGAAAAGGGTCCCAGAACGATTGACACCCACTGGAGGAGGTTATGGGTCAAAATGGGTACTTATTACCCATTTTAAATATGTGTTTTCGAGATTTTTGGTACCTAGGCGTGTGGGTTATAATTTTCCCTTAAATTTTGGACGCTGAATCCAATCAAATGAATCCCTGAACGAGTGGCGCCCTCTGGAAGAGGTTATGAGTCAAAATGGGTACCTATCTACCCATTTCGAATGTCTGTTTTCGAGATCTCTGGTACCTAGGCGTGTGGGGTATCATTTTCCACTAAATTTTGGACCCTGAATCGATTGGAATTGGTCCGGGACCCGCCACACCCACTGTTTCCCCCATGTTGAAGAAATGAATCTCCATGCGCCTGGTCTGAGGTTTAAATTAGTCTCCATGCGCCTGGTTCGAGGAATAACCAACCCGTGTGTAAGAATTTGTAGCGTTTTTAGATCCAGACACCCTGAAACGTCCAAAAAAATTCTTGGACCGAATCGGAGAGATTGACTTTTTGAATGAAAACAGGTTGATTATTCAAGGAATAACCAACCAAAAGTCAAATGTCCGTTGATGAACACTTGAGTACGCTCAGTAGCCCGGGAAGGCAAACATCTACCCACCATGCGCTTGTTATTGTATACAAGTCAACCTGGCAGTGCCCTTTCAGTGTCCATATCATAGGATACTAAATGCACACAAAACATTTGACACTGGACACTATAGAGGTCGAATTTCTTGTATGCTCAAAATGTGGATGGCTCACCAGGGTTGCAGTCTGTCAAAAGCGAGCAGATAGAGAGGAGCACTTTGGAGATGGTAAGCGCTGGAGACCAGTTGTCTTTGAGGATATCGAGACAGATGACCCCTTGGCTGTTGATATTGCAGTGATAGATTCGAGTTCGGAATGTGACCTGCAAGTCGATAAACATAAAACTTAATTAAGATGGCTTCAGAGACAGTTAGATGATCAAATCGTTTTGTTTTTCCATTCGAAAAAGTGCTTCCAATTTATCTAATGACTCCAGTTATTAGTGAATAGGTCGTTGATGTTACCTTCGGAGGCTTGAAGGGATATTCGGGCGAGAAGTGAATGTCGAGGAAAAAAACACCGCCTTCGTAAACAGATCCAGGAGGCCCGAGAATGGTTGAAACCCACTCATACAAGTTGTCTCCCTTCGGACCAGCGCTGTTAACATATACGTCAAGATGAATGGAATGAGGTGCAAAGATACAACATACAACGGGAATAAGACTATAATAGTAACTTCATCATTATTTATTACTTTCGTAACCCCAAGTCATCTCCGAATAACAAATCAAAATTATCATGGCGGCGATTGAGTCTTCTTGATAGGGGGAAAATTACAAAATCAATCATTCAGGAATTAAGGTGATAAGGCAAAAGAGCCACAACGTCCTATACAGATTCAAGTTTTTAAAATAAATGTATTGAAAGCTTCTTTTTATCCAGTTCTTATGAGCGTGACATCAGGGAAAATGTGTAGATCCCCATTTTGACCCATAACCTCTTCTGGTCCCCCGTCTCATTGGATTCAGCTTCCATAATTTAGTCGAAAATGATACTCCACGCGCCTAGATCACCGAAAAACTGGAAAATCCATTTTTCGATATACACATTTTGAATCCCTACCCCCTTACTTGTCCGTATGCGATGCCGATTTCGGTTGGTTATTCCATGAATAATTGTTTTTATTAAAAATTACTTCTGGGCATTTCAATGTGTCTAGAACAAAAAAGTCTGACGTCCCTCGGCCGTCCACGCCGATTTAGGTAATAGAACATCTTCTAAAAATCTGAAATTTTGATAAGGGGCCCCTTTCGACTAGTTGGTTTTTGAAACATTTCAGCCCGATCGGCCCAAAACTGGAACAGGGGGGAGGGGGGTTGGAAGGTGTATATCGAAAAATGGATTTTCGAGGTTTTTTGTGATCTGGGCGTGTGGGGTGGGGTATCATTTTCGACTAAAAGCTGAATCCAATGAGACCCCCCCCCCCCCAGAAGAGGTAAAGGGTTGAAATGGGGATCTATCTACCCATTTCGAATGTTTCTTTTCGAGATCTCTAGTACCTAGGCATTTGAGGTATCATTTCCACTAAATTTTGGACTCTGAATCGATTGGAAAGAGTCTCCATGCTGCTTGTCCGAGGAATACCCAAAATACTGTAAAAGAACCTGCAGCGTTTTTGATATCGAGTTAGTCGCAAGATCAAAATTTGAACCTGTTAACAAAGTGGAGGTCGCTAAGAAATACCAACCTGCAGTTTGGGGGAGGGTCCAGAGTAATTTCCGCCAGTTCTTTCTGAATCCTGGAAAACAAATCGATTTAGAGCAAGAGGCGAGACATTTTATCATATTATTTCATTCGCATTGTGTCCGCACTTCCCCGGGACACATTTGAAGCAATCGTGAAGTGTCTCGATAGAAGCAATTAACAATTATCACAGATCGTGTGGGGTATTGGTTCAACAGAGAACCGTTCTCAGAATCCTCATTCTGCCTCGAACGGAGTCAATTGAATCAAATATTGTTATGGCTCTTTTCAGACGACTCAACAGCAACGGCAGCAAACGAGGGAGAGGCTGATGGAATATGGATGCTTCCCAACGTTATTCAAAGAGGTTGAAGCTTATGGCAGACTCATCTTGAAGTATAAGTCAGTGAAGTATCTTGAAGTGGCCGCATAGGATTATAATGGGGTGTACCCACTGTTTAAAAAGTTGCACGTGAAAAGGCGAGTGTTACCATGGTAATTTTCTGCCTTATGAGAGGGGGGGGAGCGTTTTCCCCAGTGTACTAGAACCAATTCTAAGAAGCGCTTGTTTCTCTGCCCGTCTGGGAGTCGGTGCCAACACTAATTATAATATTTATATATTTTTGAGTTTAAATTAACGAAATTTGGTCATATTTTTGTTTTAAATGTAACAACTCAGTTGCCGAGCAGCCAGATGAATGTTTGGAAGGTGGACACGGCTGATGACAGACTCCCCAGGATGTGTTTCAACCGCCTGGTGGAACTCTTTCCTACCATGACTGACCGTAGATACAACTGGGCACTGCAGATGGAGAGTCTTTTTGAGCAGGCAGACTGCGGTTCCTGTATGGCGGATGCTGCAGAAAATCAGAAGGAGTTGAAGAGCACTTTTATTGAAAAACTCGGGGACTTCAGGAGGCATCTCTGCAGGATTGGGGTGCGCAATGGTACCCCTGACTGCAGATTCTGTGGCGAAGACGAGGAGACAGCGTCTCACATCGTCTTCAATTGTCCTGCCCTGGAACACAGGCGTTTCAGAACCTTCGGGACTTTGGACCGAGGGGACTTCCTCAACCAGGAGAACCTGGTCGGAGCTCTGCTGGATCTAGTCGGGAACACGGAGCTTCGACCAAGATGAGCTCCAGGGGTTAGCACAATGGGCCACTAGGTCTAAGTGGGGGGGGGGGGTTATGGACGCCCCCTTTACCCCTGTGTAACTAATCTAATCTGAATTGATGCCGCACCCTCTCCAGACATAGCCCCGAGTGACTATTTTCTGTTTCCTAACCTCAAAAAATGGCTTGGCGGTAAGAGATTTGCGGACAATGAAGAAGTAATCGAAGCTGAAAATGGGTATTTTGAGGAGCTTGACGAATCAGTCTATAGAGATGGCATTACTAGACTAGAACACCGCTATGAGAAATGTTGCCTTGGAGGAAATTATGTTGAGAAATTAAAAAAAAAAAAAAAAAAAATCTTAAAAGCGTGGTTTTTCTTGGTCAGGCCGGAAACTTATCGATCCACCCTCGTATATCATTTCAACGCTATATGCACAAATCTATTTGCTCTTGTACGATACATCAAATCATATCTGGCAATATGGCGTCGGGAGCCCGACACTGCAGATTAACCCAATTTACCTCTTTGCTGAGGTGGACAGTGCTTTCGACATCTTAGGATTCGGCTTGACTTCTTTGTTGTCTGTCTTAGCCGATTCGGGCAGGGGTGCAGCTCCGCGACCTCTTCCTCCAGTTCCACTTGATCCAGCACCAGACATTCTCACAGCCTTCTGTATATTGGAGAGAAATGTATGTGAATAAAAGAGAAAAATATCAGCAGAGCGCGACCGTAATCGTGCAAAAGCTGGGAAAATACATTCATTGCCGTATGTTTTTATTTTTCGGCTCATCTTCTACCTTACAGCTTTAGATTAGTTCTGATGAGACAGCAGCACGATACAAAGTATACTCACTGCCGGCTCTTCAATTTATTATACAATCAAACCCGCAATATGTAAGGCAAGAATATATACTACTAACTGTCAATTTAGAGAAAATACGCTGCAAGACCTACGTCAAAACGGTGGGAGCCCGAGTAAAAATGATATGAAGATTATCAAGTGATCCAAGAAACTATGCTCAAGGGAGTAGCAAGTTAATATTTCTGTCAGAGCGTTGTCATCGCTTGATGGGAAGTGTATCCTACACACCAAGTACCAAAGATGCTATCACCTCCAAAAATGCTGCCAATCATTCCTCAGTGGTTTATTATCCTCGCTCGTGTAAAAAAGCGTGTTTATTAAGGTCTCAACAATGAAAGAAAGACCTAATTAGAAAAATACGAAAGGGCATTTTGGTTGGTTATTCCTTGAATAATCAACCTATGTTTTCCGTTTTTGGTAGTAGAAAATTTTCTAAAAGTCTGAAATTCGGGTCAGGGGTCTGTTCCCGGCCTAGGACGGTCCTCGAAACTTTTCAGCCCGATCGGACCAAATTTGGGCGGGGTAGGGGTCAAAATGTGTTTATTGAAAAATGGATTTTTGAGTTTTTGGGCGATCTAGGCGAGTGGGGTATCATTTTCCACTAGAATTTCGGACGCTGAATCCAATGAAGTGGGTCCCAGAACGATTGGCAGCCACTGGAAGAAGTTATGGGTCAAATTGTGTAATATATTACCCATTTTTTTGAGTATGTGTTTTCGAGATTTCTGGAACCTGGGCGTGTGGGGTATAATTTTCCACTAAATTTTGGACGCCGAATCCAATGAAGTGGGTCCCAGAACGATTGGCACCCACTGGAAGAAGTTATGGGTTAAATTGGGTAATATATACCCATGTTGGGAAACCCACCTCAATCGATTCAGTGTTCAAAATTTTGAATTTCAAAAAGCAAAACTATATGCATACGTAACTAGGTCCCCGAAAAGGTCAAAAACCATCTCTACCGCTTCGTACATCAGGTGGAAAATTTGTTAGAACCAACTAGGGCTCAAACTGAGTCAAAATACGCAAAATGGTTTACTTTTACAGAGATCCAAAAGGCTTTTTCCAAATGATGAACATTTTACACTTCAATCTACACACGTAAAGATGATGATGCGTTCTGAGGAAGGGAATCGGGCCTAGAATCAATGCAGTTAGAGAGTCCTTTTTATCGAAAATCCAAGTAAGATCAATATGAATGAATGCATACGCTCGACTTATCGTAAAATTTGAACGTAAATTGACTAATGTCTCCAATACAACCGTTCATTCAGCGTTTGAATCGGTTAGCACTTAATGAATAAATTTAGGTGTCTTTAGTTTATATATTATATTTATTATATATTTAAACAGCAACTGATGGGACAATCGAAAAACGCCTTCAAACGCCACTCAGTATTTAAAGTAAAATTAGTTTTACGAAGCAAGCGGTTTTCTTTCCAATACATCAGTCTCAAAGAAAGCACGTTTGCTGAATCATCTTATTTAAGAGACTCAGCTTAGTAGGGTAAATCACAACAGAAGAAAAACAACCCATCCACTGCCTAGGGCCGGAGGTAAGGTCAAAATAATGTTTCGTCTAGTGGTAGATGTACGTTAGTGATGTCTTGTGAGAGGAATCGATACCCATGCAAAGAAAACTTGAAGCCCATTTCCGTTCTAGGATGAGACCAACTATGACTTGGTACACACATAAATTTCAACTAAAATGGAATGAGCATGAACTCGAATTCAAAAAAATTTAGCTAGATTAAAACAGATCACGTTCCAGAAGCGAGGGCCAGATATGTAGGATGGGTAGAAAAGGGGAGGGTAGGTACGTGAGACAAATTAAACGTAAAAGGAGAGTTGCAAACTGAGTGAAGAAGAAAATTAAATTTAAGAACGGCTTGGGTAATCAAACGTAAAAGTAAGTTCAATGTACTTGAGTAAGATGTAACAAAGTCGTCAGAGACAGCTTGGTTCTCATTCCATTAGGAGCAAATAATGAGGGCAAGCATAAATAAAAACAGAAAATGAGCACAGAGAGAACAATATCGACTAAAACAAGCTAAACGAAGATGAAATGTAAAGAGCGTTTAGGTGGCCACACCTCGAGACCGTGAACAAAGACTAGCCAAAACCTATAAAAAGTCTTTCGGGGGTTGACAAGAAATCGATAGGAAGGGAATAGTTTAGTCGAGGTGTTATGGTTGAAGATAAATCATGAAAAAACCGCGGAGAGAAGTCTTCACTTACTGAATCACGAAGGCAAATCCCTCGAGGAAATGTCGCCTACAATTCCGCTCAACTAGAAAAACATAATAAAAAATGATTCACGAAGATGCTTACAAGACCCAACCGGCGGCCATGACCAGAGTGCGGGTTCTTGTACCGAATGAACAATTGCCGATTATTCGAAAGGATACAGAACGAACAAAAAAACTCGTAGAACAATAGACGATTACGCTAAACTATGAATTTGTTCGGCTGATTTAATATTTATCACAATAAACTAATAAAATACAGCGGCAGAGCATCAGCCGTCTCTGGAACTGAGCTGAAGAAGATTGAGGAGTGGGGGATGTGGATCTTGGCTGGTAGAGGAGGGGTGGTGGCGTCTCCATGGAAAAGCAACACTGCTCTTAAGCAGAACGCAGGTTGGCCACTACAATACCGCCAAAAACGTTGCTACACGAATGTATTGAATAATTATATTGGACAATAATAGGTAGATTTTCATATCAAGTACGGGATCAAAAATAATTAAAAAATAAGATTTCATCTTAGTTCTCAAATTGACTCACCACATTGGAAATGTGTTATTGGAATAACTATCTTCAATATAAAGTCAATAAATTGTGAACCGGGTTTGTAATGAGCGTCTCAGTCGACAACAACTAGTAGAATTAACGCATTGAGTCAGGAATTGAGGGACATATTCTCAGATGCCACTGCCTACCCACTGCAAGAGACTTCAATTACGTCACATACAGTGAAGTGTGCGCTCCTGGTGGAGAAAGTTGTAGACGCTGCAAATTCTTTACAGGGGTTGGTTATTCCTTGTACCAGGAACACGGGGACTCATTTTAATCGATTCAGAGTCCATAATTTAGTGAAAAATAATATCCTACACGCCTGGATCGCAAAAAATCTCGAAAATCCATTTTTCGAAAAACTCATTTTGCGGGAGTGAGCGGCGCGTATTGCCGCCAAAATTCAAAGCCGCGAGCGGCTGCTTGCAAGAATAACTTCTAATACTATATATATAAAATTCTCGTGTCACAGTTTTTGATGCCATACTCCTCCGAAACGGCTTGACCGATTTTGATGAAATTTTTTGTGCTTATCCGGTATCTATGAGAATCGGCTAACATCTATTTTTCATCTCCCTAAATGTTCGGGGTAGTCCACCCCTAATTTTTTTTTGTTTATTTTCAAACTTTTGTTCCAATTTGGTGTGTATCCTAAGTGTACATCCTAAATTGGAGGTGACAATGAAGGGAGGCCAATTTGTAGGGTCCCAATTGGATGGTGCGATTGATCGTGCAATAAATCCACCTAAAACTACACTCACTGCATTTTTGAATTGTGTAATCGTGCGGATGATTTTGGTGCCTTTGCACGAACATTACTCTATTCACAAGTACCACGCTATTTTACATGGACTCAAACAAAAACATGGATGCCCTGCAAGCAAGGCTCACCAGTTGCTGCATGTCTCAATTTATTTAAATCAAACGCCTTGGGGCGATTATTTACAGTCAATCCAAGACACACGGAGTGCTTTTATCTTCGACTGTTGTTGGTTAATGTTACTGGCCCATTATCATTTCAAGATATACGTAAAGTGAATGGGCAACAATATCCAACGTATAGATGCATGCCTTGCACTCGGCTTGCTGGAAGACGACAACCAGTGGGAATGCATGCTTGCTGAAGCTGCATTGGACTGTACAGCAATACAAATTCGTCTACTATTCGCTATAGTGTTGACTACATGTTTCCCAGCCCAAGCACAGATATTATTGGAAAATCATAGTTTTAGGAGATGTCTACAGGTGTTACTTCTGACCCAGGAAATTATTTATGCGGCAAAACAACGTTTGCCGGGTCAGCTAGTTTACAATAAAATTTACTCAAAGGCAATGGTCAACAACACGAACATTTTCCTGAAATTTCAATTTTAATTTTCCATTTGAAGGGTAATAAACAGAATCAAACAACTGTAGCCGAGGCAGGAGACTAAACAAGTTTTCAATCAAAAACTACTGCCAAAAGCTCACAGGCAGCTTGAATTGAACGTTATAGAATTTAACAAATACAATCAGATAAATAATTGCGATTCGCAAAAATAAAAAGGAACTCTGCTCGAAAATAAAATGAACATTATTGAGCCTAGTCGAGTTGAACTGATTTCATATCGCAGGCGCAGTTTAATTAATGATAAATGTATCCATCTGTAAGGGATGATGTGTGTTTTTTTTTTAATTTTCTTTTTGTCTTCTCGATTCAAAATAGTTGAACGCGGTTATTTTTGAAGTCAACGACCACTGTCCGGCCGTCAGGGGTGAAGCAAACGCCGCTCGGGCGATCAAATTGACCTTCGTTGGTGCCGTGAGAACCGAATTGGAAGATGTAAGTCCCTCCAGTCGTGAAAACTTGAATTCGGTCATTTTTCGAATCACTTATTACAAGGTTCCCTGAAAACCATGAAGGCAACGTTAGTGACGGGAAATGTTAGGTGCTTGCCTGGGGCTGAAGTACGAGCAATGTCAAACTCATTCTCTCAAGAACATGAGTTTTTTTTTTAATTTATTAATTTTTTTTTTAACAAGAGATTTACTGTCATATTAAGTCGTGAATCAAACATGAGAAGAGAAGTCAGGTGCCCACATTTTTTATATTAAGTACGGAGGGTTTTTCCAAATCATGCATGCAAACCAATGCAGTTTGATCAAGGAATAAGGAAGGCGGATTTGCACATGTTGGTGAAATCAAACAAGTACCTGCCTATTTACCTAATAACGAGTTGGGCGAAGGAAGATCACCTATCTAATGCACCCTCAGCAGGGTTATAAAAATTACCAACTACTAAAAACAATAAAAATTATTCAGCAATGGTTCTTTATGGCCCTTACTCAGGTATCTGAGCGAGCCTTTGAGATTCTCAGATTAGATATCCTTTACAAAAAATTCCGAGTACATATACAAATCCTTCATTCCTTGTGCCGCAAGTGATTCGGTTAATTCAGGTCGTCAAAAACCATCTCAAAGACCCGCATTACAAATTAACAACATTAACACATTCATACTGATACCCTCCCAAAATTTGGTCCAATCGGGCTGAAAAGTTTTTAGGACCTACTAGAGCCAGAATCTTCCTACTACCAAAAATGGCGCATGGACATTTTAGTTTTGTGATCATGAATTTATTATATTATCAAATTGTGGGGCGGTTGACTTCTGGCATGAATACATAGGTTTATTATTCAAGAAATAGCCAACTAAAATAAAACATTGCTCTGCATTCTGAAGAGAAAGTATTCTCCTATTCATTATTTGAAAACAGCCGACTAAATTAATAAGTGCAGAAAGAATGAAGTGATAATTATACAGCTTCATAATATATTTGTAATGAAAATCGATCACCTTGGTCGTCCACAGCCACTCCTTGAGGGCGCAGCAGCTGTTTGTAACTAGTTCCTGGCTCTCCGATAGTTCGGTAGGTTTGGAAATCCGGATCAACGACCAGGATGCGATGATTGTTGAAGTCCGCGACGAAGATGTTCCCTTTAGGATCAAGACAGATGCCTCTTGGGGAGAAACGTCTACATTTGTCATTTTCCCTGAGAATCGAGAATTTATTAAGGAAAATTCCGTCATCAGTGAACATCTGAACCCGGAAGTTTTTGGAATCGGATACCAATATTTCACCATTGGCGTTCACTGCAACGCCCCAGGGGTACGAAAACTCGCCGTCTGAGGAACCTTCTCGACCAAACTTGAATAAAAATTGTCCTTGTGGAGAGAAAACTTGGACACGGTGGTTGTCCTTGTCGGTGACAATTATCTGCCCTGATCGCCCGAGAGCAACGCCGGCCGGCCTGTCGAAGGAACCAGCCTCAACTTTGCCGTACTCTCCAAATTGGCGGAGGAATTTTCCCTGTTTGTTGAAAATTTGAACCCGGTGGTTGCATCGGTCAGCGACGATTATGTTTCCGTCAGCCGAGCAGCAGATGCCCCACGGCCAACGAAATTCACCAACGTCGCCTCCGTTTCGACCAAAAATCAATGTTGGCTTCCCTACTCGAGAGTATCCAAACTTCCGGTAAACCCCAGAATACAATCGTCCTACAAACGGACATGGGTCTATATTGCTCGGGTTCTTTTCCGCTGCTGGAGTAGCAGCAGCAGGCGAGCTGAGCGATGGTGGCGTGACAAGTGAACTTGCACCACTATTCCCAATCGAGCCATACGGTTTTTGCTCGACTAGAGTTACCCTTCCCATTTTCGAAATGCTCGGTAACAAACCCGCATCTGGGTAGACGAACCCCATAGTACTACGGGGAAACACGGCTCTCTCCTGCACATCTTTTGCGCGGGCTATTTGCTGCGAACAAACTGTGACGACTTGAAAAATGTCGGCGGGATCTACTCTTTCAACGACGTCCGCTAAAATGCGCGAAATTTCCGAAAACGTTGAAGATAAAGTCTTGAACGTTGAGATCTCATTCATGACGGATTCCGACTGAAGAGTAAGCGAAGCGCGCAGAGCGCTCATCAATTCTCTTTCGCGTCTGTCCAAATAAAAGCGAAACTCGTTCATGAGTTGTTTAATTTTTGATTCAATCACTCCATACTCAATCAACATGCTCTCCTGCCATTGAGTCGCCGTGCTGATGGACAAAACTGACGACTCGGCTCCATTGCGAGCGACCTCCAAAAGTTTCACTGAGGTTATCATGGCATGACTCATGGATTCTGGCAGGTGACACAGATTATGGCCATTGTGATCAATTGCAATGCAGAAGTGGCAGGCGATGTCAGAACAGGTTTGGCAGAAGATGAGTGATTCTGAATCGTGAGTCTTCCCTTGTAGGTCAATTTTAAATGGCTCTCGTGAAACTACGTTAGATCCAAAACTGCGTCTTTGGCGATCGCAAGTAACGAGTAAGCTGGGCTTCTCGGAGCAAACTCTAAGAGAATTTAGGCCATCGTTTGGTTTGGTATTACAGGTGTCAGGGTTACATCTGGCTTCCGATACAGGAACTCGGGTTCGAACTTGATTTCGCTCCTGAAAATATATATTCTGTAAAACGAAAAATGTATCGTTGTTGTGCCTGAAGAATTTTGAAAGAGGTTGCATCCCAAATTTTATTTCTAAAATATTCTAGCTACAACCCGGATGTGAGTATACATCCTTATGTAAATGTTGTAACGATGATGATGTTATAAGTCAAGAGCAGCTGCGGTAATGGCACCAGTTTCCAAAACCTATCCAGAATTTTCGTATTTTAAGCCATTAGTCTGATATTACTATTATTCTCATTGGTTTGACCGCCTTCTTGCCCCCCCCCCCCTCCCACGGTGTGCTCCCTTACATAGAAAGTATCTTTCTGCAGACTATTTCAGCAAAAACGTGTACTTCCTTGATAAAATGTAAGCTCCAACCAACAAAGGCCCCAGATGGTGTCAAAGGTATTCAAAATTTTCACACAATTTTAGGTCTGGACAGAGGACGGTGGGTTCCCGCTTTTTAAATTGTAAGAAGAGAGAAAGAAGACGCAAGTAGGATATTTTCATGGTAGTTTTCTTACATAATATTTAAGGAATCAACTCGCAAACTACTGTCTAGGAGAGGGGCATGTCTGGCCGAGATGAGATTCGATTTCTGAGGTTCTCAGGTTCAATGATTTTGAATAAGTTCGACCGCTTATTGGCCAATTCAATGAAGTTGACAAAGATAATTGTTCGACAGCCTCCCAAATCACACGGGCATTCGCGTTTTGTAGTTGCCAGAAGAATATTGCAATTTGAAAGAGTAGGTAGGTACCTGAATTCGTCACGATACTAACCTCCCGACTCGAGCGAGGAGTTTTGGCTTTGTTCATGAACTGCGTGTTTCCACGATCGCATTTTTCTCGCCAATGAGCGCGTAGACATCCGGAGCACAAGGTTTGTCTACAGGCTCGGCATTTCAATTTCAAAATGGCGACGGCATCGCAGTCCTGACACTTGTTTTGTTTTTCAACGTCGATAGAAACTTGATTTTCGCGATTGTCTAGCCATAGTCCGAAGGAAACACACGGGCGTTCGAATGGTTCTTCGGACAATGGTACCTGCGCGGAGATAATGGATAAAATTTATTTTTTGGAAATTTTATGGAGAAGATGGAGTAAATTAAATTTACTAAGGTTTTTTAAAATAAAAAACAAGATGTCAGCTCGAAGTATTATGGGATAGGTACCGACCTGCCAACGAATTATGGTTTGCTGCTCACTTGATGGGCTAATATTTAGTGTATTATGGATAAAAGAGAATAGCAAGAAAAACAGAGATAATAATCATCTCTAGCTGATTCCCCATGAGAACTTTACGTGCCGCCTAAACCGCCAGCCCCCACTAATCACCTTTGACTAATAAGGGATTTTTCAACTGGGAAAGGCTTTTAAATTCTGATGTTGCAGCGCATAGTACAAGCACAATACTAATTTTGTCGTAGTTTATTACGTCTGAGAGGCGGAAGATGAACCCAAGATGTTCATCATTAATTGCACTTCATAGAGCTTCTATAATTTCCTAACAACTCGCCATCCTCAAGGCTGAAATACATTTCGATTTACTGTCGAACATCAGGCGTGCGACATTAAAAGCATCCAACATACCTCTCCTTGAGCAAAATGAGGGTCCCAGAACGATTGGCACCAACTGGAAGTGGTTATAAGTCAAAATGGCTATCTATAACCCATTTTGAAAGATTTTTTTCGAGATTTCTGGTATCTTAGCGTGTGGGTTGTGATTTCCCACTAACTTTTGGACGCTGAATCCAGCGTGAGACGGGTCCCGGAACGATTGGTGCCCTCTGGATGAGGCTATAAGTCAAAATGGGTGTCTATTTACCCATTTCGAATGTGTTTTCAGATTTCTGGTACCTAGGTGGATGGGGTATCATTTTCCACTAAATTTTGGACGCTGTATCCAATTAAATGAATCCTGAAACGATTGGCGCCCTCTGGATGAGGTTATGGGTCAAAATGGGTACCTATCTACTCATTTCGAATGTCTGTTTTCGAGATTCCTAGAACCTAGGCGTGTGGGGTATTATTTTCCACTAAATTTTGGACCCTGAATCGATCGGAATGGGTCCGGGACCCACCACACCCACTGTTTTCCCCATGTTGGAGAAATGAATCTCCTCTTCGTTCGAGGAATAACCATCCCGATTGTATGAATTTGCAGCGTTTCCTTTACATGCGGCTACACATTTAATAACTGATTTTTCTTTTATAAATTTAGAAAAAGAAAAATCAGAATGTATAGGATATGAGGGCAATCTCGTAGATTCTATTTGGAATAAGGTGTTTAGGAAAAAATGGTGGAAATAGACTATCATTAGATACCTCCGTTTCTTATTGGAGGCTTGGTTTTTTATTCATTGACGAAACTCCAAACAGTCGACAGAATCACACCACTGTTCGGCCCTACACAAATATCACCATACGAATACGAATGTAAAGGTGGAAATAGAGCATACTGACTTGTGGTATTCCCCAAAAATAAATTCTATCATGTGTTCAGGTAGTACGCAAAATTGCAACATCCAAACCATTTCTTACAGCAGATTCCTCTTCCCCTTCTGCTGTTGCACATGAAAACGTATATACATCTCACAGCGTTTTGGGGTGGAACACAGAGTAAAATTGTACTTGTAGGGCTGGCGGTTGGCAGCGCAGAATAAGATAGGTACGTAGGCAGGTAGAACCATGTGTACGTCGAGCAAACACCACAACATATCACAAGGATCTTATCAAGAGGGGTGAGAGTAAATTTGCTCGCGTACTTGCAGTTCTTTTATTGAGTTCAATGTGCTCGAGAAATTGAACGGGAAATCGTATTTGCTGTCAATGTTTCGACATTTTCGCTGCTCGCTTGCACTCTGGACGTTCCAGATGGGATGAGATTTAGAATTCACTTGTTCGGATCGGTCTGAATTCGAATTATGCCAAAACGACGTCAAGTGTTGGTCATTAATTTCCTGTAGGGACAGCAGTATTAGAAGCGTCTACCCTGAACGTCAATGTAAACAGCGGTATCCTCGTACGTACAAAAATTATTCCCTAAAAGTCGCCGATTCAGTAACTTGGGCCGACCCGTGGATACCATATTAATTCATTCGACACTGCCAAATGTACGTGGTTAATGAAACCCACGTCTGCTTCCCAAGGTTTGAATTATTCGTATAATATCATATGTTCAACCATGATGCATTTGGATTATTCGTTGAATAATCAACCTATATTTTCATGCAAAAATCTCTCCGATTCGGCCAAAAAAATTTTCTGGGCGTTTCAAAGTGTCTAGATCAAAATTCGCAAATGTCCGTCCGCCGTCCACGCCAATTTTGGTAGTAGACAATTTTCTAAAAATCTGAAATTTGGGTCAAGGACCCGTTTCCGGCTCTAGTTGGTCCTCAAAACATTCCAGCCCGAACCAAATTTTGAAAGGGGGGGGGGGGGGTTAGGGGCAAAATGTGTTTTCAAAAAATGGATTATCGAGATTATCGACAATCTAGGCGTGTGGGGTATCATTTTCGACTAAATTTAGGACGCTGAATCCAATGAGGCGAATTTTGGAACAATTAGCGTCCACTGGAAAAGGTTATTGGTCAAAGTAGTACTTACCCACCTATTTCAAAATGGGTTTCGAGATTTCTGGTACCTAGGCACGTGGGGTATCATTTTCCACTAAATTTTGGACGCTAAATCGATTGGAATGAGTCTCCATTCGTCTTGTCCGAGGAATAACCAACCTATTTATATTTACAGTTTAGGAATTTGAAGTATGTTTTGCTTAATACCAGGTAAGTAATAGTGATTACGCAGTTTGCGTTTCTTAAGTTTTGAATGATTGGAATGAGTCTCCATTCGTCTTGTCCGAGGAATAACCAACCTATATCTATTTACAGTTTAGGAATTTGAAGTATGTTTTGCTTAATACCAGGTAAGTAATAGTGATTACGCAGTTTGCGTTTCTTAAGTTTTGAATGATGTGTAGTTATTTCTGGGGAACAAAATTAAAATTTAATTCGCGTTGTGCTGGACTTAATCCAAGTTTATTGCTATTAGATATTTTTCAATACGCAGTTTTTAATGGATAAGTGAAAAGGTTTTTTAAAAATACACAATACAAAAGAAAAAAAGGCTGAAAATGCTTCCACAATGGTTTATCATAAAACAGTGTGCCAGGACACCTTCCAATCAATTTTAGCGTCTCAAACACAGTGGAACATGTACCTATCACTGATTGGTCCCCGAAAATTTTGAAAACTCATTTTCAAAATACTCAAATAATCACCGTAGGTCATTAGGAGGCCAACCTACTGGTATTTAACCGATTTAGCAAGAAAAAAAGTATGTGGAAGTTCTCAAAAGTGATAAAAAGTCGAGCTGTAAGAAAATTTTGATCCATATCTCGAATTTGGCGTACGAAAATTTAAAATGTTTACAGAATTGTCCACTACTAAAAACGGTGACGGCAGAACGTATGTATGTGATCTGGACATCATGAAACGCAAAAAGTTGATACATTTTAGGGCAAATTGGAGAGATTGACCTCTAGCATGACATCATACGTAGATTTTTCAAGGAATTTAAGGCATAATAAATGAAAAAGCTGCACATTTTTTTACAGGGGTTGGTTTTTCCTCGGACCTGGCGCATGGAGACTCATTTCTTCAGGGAAAATGGGGGAAACATCCCCATGGTGGAATGGGGGTGGGTGTGGCGGGTATCGGACCCATTCCAATCGATTTAGCGTCCAAAATTTAGTGGAAAATATTCCCCACACGCCTAGATCGCGAAAAACTCGAAAATCCATTAACTCCAAAATACACATTTTGACCTCCACCCCACTCAAATTTGGTTCGATCGGACTGAAAAGTTTTGAGGATCAACTAGAGCCGGGAACGGACTCCTGACCCATATTCCAGATTTTTAGAAATTTTTTTACTACCAAAGTCGGCGTGGACGGCGGACGGACATTTGCAAATTTTGACAGACACCTTGAAACTCTCAAAAAAATTTTTGAGCAAATCAGACGGTCCTCAGAATTTTTCAGCCCGATCGGACCAAATTTGGGCGGGGTAGGGGACAAAATGTGTATTTCGAAAAATGGGGTTTCGAGATTTTTGGCAATCTAGGCGTGTGGGGTATCATTTTCCACTAAATTTTGGATGCTAAATCCAATAAAATGGGTCCCAGAACGATTAGCGCCCACTGGATGAGGTTGTGGGTCAAAATGGGTACCTGTTTACCCATTTCGAACGTGTGTTCGAGATTTTCGGTACCTAGGCGTGTGGGGAATCATTTTCCACTAAATTTTTAACCCTGAATCGATTGGAATGGGTCTGGGACCCACCACACCTATTGTTTTCTCCTTGTTGAAGAAATGAATCTCCATGCGCCTGGTCCGAGGAATAACCAACCCCTGTGAATGAATTTGCAGGGTTTTTTTTATCTATCATTGAAACGCCCAGAAAAAAATGTTGGGCCGAATCGGAGAGATTTTCTGCATGAAAGCGTAGGTTGGTTCCAAAATGGAAGAATCACTTAATAAATTCTATAAAGAACGATCTTGAGGAATATCACTTCCCTTGCTGCTAATCACACTACCTACACTTAAAAAATTAAGGTTTTTTTTTTTGGAAATCCGTGTAACTTAACATCGATAAATACTTCAAACTTACCCAACTCCACGGAGACCATGACTTCCCACCTGCTCCGGCCATGGCGACTATTAGCGGTTGTTCCCGATCCGAACCCTTTTCGAGAATGGGGGGCTGTCATTGTAAAGGTAATGGTTCTAAACAACGGCGGATCGTAGCAAGAACAGACAGGTCTGCTTTTCATTTCTTTACCCCTTTCCCATCCTTCGCAACAACTAAATATGGGAATGTTGGGTCGTCAACATACCTAGCTCACATGTTTTCGTCTTGCTGGGGCCTTTCTTGAGGTGATCATAATATTATACGTCGTTTTAGATATGTCGTTCTATCTATCCTTTCAAACTCTTAAAACAATAATTATTTTCTTCAAGTTTTCCACTTCTTGAAGAGTGCGGATTTCTTGTCCCAAAATGTCGACTCCTTTTCTTGGTAATAATGAAGGGCTCCCAATAAGCTATTCACTGTAATAGGGATTGTACAAAATGACAGAATGCGCTGATATTTGAGTTTGAAATTCGAAAGAATGAACCTTTTTATTTATTAGCTGATTTACAATAGGTAATAGGTAATTCCATTATTTACATAGTTACAAGACGCAATCATTTATATAACCTTTCATAGAAATTTCGAGATGAAAAACAGTTTTCAATCAGAATTAAAGGGAATGTAAATTTTACCTCGGTATTGGCCAGAAGGAGGAAGCTTCCAGTGCAAGAATCATGCAGCGGCTTAGGATACCTCATATTATTATTTCAAACAAAACATTTCTATTCTCCATAGGTACTAACTGCCTCTTTCCAAAAACTCGTTACATAGTGAGTTAGCTCAGATTCATGTAATGCCAGCATTGTGTGATATTAGCGAATTAGCGCTACGGAAATGAAAATATTCAAGCCATCTCTTACCAAGAACTTATCAGCTTAAGATTTTTCTTCTACTTAATAATGTAGCGTAGGTATCAAAAATTGGAGAGAGGATATCAAAAGATAGGAGGATGAAACTGGTTGAAATCGGTATGTCTAAGGGACCCAGAAGAAAGAGGGTTTGGGTGTAAAGGTGAACCAGTCACATGGCACGATAGGTCGAGGGGATTCGGTTTGTACCATGGTATCTGATTTAATTATCAACTAACCTATTTTTTTTTTTTTTCAATAAAAGGGTGCCTTGATTCGAGGAGAAACAGAAAGTGCAATGGAAGACTCAGATCAGGCAGAAAGCATGCGCCTACTAGCTCCTGAACATTATTGTTCATTAGCCTGAAAAATCAGAAATTCCGCACTTACTTTATTATATACCCGACTGAAGATTTTCAGTGATATGTAGGAGTTAACTAAACCAATTTGAAAAGTAATAAATGACAAGACCGTCCCTCTTTGGATACTGCATGATCCAACTACCCGTTGATCCTCGTAAAGCTCAACCTCCCATTTCCAGGTAGCTACTTGGCCCGAATTTCAAGCTATAAGCAAGACGTTAAAACTTTCAATAGTTGGTAGAAGTATTACATTAGAAGATTGAATTTCGCATAATTTGTTTTTGGGGAAAAAAATTGACCGTTAATTGTAACAACTTTGAGACATGATAGTTCCCATGCAAATGGAGCAGGCAGAAAAACGAAATGTACACTTGGAGCTGTTTAAAACCGAGCAACTACCAAAGAAAACAATGAAAAGGCCGAGGTTATTCCAAGAATTCGAGTATAGTGGTAAAATAATACGTATTTTAAAAGATTGTCAGTTTTCACCTTACAATTGGTTTGAATGAAAAATTACATAAATAAAAAGCCAGTATTAGCGAGTTGCTCCATCTTTACATGGCAAGTTCGAATAGTACAGTTCAATTGAACTCAAAATTACAAATGTCGAGTAATCTGGAGATCAGTCGATAATGAATTTAAAAAATTTAGGTACATGCGAGCGGAGATAGAGGTACGCGATGCTCTCTTTCTCTTACAAGAAGGTGATGATACAATGGATTTCCAGTCTCTAGTCTTATTTATAGTTATCGATTTCGCCGCAATAAGTCAAATTGAAAATATTCAGAAGCAATTATCGAATTATACTGGATTACCGTACCGGAAATTCAAAAGTTACAAGTTAAATGTAAACGTTTTTACGATTCTACTGAAGACGAATTTACTTATGAGCCACAAATTTATTTAGTCAAGGTACGAATACAAGTAGTTGGCCAGTAGTTCTCGATCCAGGCAACTTCATGTGAATAAACAATACCGTTTTGATAGAATATTAATAGATAAGAGTGACGTGTAATTGGCTTCCGCTTAAAGAGGAAATTTCAAAGCGGAATTTAAAATGAAAACATGCTCAGAGAGAAATGTTTTGTTTCATTAAAACATCCGAGACATTCCATAAACATTGTTTCATAACACCTGAAATATTTTAAAGTTACCGATTCGCAGATAGTTATTCTACCAAATGTATGAGAAAAGTAGACCTAACAAAGGTATTAAAATTGAAGAGGATTAATGTGACCCGATCGCAATGGAAAATAAGTAGCCAGCAAGCATCGATCAGTGCAGAAAAACTCAAGATAAGTGTTGTAACGAACAATCAGCAATAGGTACCAAAAATATTCCTAGAGGAAAAGCTCTTGTTCGGTTATACTCACTGGCGTCCTCTGAAAAATGTACTTCTTCCCTAATTCAGATAAATGTCTGAACAAATTACTCAACTGTATTCAATTCTCTATACAATCCAACTGGAAAATTCTCAAGAAGAAACTATTCATAGCGTTAAAGATGTAAATGATAGCGAGTTAGGTACACATAAATCACAATCGGGTCAGTACATTTCATCATCAATATTTCTTGAATTTATCAACAATGACAAAAAGTATTGTATCACTAATTTTATTCCTCAATTTACAATGAAAATTTGACGTTTGGTGCACTTATCACAGGTCTACTCAATTCCAAAACGACGTAACAATTATTCATAGAAAACAACAAAACAAAACAAGGAAAATCCCGCATGAGTGCCTTGTGCATGTATACACTTTTGTTGGAGATTCATAAATCAATAAAATAAATGAACCCAAAGAAGTTCATGAACTCTAGCGTAACTGCGGTCCTTTTCTTTCCGTTTGACACTGAGTCAACGCGAGTAAAACTATAAATAAAAAAATCAATGATGATGAATGGACCCACCTCTATTTTGTCTGTTTTGATAAATTCTTTCATTCTTTTTAATTTTGTAAGAAAAAATATATTATGATTTGTGGGCACTGAAGTGGGGTAGTTAGGG
>CM033998.1:18789124-18818056 GCA_019603395.1 Cyrtorhinus lividipennis | reverse complement strand
TTTGTTGCAGCTGACCCACTCGTCGGCAGCATAGCGACCCAGTATCTTCAGAATCGGGAAGAGCACGACCGCATCGCCAGGCTGTGGACCAAACGATACGCAACGTGATTCATTTCTCAGTCCTGCGGCACATATCTTCTACAAACGTCCTCACGTGGACTCTGGGAAAACCTTCTAGTTCCTCGTCTCCCGTATCCTTATTCCCGTCTCATTTATTGTGGAACCCCTTTGGCAAGGAGTCATGTCTGTTTGAATTGAAATTTTTTGTTCAGTCGAATAGGTTTAAAATAGTGTTTTTTTTTTCACGTTGAATAGATTTCTCCGCAGTTTTCAGAACAAAATTTAATAGCAATCGTCTTAAACGCTTTACTCAGTCTCTGAAGAGTCGATGTAGAACGCGAGGAGTCATTGGTGACAGGCGGCAGGTTTAGTCTTCTGAGTGTTGCTGCCACAAATCTCTTCACGTGACCTAAACAAAGAAGCGTGCCGCGTTAGTTTGACCAACTTTAGAAAATTCTGCTGCCGTGTAATGAGAAGGTATTGGCTAGATGCCACCCGAGAGCGCCACCATCTCAGGTAGGTTCTAGGTGGCGCTCTAGATAAGATTGAGGTCCTGTTAATAGCGTAAAGAATGTATGAAACTGTGCCGTTTGCTTTTCTTCGTCTCCTCCAATTATTGTTTTTCAAACTGAGAGTTCATATTTGTAATGACTGGATGACATTCAGAGCCAAAAACCTACGCATATTACCCGGTAATTAGATTCGAACAATTTCGTGACGCTTGACCTCATCCGTACCTTGCTTGCTACTGTTATAATCTTCGTTATAGTATCGCCAGAAAGCTTGAGGTGGTGACTCCTCGAACGAGAAAAAAACAATTATTCATAACAGATAATCAATTCAGTTGTAGGATTTTGGACAGGCTACAAATATTTTGTAGTCAGCTCCTTTCAAAAATCCCTTTTGATAAAGTCAAACTAACTCCGCTATTCCCTTGACTGTTTGTTTGGATTGTCCCGATTAGCTCTTGGTAATAATAAGCCCTTGTGTAAGGAGCTTTAGCTGTGTTCCTAGCAAATTTTCGAATCAAGATTTTAGACCAATGCGTATGTGAAGAAACGCTAAGTATCTAAAAATATTTGACGTATTGTCAAAGAAGCAAAAAAAAATTGGTTAGTATTATTTCATTGGCCCGATTCGTATCTGTTTCGAATTGATCCCTAATTTTATTTTGATCGGAAGAAGATATTGCTATTTGCGTTTTGATTTTTTCGCTTGAACGAATATTGTGCAAGTATAGTCTGTAATATTGATGTAAATAACTTGGTATTTTTAAGTCTGATGTAGAGTGTAAGTTACACTGGAAATCCTGGTTGAAATCCCTCGTCGCTTCCTTACATTTCCTTCTTTTAATGTTGAGCTTTGTGACACGGTTAGTGAGACAGTGTTGAGCAAATGTGGAAGTCTCATGGTCTTTTTGAAGTTCAGACGTCAGTGTCATAACTCAGAACGACAGTCGTTGTCGCAATGCCTCCCATTCTTACTTGTAGTTATTTCGGCCACTAAATCCCGCACTTGCCATTGATATTTACGTCACTGGTGCACTGTAAACTTACAACCGTCTTAAGTCTCGGCTCTCGTTTAGGTCCAGTTTTATAGTATATTGAAATTGAATGGTTCAGACTGAGTTTTATAGGAAAAAATTAGAATTTATAAATTTATAGTGGTAATTCGGTTGGTCGCTCTTTACTCACGTTCAATGTCTTAAGTTTTCGTTGATCTTCCTCATTCAATGGCCACTATACCCTAACACGTAGCTGTATTTTGTTCCTTCCTTCAGGAGGGACATTATCGACATTAAAAAAATTTATTAGGTACCGAGTGATTCGTTGTTATTCGCGATGTTGAAACTGGACAAAATCAACTGGCCACCTTTCGTCAAATAGGAAAGGATTTTGGGAAAAACCTTGCGATTCGTAAATTACGATTCGTCTAGTGAAGTGATTGGCTGAACCTTGGATTAAAATTCAATAGAATACTAGATAACTTTATATTTAATTGAATAAAATTTCAAGTGAATGAAAAGAGGGTTTTATTATCAATTATCATAACCACTGTCGTTGTGCCTGATTGTAGACAATTATAATTGTCTACAAACTTTCTCCAGTCCGTACAATGCACTCCTGATCCTCATCAACTCTCGCCGCTTTCACGGATGGGGATGTGCACTTAATGACATTTAAATTGTCAAAAATAACTGGATTATGCATAGTAATTTCAGTATATTAAGTTAGGGGGCCAATTGCATCCTAACTCAATGATATCAAACGTTAGATACAAATGGAAAAAAATTGCATCTCCGATTAGAAAAACAACAAAATTATTGATAACATTATTTAAATGGTGAAACGCTGTAAATTCTTTCACTTATTCCTCGGACCAGGAACATGTGGAGAAAATTGGGGGTGTCCCGGACTCATTCTGATCGGTTCAGCGTCCAACATTTAGTGGAAAATCATACCCCACACGCCTAGGTACCATCTCGAATACCCTCTTTTGAAATAGGTTGATCCTTAACCTCTTTCGGTGGGCGCCAATCATTCTGGGAGCCAACCCGTTCGATTTAGTATCCAAAATTTAGTTGACAACGATACCTCACACGCCAAAAATCTCGAAGACCCATTGAAGAACACTCATTTTTATCCTCCAAATGTAGTCCGATTGGGCTGAAAAGATTCGAGGACAACCTAGAGCCAGAAACAGGTCCCTGACCGAAATTTCAGATTTTTGGAAATTTTCCTACTGCCAAAAATGGCGGAGAACATTTTTGGGTGAATCAGAGGGATGACTTTTTGAGTGAAAACCAACCGTAGGTTCATTATTCCAGGAATAACCAACCAAAATGTACAGAAGAGGTATCAATCCAAATTTATGTTTCGTCAATGGATTTTCAGGGATGCGCACAGAATATAATTTTTCGGGCGAGTCCCGAACTCTGCATCGATTCGATTATGATATATATATCCCTTGGACCACTAAGGGATTGATGGCTTTCGCTATAGTAAGGTAAGCAAGAATAGACGTCCTGCTCCTCGGAGAATGCGCCTCATCAATGCGTAGCCATCTTCTAGCGACGTGTAGGGTTAATTCAACAGTGAACAAAAAATCTACCTACTCACCGTATCAAGTAGGCACATATTTGTACAAGTAGGAGTTGTTATGTACGGCACCATGGAAATAGGGTATTACAAAATGGAAAGCTGATATGTGTAGGGGGGCGTGGAGGGTCTCCAAGTAACCAGAGGGGGGCGTGGTACAAAAAAGTTTGGGAACCCCCGCAATAGAGAATACCGGATCGACTGAACTAAAGAGCCTTGGGCTGGTCTAACCCAGTCAACACGAGCGGAGGATGGCGGTTTTGTACAGCCAGAAAGACAAGGATGCTGCAAAAAGATTTATGAAGAGGTTGCAGCTCAGATATTCAGAGAAGTTGCAGCGTAGATCTTTGGAGAAGATACCGTACAGATCTGAGAAGTTGCAGCATAGATTTTTGGAGAAGACGTAGCGTAGATCTTCGGAGAATTTGCAGCGCGGAGCTTCAAGACCAGCAGTGTCACACTCATGGCAGCGGATATTTAAGTTTGGTCCAGTACTCCGAGAACCGGTTGAAGGGGAGTGTCGGGAAGGCAACCACTTCTCTTGCTTATAGTCGCTTACCTTCGTGGATAGTGGCCCTATTTCTACATTGAACAAACCTGGTGGCATGGACCATGAAGAGATTATCTAAACGCAGATCCCGAAGTTCTGTTCCTGCATTTAACACTTATATTATTCACTAATATCTGTTCAACCCTACTAGTTAAGCGATGTTCTGTGGCTTCATTCAGATAATACGAAGTTACAAAGTATTCCAGTTCATCTGTTTTAAAAGTATAGTGGTTAATATATTATATTCATGTCGGCAACAGTTTTGATGACAATATCCCATAATAAGTCCATTCAAGCAAGGCCCATTTCAGCAGTTCTTTATTAATAATTTTTAATCTACAAGGCAGTAATCACCTCCAAAAATGAACATGAATAAATGCTGCTTCTACGCTTTTGAATTTTGAAGAAAAAAATAACAGTCAATTTTTTGAAGTTTACTTGAGTGATCTTTCGATATATTGAGGACATCAGTTATTGATATATTGCAACCCTAATATCTACACAAAACAAATTCATTGTCTGTATTTTTATCATCTCTTTAACCTGCACACATCCTTTTTAAAATGACAGCAAAAGTTGATATTAGACTAAATCTTGAGAAGATAAAAGAAAAAATGCAAAGAAAAGAATGACACTTTAATATCTACATTTTTCCCTGTTACAAAACAATCAATTTATCAAAACACCGTTTCCTAAGTATAAATAATCAATGTGGGAAAACGATACCCATCTTTATTACTAGTCTCTACTTTTAAACTGTAAAGGTTGAAGCGCTAGATGCTAGAGCGAGACACTGTCGTGGAACTCACTGGTACCGGCCATCCTACTCGCATTCCCACTCCTATTCAACGATGACGATGAAGCAGGTTTCCCAAAGGTTTCCACGCCGCCGGATGGGATGGGATCGAAGAGGATATATCGATGTTACCATTGACATCCCAAAGTCAATATCGATGGCTATCAAACATCGGCCTCTCCCCATCGATGTTAGCCACCATCGAACGATGGCCATTAACAAATTTCATTTTTGGTTGGTTATTCCTTGAATAATCAACCTATGTTTTCATGTAAAAAGTCAATCTCTCTAATTTGGCCCATGATTTTTTTCTGGATGTTTCAAGTTCAACTTGTCTAGATCAAAATTAGCAAATGTCTGTCCGCCGTCCACGCCAACTTTGGTAGTAGAAATTATTCACAAAATTTGAAACTTTGGTCAGGGGTCCGTTCATTTCTCTAGTTGGTTCTCGAAACTTTTCAACCCCATCGGACCAAATTTGGGTAGAGTAGGGGTCAAAATGTGAATTTCGAGAATTTGGATTTTTGAGATTTTTCGCAATTTGCAAAATTAATTCTAATAAATAAATTTTCAATTGTGTATGGGGTATCATTTTCCACTAAATTCTGGACGCTGAATCCAATGTATGGGTCCCAGAACGATTGGCACCATTGGAAGAGGTTATGGGTTTTGTTAATTTTGAGGGAAGAAAACTATCGATAGCTCGTACCATCGATATTTTGTCGGGTAACTATAGATAGTAGATTATAGCATTCTGTAACCTGAGACGATGTGGAACCGGACCAAAATCTTGTTTCCAAGATGTTTGCCATCCACATGTTTGGACTTTTTTTAAATAAATCTGATTCTAACGATATTCATGACCAAACTATCGACACAGAGCGATATTGGGGGATACTTACATATATGTTAAAGTTAAATGAACAGACAGTAAAATATCACTGTTGCCATTTTATCTGTGGCATTAAAAATTAAACGCTGTAAATTCTTACATAGGGGTTGGTTATTCCTCGGACCAGGCGCATGGAGACTCATTTCTTCAACATGGGGGAAATGGGGAAAACAGTGTGTGTGGCGGATCCCAGACTCATTCTAATCGATTCAGGATCCAAAATTTAGTGGAAAATGATACCCCACTCGCCTAGATCGCCCAGAATCTCGAAAATCCATTTTTCAAAAAACACATTTTGACCCCTACCCCGCCGAAATTTGGTCCGATCGACTGAAAAGTTTTGAGGACTGTTCTAGGCCGGGAACAGATTCCTGACCCAAATTTTAGATTTTTAGAAAATTCTCTAGCACCAAAAACGCGCGGACGGCGGACGGACATTTTGGTTTTTTGCTATAGACACCTTAAAACACCCAGAAAAAATTTTTGAGCCAAATCAGAGAGGTTGACCTTTTGCATGAAAACAGGTTGAACCAAAAAATCGATGTTCTTTAACATCAGTTATTATAACATCGATGATCGATAGTATCGAAACCTGTCCCATCGATGGTGAAAAATCGACCATTGCATATAAAACATTGATGTTTCGATACTATCGACCATTGATGTTCATTCCTACTCTTTGCTTATGTGTGACTCGGTGCTGATGTGCTGATTTGTGGAGAATAATAACATTCTTATTAATGGGTCTCGTTTCAAGTTTGAAATTCATTAAATTCTAAACGTAGAAGATCAGTTAGAAGTTTGAATTGGAAGTCGTGTGAAGCAATGTATCTCAAATACTTCTTGGTGGTTTCTTGCCTCGCCGTAGCAGGTCTTAGCGAGTCTGACAATTTGGAAAAGGTCGACGATGAGGAACTTTTATCTTTATTCCGAAATGAGAAATACGTAATCGTTCTATTCAGTAAGTCAACTCATTCATATATGTGTTTCCATCGGAAACGTTTGTCCTAAAAATGCCTTTAACGCTAATAGAATTACGAATCACAGTGCCTGGAAGTACCTTGATACCGCTCGGTTCCATCTGTTTGTTGAGAGCTAGTCATGCGGGTCTTATTATGAATAAAAACGTTAGGCTGTAATTTATAATTAACGGAGATTCGAGAGTTTGCGTAGTTTTTACAAGTCCTTAGTGAAAAATCACGGAATTAAATCCAGCTTCCAGTTCGAAATGTAGTATTCAAACCTTCCATGACCGGCAATTTTTCTAGACATCTTGAAACGTCAAGAAAAAAAAAATTGGGCTGAATTGGAGAGAATTTTCTGAACCAAAACATAGGTTGATTGACCTTTTCAGGGAATAACCAAAGGAAAGACTTTGGCAAGTTTCTCTGATCCGCCAAGTTTAGCTTTTATAAACTAAAAAAAGCAAAGATTATCTACCCTGCGTAAAACTTCGTTAGCCCTTGATGGTACTAACTCTATCAGCCTAATCTCTATATCAGTACTGACCGTGTACCTTGATCGTCGGACAATAAGGAACACTATCGAAGATGCGCTTACTAACCATTCAGTCCAGCAATGATGAAATCCATATAAACTACGGGGGTTGAAATGCACTGTCGGGGGCCCCTTGATAACACTCTTGATAAAGCGTCTAAATATCGATTTCGACTTCGAGATCACTGTATCGATTATCTATGTCCGTTACATTTATTTGGTGGTGACTTATTTGCGCATGTCAATATGTCACTGTAATCATGCGTTACGATTGGCTATTGTCCTAAATAGTGGGAAAACAAAAATGGTTACTGTTAAATATTTGACCACTTGGGACAGCTCAATTGCTCCCTGCATCAACTACCTACCTAGCGGGAGGAGAATTAACTACTTAACCAGTCATATCCTTACTTTGTTGAGATATGATCTACCTGTCTTGATAGAAGAAAAACCTCAAAAAAATGTAGAAGAAATATTACTCTTACATAAACAACAAGCAATACTAATTTATAATGTCATATCAAAGTAATGAAGTTCACCTTGCAGTTGTCAACACTGCAAGGCCTCCTTGTTTTCTCTCTTCTGATGCTTGGTGTCTTTCTGGTTGTGGCCGTGAGCTTGTTGAGATCCAGATTATAATGCCTTCAAGTGACTAAGTGTTGTTCAATTATTAAATCCAGTATTATCCATATTCATAGATCAATAGGTAAATAAGAAGTGGTTCATGTGTATGAAATTCACTGAAGAAACACCGATAATTTGGTGATGACATATTTGCGCATTGCGGCATTGTCCTAAAGAGAGGGAAAACAAAAATGGTTACATTTATTTGGCGCCTAGACCCAGCTCATTGTGAAGACTAGACCTAGTTCATTGTGTTCATTGTTTTGTATAATTATTTGTGTCAGTGCTTCCAAATTAGACGGTTTCCCTTTTTGTTGAAATGGAAGTGTTTAATTTGTTTTCTTTGGGGTGTTTGTTGCATGAGCAACCAGAAGGAGTGATTGAGATTTGTATGAATCTGGGATTAATTGCGAGAGTGTGTGTGTGTCCTGAATGTGGGAAGAATATGTCTCTCAGACTGTGTCCTTCAAAGCAAGATAGGTTTGAGTGGGTCTGCATGACAAAAACTGCTCTTTCCCATCGAGTGAAAAGGAGTGTTCATTCAGGATCTTACTTCGAGCATAGCAGGATGTCAATTCCTGACATATCGTTTATTGTGACGTCACCGTATCGATCATCTCGCGTGACAGGACATATCGATATATTAGGGCGCCATGACAGGGGCCCCCCGACAGTGCATATTTACCACTATGCTTAAGATGAAAATGTAATGGTGCTCACGGCGTTGCTAGAGTAAAGACGATTCCTGTATCAGGCACCTTCTGACCAAATAAGATGGTCTGCGAGGCATGTAGGGCGCGAGACGACTGCCAGAGGAGAAGAGCATCTAATCAGAAAGATATCTGTTGTTTTGGTTGAGAATTAAAACAATCTTCAGACTCAAAACAACAACGGGAAGCTGTAGAAATAAAATAGTTTACTGGAACGAAGACAACATTCTAATTCCATTCAGCTGACGTCTGATCTGATACTCCATAATGCGAGATTGCATATCCAACGAAGGACTATGCTCATTCATTAACATTAAACAGCCAGATTTCACTAGTAAAAGGTGATTAACAGGACCAGGAACGGCGTTTGAGGAAAGAGCTAGAAAAACAAGGTGGCCGATAATGGCCATAACAGCACGTTTAGTCAGCAATTAGAAATCTTCAAAATCTATACAGCCTATTCAGGAGGAGAAAAGTGGCCATCTAGAAGACTCTAAGCTGGAATTTTGCATAGAGCAATCATGTTATTATCACATTGAGAGAATGAGTCAGAAACAGGCCTCCCTATGTCGGCCTCTATTCATTATTATAAGAGTGGATCTTGAGCAGCTTTTAAAAAACCATTTCGTTTCCCATACTTCCATCAACAGGAACCAGTCAATGGGAACCTTAGTTCCCACACTAACCGCTATGGGGCTCTAGGTATTATTTCATTGGTAATTCTTCGGAAAGTGCCTATGGTCCTCCATTTCTCAGGGCTGTGAGAAAAGAATTATTACACCGAATTATTATTTTATTTGACTAAAAATGTATTCATTTTTTCAGCCAAAGACAAATGCGAGCACTGCGACAAAGTGGAAAACCTTTTAACGAGCATAAGAGAAGATCTCGTCGAAACCTGCAATGCTTGGGTGGTCAAGTCCATTGGAAGCCCCCTTGTCAAGCTCTACAGTCCCTCCAGGGAGCCAGCCATCGTCTTCTTTAGACATGGCGTTCCTTTACTGTACGACGGTATGTAAATAATTATATCGTAACTGATCCATGAGTAGGTAATGTTTGTCAGGACCCCATAGGTTGCGGCAGATAACCTTGATTATTTGAATTGGGCGCCAACGTGCGAGGGACGGTCTGTGTAAGATTGAATGAGACGCGGGAGTCAACTTATCATCATGTGTTAATTAAAGGAAGGATATTCCCCCTCTCTATCAACCAGGTGATGTGTGTGTTCTGGGCTAGACTAGGTTCACTCTCAGAGGATGAAGGAATAATGAGTACTCTCTTTCCTTGGATTTTTAGGATTTTACCAGTGGGAAATTGCGGGTGATATTTCTGTTTTGGGTAGTTAAACGTTAAATACGAGTATTAGGCATTTCATCCAGTTATGAGAGGATTATTCTCTGTATTCACCCGACCTACAACGTTCCAGTAAGGGAAGTATAGTCACAGCAGGTGCTGCACAGGGATCCATACTTGGACCAACCTTCTGGAAACATTTCGTTCGACAGAATCTTTAGCCTGCCTTTGCCAACAGACACCTTTCTTGTGGGTTAAGCAGATGATGTAGCTGTAATCGTTCTGGCAAAGACAACTGAAGAAGCGTACAACAACCTAAAGGAAGTCATGACAACAGTAACAGGCTGGATGGAACGTCGCAGACTGGCCTTTGCAGTGGAGAAAACAGAGGTATCACAGGAGGATCCAGACGCTGTTGCCGATGGAACTGATGGAGGACACTGTGGTCCTCACCAGACAGTCAGCTAGGTACCTGGGGGTGATCCTAGACCCAAAAATCTCCTTCTGGGAGCACATTAGGACAGCCGCAGACAAAGCATCGTGCATGAAAGCAGCATTTAGCAGGCCGAGGAAGGTTAAGGGCCCCCGAACATGCAAGAGAATGCTACTCACGTCAGTGACCAATTTGGTCATGTTGTATGGAGCAGAGACATGGGTAGACGCACTGTCTGTCGCTTCTGGTATTATGCGAGGTGATCTGTCTCACTCTACCAAAAGCGAATAATGCCGATACAACGGTGAGGAGCGCTAAGGATAGTTAGTGCATACAGAACGGTACCGGAGCCAGCTGTCCCTGTGCTGGCTGGGATCATCCCGATACATTCACTGGCTGCAGAAAGAAAACGGATTTATGATAGAGGAATGGAACCAAGGAAGGTGGGATAGTGATCAAGAAGGAATGGGAAAGGACACTTAACAACTGGCAGACCCTCTGGGTCAATGAATCGAGCGAGTGAGAGGCTGGCTGGAGAGGCCACTCGGCGAGGTAAGCTACTACCCAACGCTATTCCTCACAGGACACAGCCTTTTCTAGCAATGCCTACACTGAATGGGGCTCGCACAGAGCCCAGAATATTTGAACCGCCCAGACACGGAGGTCAGCGCAAAACACACCTTCCCCGACCGTGAGCGATAGCGTTTAGAACGAGAACAGCTGTGGTCAGAACTAGGTCTGAACTCACCATCTCCGGTAGAGCTAGTGCAACAAATTTTATCAAACGAACAAGCATGGAAAAGTACGGCAGAATATACAGAGTCTCTCCTCAGAGGAAAGGGCGAGTAACAAGGAGCCCAGCAACAAGCCACACGGGCAGACAAATAAGACTGGTCCCAGGTCCAACCCAAAGATACGTGATAAATATTACCAGGTTGGGCTGTTGAGAGGGCGAGTTTTTAGTGGATTTGACTTCCACATAGCTGGAGGAGGCCGCCCCCGGAGATTTCCTCATCTAAAAATGAAGGGGGGGGGGGGGAGTAAGTGCACTACTCTGGCTAATTTAAAACTTTGTGGGAACACTTCAGCCGATATGCTCATGTTGAAGAGATGTTCCGCTATACTTTCTGCTACCGCCATCAATAACTGGACGGGCAATTCGTCGGGACCTGAGGCCGAGCCTAATTCTTTTTCTTCTTTCTAATAATTTATAGTGGTTCGATTTTATATAAGAATATGAAGTCGGAGAGACTGATATTGTGTGCAGTGTAATCACCCGTTCACGACGAAGTGGTTCCTCATGGGGTTTTTGGAGATTGACATCGCTCCAATACCCAATGTTTTGTTAAAAGACGCAGCCAGAAAATGGATTTTCCATGGGTGGAAATGGACCTTACCACTGAAAAATACGAGAGTGGCATGTTACTGAGCGCTTCGCATGCGGTTAGACAAGAAGCAAAGTCGCGTTCATTTAACTGATGGGCCACTAATGGATGAAGCCTGAGTTAACTGTGAAGAATTCGTCTCATCTTCGGATCTTCTTCAAAGAAGCAGCGTGTCTGAAGCAAAACGACGGGGAGATCGCAAAAAGGATCCTCTTTAACATCTCGAAGTCTTCTGGAGCTCTGACAGTCCGTTGAGGTCCCGGACTTTTTCATTCGATTCTTCCATTTTCCTATGATGTCCTAACCCAAGAAAACATGAATTGTCTGCCATAAACGGGACCTGTGATATGAATATCGAAGGGAATCGGAAAGCCAGCTGAGTGCGCGCTACGGATCAACCTGATCGCCCTGATCTAGGAACCTGAGATAAACTACACTGCACACAATATCAGTCCTTCCGACTCCATATTCTTACATGAAAAGAAATTATCGAAACTATGAGTACGACGAGAGGAGGCTCGGCCCCAGGCCCTGACAAATTTCCCGTCCAGTTATTGATGGCAGTAGCAGGAAGTATAGCGGAACATCTCTTCAAAATGAGCATAATCGGCTGGAGTGCTCCCACAAAGTTTCAAACTAGCCAGCGTAGTACCTCTCTTCAAAAAAGGAGAAATCACTGAACTGGCCACCTACCCAATCTTACTAATAAACTGCATGTAGCCGCCCAGGATGGACCTCGTGGAGGTGTCAGGTTTTACCAGGAGTCATTCTTCACAGCTGTGCCTCAGCCTCATTCTTCCTGTATCCTCTGAGAATGAACCTAGTCTAGCCCAGAACACATACATCACCTGGCTGATAGAGATGGGGGAAAATCTTTCCTTTAATCAACGCATGATGGTAAGTGGTCTTATTCAATATTGCACTGGCCGTCTATATATATGTGATGTCGTCGTCGTCAATGATCTGCCCTTCCTCGTAGTTGGAAGGCATCATGATGGGGTTTTCACTGAGTGACACACGCGTCTCACGACAATAACAAGTCTAAAAAGGGTTTATTATGACGTATCAGAACTTTAACGTATTCGATTAATTACACCCAAACAAGCATACTCCCCCCAGGCATTCAATCAAAATGTTTATACTCAGAACACAATAACTTCTTGTCGTAGACGCGCTCTCTGATAACGTCTTCGACTGACTCCTGGAATGCGACTCCCTGACGCTCCGGTAGTGTCCGGAAGTGCCACACGGGGTGCTGTGAGCAGCTTGCGATGACACAAATGTGTTGTTCGGGTAAAATAACAGCTGGTGGGGAGTTGGGTAAATCCAATGAAGGTTGTAGGCAGCATAGAGGTCCGTCGGGCATCTCTACATCACATACAGATATAGATCATGTCATTGAAACTCCTGGTCCAAGGAATAACCAACCCGTGTGAAAGAATTTGTAGCGTTCATTATATTTTTTCTTTCCAGGATTTCGTGATTTCCTGTTCTCTTCCACCTTCTACTTGAATGTGTGCCTTGAACTTGTTTTAAAACTCAATCTTCCGCAATGGCGTTTTTCAGGTGAATACGACGAAGACGCCGTCGCTCATTTCTTCTCGGACAATAAAGAGCCGATCGTAAAGGAGTTGACCGATGAAACCTTCGAGCACTTGACACAGGCTTCTTCTGGTGCGACAACCGGCGATTGGTTTGTCATGTTGTAAGTCTCTAATAAGGGGGAATAAATACTGTAGAATGTGGCACGGATTGTCAGATGGTCAAAACCTGTATTTTTGATTCAGCTACTCCAACGACTGCATCGACTGCCAAAGACTGCAGGCGAGGTGGGAGACAGTCGGCGCTAAACTGAAGACGCGAATGAACGTAGCACGAGTAAATAGAAAAACGACTGGACGCGTCACATCTCGGCGATTCCACGTCATTGAAGAGCCCACCTTCTTATTGTAAGTTCTACAAAATGTTTGTGGTGGTATTCAGCTTACATTTCACCTGTTCGTGTTTAGACGGAGAGCCTCTTTTATTTTCCAATGGCTTTTAGCACAGAACATGGCGAGTTATTAATTGCTGATTTCGATTACTAATTGTGATTAATTGCATCGCTACAATTTTTGTTGGTTATTCCTTGAATAATCATCAAATGTTTTCATGCCAAAAGTCAATCTGTCCGATTCGACCCAAAAAAATTTTCTAGACGTATCAAGGTGTCTAAAATTCTAAAGTTCTAAAATTAGCAAATGTCCGTCCGCCGTCCACGCCGACTTTTGTAGTTGAAATTATTCAAAAAACCTGAAATTTTGTTCATGGCTCTAGTTGGTCCTCGAAACTTTTCAGTCCGATCGGACCAAATTTGGGTGGGGAAGGGGTCAAAATGAGTATTTCAAAAAATGGATTTTTGAGATTTTTTGCAATCTAGGTGTGTGGGGTATAATTTTCCACTAAATTCTGAACGCTGAATCCAATGAAAAGGGTCCCAGAGCGGTTGGCACCCACTGAGAGAGGTTATGGGCAAAAATTGCTATATTACCCATTTTGAATATGTTTTCGAGATTTCTTATACCTAGGCGTGTGGGGTATCATTTTCCACTAAATTTTGGACGCTGAATCTAATTAAACGAACCTTGAAACGATTGGCGCATTCTGGATGAGGTTACGAGTCAGGCTTTTCGGGCACATAGGCGTGTGGGGCATAATTTTCTACTTAATGTTGGTCGTCGAATTGATTGGAGTGAGTTTGGGAGACTTCACACTCATTGTTTCCACATTTTTATTGGTGTTGTGTTTCTTTTCAGCTTCCGACTTGGGAAACTCTACCACTACAACATACCTCGCTACGACATCACTTCATTCGTTGATTTTGCCTCCAACTTTTATAAAAATGCCAGATCGGAAAACGTTCCAGTGCCAAAAGCTCCCTTGTAAGTTTTCTATTTATTATTACTAATTCACTGTGATTTAATTGCAATTTTTAGGTAATACCTGCTGAGGTCAACGCTTGGCCGACAGTAATCTATAGATTCATGATACAAGATTATTCTTACGCCTTTTACCAGTTGAATGTGAAGCCGATTTTCATGTTAACCGTTGAGGTACCACAAGGGGCAGAGGAACCACATTTCTTTATATTGCGTCTCCACGCCTTAGGGGCTAATTGAATATTCTTCTGGCAGCAGTGGTATTTGAACCCACGAGGGCAACCACAATAGTGGACCACGATGGCACGTTAGTTCCCTCCCTGCAATACGGGGAGGATTATATTTGAAAAAATATAGGTAGCCCCCCTGTTTGACCTCGAACAAGTCAAGAGGGGGTTCACTGTAGCAGAAAGACCGCAGGCATCCTCCCCTCTTATCCTTGTCCTCCTACCACACTCCTTTCGCTACCCACGCCGTTTTCGGTACTATAGAAGAAAATTGAAATTTTGGTGAGGGACCGCTTCTGGCTCCAGTTGGTCCTCAAACTATTAAACCCAAATGATCATTATTCTTTAGGAATAAAAAGCGTTGACAGCTGACCACAACCAATGTCCGCCACTAATACTTGAATTATTCGTTTCTTCGGAAACCTTTCCTCTGCAACGTAGTTGGGTTTTAAGATACCTTCCTTTGTCAATAGTTTATCATCAAATGCCTTCATTTGACTTTCAGCGACGATTTCACCCAACTGATCGCGGACTACCTGCGTGAAAACCCCTGGGTGTGGAAATTGGTCTCGATCATCGCTGGCATCGCCCTCACGCTGACGTTTGTCAAACGACTTCGATCCGCTGCACAGGACAGTGTCACCCAATCTAAACCTGAGCCCAGTAAAACGGAAAAAGTCAAAAAGAGCAAATAAGTACTATTGTTGCTTACCATCACGACGGCTGAACTCACGAAGAAATGGACAGGATGCCGATTAGGTAAGCCATCAGATACTTTGAGGAGGTGAGCTAGCGGTGCGACACCATAAAGCTGTCGTTCATTTTAACAATGTAACACCATAATGCCTGATTTTGTTGATTGCCTCACAGAAATAACTGCGCTGTCTCACTGAGAAACTGTTCATTCTTCAAATTGTAAATTTGTTTTGATCGAGTGTTGAAATGAGAATATTCTACTGCTGTACTTATTTTTATCTAATAAAAGAACAAAGGTTTCTGCCTCAATGTCGAATTGGATGAAAATCCCTTTCCAAGCTGTAAGTAGATCTACTCTACTAAATGTTGTATGAGAAGGGTATGTTTGGTAACTAAAATATTGTTCCTATGCAAGTGCACTGGGTGTCCCACGAAATCCCGGCCTTGGTATTGGAGTGACTAGAATTTCTTTGCGAGATTATATTGCCGATACTTGCTCACAGACCTTACAGAAAAATAACTGTGGGCACTTGTACGGGTAACTTTCATCAACTAATACAAGGCAGACTGCGAACGAAGAAATCGCTGTTCTGACGTACCCATTATTGCGCATTGTACCAAGCTATTTTATTTTATCTATTAATTAATTTCTATAGATAAAAAAATATTTAGGTGTCTATTCTAGCGCTACCAGTTCCTTCCAACCCGCAGCCCTGCCTCAGTATTCTGACGTTTTGGAATGAGATTGGACGTATTGTTTCTGCGGGAGTGCTCGCCCGGTTGCCCCTATTGGCACCCGTAAAAAAGATAATACACCGAAATATCAAAATAAAATGTAATATATATTTTTTAGTTTCTTAAAATGACAACACAACAATAGAACAATCCGGGAGACGGACGAGCCCGAGAAGAAGAATACGCTGGCGCTGTGAAGGCTTGCCTCAAGCTTGGTTCACATGGACGTGGTTTCTCCGTTAGCGGCAACTGTGGTAGAATGGTGGGGGAAATACGTTTTGAGTTTGGGGTTTTCACATGGATGTGATGCGGCAAGCGCGTTCGTGGAGCTGATTGTTGGCAAATCGGAGATAACAAAAATGAGGAGAGCTGCGCCGAGACCCACAGCGCATGCGGTAACTGCGGCAAATATCAAATGATTTGATGTATACAGACCGCTTCAAAAATTCACCTGCGGCAGCTGCGATAGACCCGTGGAGCCAATCAGATGGCCGCCCAACGGACCAACGGAAAAGCCGCGTCCATGTGAACCCAGCTTAAAGGCTGCCATTGAACCAACTGAGAAGCCAGCGGGCCTTCGTAAGCGTTTAGTGACGCAGGACCACGTGTTCGACAGTAAATCCCCCCCCCCCTCCCCGCTTCATACAACTCTACTTCGTAAAGATCACACAACGCTACTCTGGACGGCTCTGCGTTTTGCTATTACCATGCTTCATTCTTTGCTACCCTGAAAAGCTGGTTGAGAGAGTGTGGTATCTCTGCGTCTCCATTATGAACTATACTCCATGGTTTCATCTTTGCTTTATCACTTCAATGTTCATTCTTAAAGGCCTAGAGCCCGTTCAAAAATCATGTATCACCTGGTGGATAAATTTGAATGATACAGGGTGGTAGCGTTCACCAATCTGAAACTGATAACTGCAAGTCTGCCATCTCGGAGCTGGGGGGTTCAGCTAAGACAACCATCTAAAGTTCCCAAAAATCGAAAAAATGTAAGTAATTGAGGAGAGTTGAAAGTTGTGTATAAGTTGCTACCAACCACGAGACAATAAAAAAAAAAAAAAAATCCAAGTGTGCCAACACAAGTCCAGTGTACAGACTGACGGTACTTGAAAAGAATCCATTTTTGAACGCAAAATTAAACTTTTTGCGTGCAATGTGTACAATCTCCCTGCAGTGCAGCCCAACTCCCATACCGGTGTTCTTCGACTTAGTTGGATTATCTCTGTTTCTACTGCCTTCCATTTTATCACTAGCACACACCTCTTCTTTAGCAGAAAATAGTATTAATCTCTCTTGAATTAATCAAATCCACCAACAATTCTTATTTCTATTATGTTTTCCTGAATGAACATTTTTGAATACTGCTGTTTCCTTTGTATATTCCAAAATCATTGCAGCTGCAGTAGCTTTACGCAACGAAAATAGATTCACCACCAGCGATGGGGAATAAAGAAGACTTTTCAACCGTGATACCATTCCATAATTTCTGATCAAAATATCCCCAAGGAATTCAGAAACCAAGCCAGCTCCAGTGTCCTCATTTGTACATGTAAATCGCTAGGGTGTGTCAAAAGCTATTAGGTAATGACTCGTAAACGCGCCTATCCTTCCCAATATTCTGAGTACAACCAGAATCGATTATGGCCTTGAAGATATCACTTACCATCACTTGCATATAGGACCACGTCGTTTTAAATGAAGAGCGTTGGAACTTTTAGAGGAAATTGGCGAAAATTCTGTTGCTGAGTTTGTGCCATCACAATCGTATTCAGGCTCTACAGGGTATCCCTGTGGATATCCAGACTACACAGAGATGACTCCCCCTCTACTACAGCAGTCACCTAAACACTCCCATGATTCCACTGACGCGGGATATTTGCGCCTCTTGTCTTCTCATCTACTTTGATTCAAACATACTCTAGGGGTGGGTCAGAATGCGAGGAATCTCAGGGTTTTATTCCAACATTATTTATGATATTTTATTTTTTTAATTGATTTACTATTGTTTCTACGTAGCTGTTGTTTTCTCAGGACCGAATTGAAACGTTTCAGGTGAATTCATGAGAATAAAAGTCATGACAAGAATAACATATTTCGTTGGCCCACACTGCCGGTTTTAGCTGAAGTTCTCATTCAACTGGCCGAGCGCTCCATTCTCATCTTCCTGCGATAGTGACCTGAAAGAAGAGTGAACGATGACTCAAAATTTCTACGTGTAATCTTTGAAGAGAGACATCCCCACGAATTAATTGTTCGGCTGAGAGTCTTGAGATTTGAAATGACGACGAGATGTCAGTTGAAATGATAATCCGCGGAGTAACAAACTCCGATTCCAATTCCCTTCGTAATTAAGGGGACCGGGATGTCATCCGTCCTCATAAAGCTTGACAAGGAAAGAAAGGAGGCCTCCCAGACGAGTTTCATATCTTACCCTCGCAGAGAAATAAGGCACTTGGCATCCACAACCATCTCCAGATCTGACCAAATTAACCAGGGAATTAATTAAATAATCTCTGTTTAAAAGGGCTGGAGAGAGCCTTAATCACTCCGTCGCTCCGCGGAAGTTGCAAAGCACAAAAGCTTTTGCCTTCAGGAGAAATATTCACGTTGAGGCGTATGCGCGTTCGAGCTCTGTAATGTTAGCAAGGCTTTTCAAAGAATTCACTCTCACAAATTATCTCAACCTTCATCATTCATATGAACTCATATACGAATGTCGTTTCTTCCTACAATCCATTCAGAAAGGAAATGAATGGAACTCGGCACAGATGAAATCCTGTATTTACTTTTCACTCGTGCATGAATACACAGGAATGTCGTACGTGCACAGTTATACCTTCCCAATGTATCCTGATAATAAATCACTCATAACCTGGCGCATCATTAAGTAGCACTCTTCCTTCAAGAGCGTGGCATTTTTCTTTAGAAACATGGTCATCAGGAGCGACTCACCACCAGTTCTCACTAAAAATACCTTCAGCATAAAAAATTAACTAATCATCTACTAATCAAAACCGATATGAATGTAAGGGTATGAAGGCTATGCTGAGTCTGATTCCCAAATAAACTGCGTGCAAGTTAAGCATAACCGAACACATACCTAATATCGTACTCTACTCATTACGCATCTTTTTGCCTTCAAGGGCATTGCATTTTCCTTCGTGACCAGACGGCACCGATGCTCTCCTTGTTGCTTAGCATCCGGTGACATCCGTGATAAATTTGTCTGCCATTCACACAGTACCGTACCGTAACAACAGAAGGGAAGAAGACACTGGGTTCAGAGTCAGATTCGGATTAACATTATACCACAGACGGATTCAGTCATTACCTGCGAATGTGGACAACATGATATTGGCTACCTGCGTTATACTCAATTTCATAAGAAAATATGAAAGATACGAGAGTGCACCAGTCATCGGTGGAGATACTTCTGGCAACAACCAGTCCAGCCAACTTAGCACTAAGGAACTTGTCTCAAAAAGGCGGAAACGCCACTAAACAAGCCTTTCTAATTTTAGATACATTTAAAGATTAATTTGTTTCAGAAGCAAGATCAATTCCTTGGCAAAATCAAGCTATCGGTGTCCGACAACAATGATTTTGTCTATGATGTTCATCATGTCTTTACTTGAAAAGTTGGTTAATTGTTTGTAGGTACTTGTTTTTTCTATTTTGTATAATATTTTTGTATTTTGCAATAATAAAATGTTTGGAGATTATACATTTTAAATGTATTTATTATTATTTATGCATTTAATTATATTAAATAAAATTATAAATAAAAACTCATCATCGACATTCATTTTGACACCGATTTCCTGCCACATTCTTCCTTTCCAATCGGTATTTGGGGTCCTTCATATTATAAATAATTGGTTGATCTTGAACCAATTCGATGAGAACTTCGTCGTGTATATTACTTAAATGAGGTAAAACAGAAAATATTTAAATTGAATTGAATAAAAGTGAATCGAAATATTCTTTGAAGAACTCTCTTTGAAACTATTTTTTACGTTCGTATTATACCTAAAATATCGGCGAGGACGTACTTTTAGTTTTCACGGTGGCTGCCGGAAGAGAACGGAACGTGTCAGAGAGTCATGTTGCTGATCATGTCTGAACCACAATTCCATATAATTTTATTTTATGTAGATCCCCAGGGATTGTGGACTCTAGGACAGGAAGCATCGCACTGCGAGAATACAAGGGGCGCAACTCCGAAATCATCATTTCCGGTAAAACGCATTTAAAGTTTTGACCTATTTCAAAATGCTGTTCCGACTCGTCTACACTACATAGATCCTTGGTTTTTTCTGCATTTGATAGGAAAATTCAACAGCTCCGGAAATTGATCTGGGCTTTTCAAATTTTTTCTCATGAATAAAATTAAAAAAAAAAATTCACTAAATTTTTGTGAGTTACGCCCCTTGTGCGTGGCTACACCAGATGTAGAGTAGATAACATTCTACTGATTCAGTAGTAGAATCTACTCTTAATGACGACGAATCGCTGCACTTTTGGACGGTTTAGAACCAAGGATGGATAATTCATTTTCTCTCGATATGAAATCATGAAAAATATGGGCAGTTGAATAGTAGTTGTGGATTTCAATCGTGAGAGGGAACTGTATTAATAGTAAAATTAGGCCTCATTAATATAAATTGTTTAATAACAGCAGATTTTCCTTCTATATAGGCAAGTAGTGGAATCACAATCGTTTACTGCAAACTTAATTGCTATAGGTAATTTCAATCGCACATAATCACAGTAGTATATAGTCACTCTTGGACTCAATTGGAGTCAATACAATATTATTATTGCAGTCGCACGTAATCACACTAGTACATAATACTTAGTCAGTCTCAACCGTTATTATGAGTGAAGAAAGACAAACAGGGGTATACCTTTAGAAATTTGGCTAGTAGGTAACTTAACAATACAAATTTAAGGAACTCAAATTCAAGGACACACCTTGTGTCACATCATAATTTTATAAAAAAAAAAAAAAAAAAAAGAACGAATACCAAATATTAATAATTCTTCAAGTACCTGAAAATAATATGTTCGTTGGTAACTCACAGATTACCATAAAACCCGTAGTACGTTTTAGGTATTATATTCTTGTCAAACAGTTTCATCAACTCTTTCTTCTTCTTTTCAGCCACCTTTGGTTGTTGCTTATAGGCTGGTCTCAATTGAGCAGTGGCTTCGCTTAGATCTTTATTATTACTTGTCTGTCTCTTCGATTTCTTGAAACGAATTGTACCGAAAGATGCATCCTCGTAAGATGTTTTGTATTGAACTGATTCCATGTCCTCCTTTGAGAGTTTGAAAACTTTGATGTCAGTGAAATGTATGGTAGTTCCCTCAGTATTTGTGGTAAAATTGTTTCCAAGGTGGTTTGTCCAAGACTGGATTATCAAAGAAATCGCTGTGGCAGAGCTCATTCACGTCGAAGAACGGCGCATTTTTTTCTTGGAATCCCGAATAATTTTGCGCATACTGGGCAGGAAGTAAATATTGGCCCACTCTTGGCGGAGGGTGATAATTATTTTCATAGTCGCCATCCCAATCGTCATATTCCTCGATCATTGATGAGTAGCATGGATCACCCACAGAATCATCACTTATTGATTCCAGCTTCTGCTAGGAATGTCTGGGAAGAATCATCATGAACGCTATTTGCTACAACAGCATGGTGACGAATTGGACTTCACAAAATGGCTTCACCAGCAGGGATTTACTTTCATCATTGGATCTCCATTCAAGTTAGTATTTCCCTGATTCACAAGGCTAAATTCAGGATCAGCGTCACGTCTGTCGGGATCATTCTGTGCTGAAAGTTCAGGCACTTCCTCAATTTCACAGCTCGGGTCCATAGGAGCCTCATTTGGTTCAGGGCTTTTGATCAGACTTTCTGTCTGCCAAGAGCCACTCTGTCCCTTCACTTCTTGCACTCCCTGGTTCTTCAGTAAGGTTAGTGTTAGTGCGACATCTAAATCCTTGAAATCTGCTGAACCTATGATGGATCCAGTTTCAATATTGGCAGGAAGCGACATCCAAATCTCTCCATCTTTTGAGTAGCAATCGACTTTGGGTAGTAGATTCAACAAAGCTTTTGATCTTAGTGGCATGACTGCAAAATAAAATAAAACTCATCAAAACATAAAGGGACGTCAGCACCAACCTCAATTGTTATCATTCGAAATCAAATTAGAAAATTAATATGACTTACTAATTTTTAAAAAAACCTTAAAACCTAAAAAAAAAAAAAAAAATCCTGAAAAACAAACAAATATATTGTAATATGTATTAATAAATGGAAACTAACATGGGTTGCAGAAAGATGGTGAGCAGTAAAAATAATTATTATTGGCTGAAGATATTACAAAGGGCTTAACTAGATACTTTTACTTACCTCCAAAGTTATAACAGCCACATCTTAGGTTAAAAGGGGCTTAACTAGATACTTTTACTACCTCCAAGGTTATAATAGCCACAACTTAAAAAAACACAAGGTTACAAAGGACACAGTCAAATGCGCCCCTTGTGAGGCAACCTCCCACCCATTTTTTCCAAAATGAAAGAGACTTATCCTGCTGTCTAGCGGCAACCAGAGCAGATAGCAATAATCCTGTTAGAGCGGCGCGTAGAGCTGGTCTTGGAGTATCACACAACGGGCCTAACTAAAAACTGTCATTTTGGAGTTGCGCCCCTTGTATTCTCGCAGTTATTATCTGTTACCTGCTTAGTGGGCGAGTAGGATGGGTCTTACTGGCCAATAGAAAATAGGGTGGGTGGCTGAGGTGGGCAAGAGGGAGGTTGGGCTGGAGCCTTGTGAGTAAGTAGTTGAGTGAGAGTGTTTTCAGAGCTTTATTATCAAGTTGAATAGCATATCACATTAGTGCGTTGGTTAATAGCATAACACATTAATGTGCTGGTTTATATAATACAAGTATCTAAGTCTATCTAACTCAGTGATGCAACTGTACCAGGGAGAGCATCTGTCTTACCTAAGTTTTTTTTTTTTGGATGGCAGTTGCTTTTGACAAGAAGAGTCATTGCCAAGCCCTGATCTCTTTTATACACCCTCCAGCTGTCCATCCCAGGCTCCTCTCAGATCCTTCTGGACTAAACCAGTGTAAACCCCTGAAGTAGGATTGACAACCTCTTTTGAGTCAAAAGCTTCATCTACTGCACCACAAATTTTAGTTAAGAAAGATAAGACTTTTACAACATTTTTTTGTCTAATACAAGTAGGTAATAGTGTAGGAAACCATGACCACCCGCTTCAGGATTATGGGCTAAACAGCAGAATGACATTTTGAATTAGGAATAAACACTCAGAAAAACATAATCTAACTATTAAAATTGGTTGAGAAACAAATACTTTTTTTGTGGATAAGAATATGAGACTACACCATTAGTTCCAATTTGAGGGATAGACCAAAATATAATTTAAAGGTTACAATAAAGTAGGGAGAAAATGGGACTTAACCCTATCATCAGCTGACTAATAAGACCCCCCTTCTGACATCATGCCCTCCTCTGACCGCCAGAACCCACCAACTATTGAACAATCATCTTAACATATGTGGGTCGAGCTTAGGATCATCCAACATCGATTATGATAGTCTAATACCCGAAAATTAAAGTTTTGGGGGTGGGCCAACTATTTGGGCAATTGGTTAACGTACATGGGTCAAGTTTGGGCTCTTTGTTAAGCCACGTTAAAAGTATAATATGCTTTTTGTTTTGAATAATCAACCTATGTTTTCATGCAAATGTCAACCTCTCCGATTCGGCTCAAAATTTTTTCTGGACGTTTCATGGTGTCTAGATAAAAAAAAAGTCAATGTCCGACCGCCGTACGCGAAGCAAGAAGTAGAAAATTTCTAAAAATCTGAAATTTGAGTCAGGGGTCCCCATGTTGAACAAATGAATTTTCATGTGCCTGGTCCGAGGAATAACCAACCCGTGTGTAAGAATCTGCAGATTTTTTTACAGAATTTTGAGCAAAAGTTATTCATTTGTGGGTTACGACGTCTGGTCCAGCTGGAGGTAGGACAAGTGCGCTCGGAAGAGTTGATATTAGGCGCGTACAATAACCGGTTTAACTCCAGGGCAATGATGAGCACTGAAATCATTGGTTGACTTAATAGCAACCAACCCATAGATTCCAGTTTGCTGATTTTTCCAACAAAACCAATCGATTACCCTCGTTTCGCTCTCGACAAGCCATCAGGTGAGCGAAAAGGTTACGTTATGAGTTTTTGCTCCCCAATCAGGAAACTCTGGTTTAATAATGAAAACTCTGCTTCCGCTCCCACCAATCAACTACCGCCCAAACATTAAAAACGCAAATGGACTGCTAATCGACGTCAATATGTATTTCCTCCTCCGGCTCTTTTCCATTGCGGGAAAAGCGGTAATCCCTGATAGTTGGTAATTAGGAGGAACGGCTCCGGGGAGGCTGGAGGATTATTTTTCCGGGTGTTTTGCGTTTTGAAAATGAATGTCTGCGTCTAATCAAAGTGCATTAGGGGGGAAAGAGTGTTTGACGTGGATTTAATGCTCAGCTCGTGGGTGGGAGTGATTCTTTGAGTAAATACTACAACAAAAATAAAATAAAATGAAATTTTTTTAATTGTTCGTTTTTGGCTTTAATTGGTCTTTAAAACTAGGATAGGGATCAAAGTGTGTTTAAAAAAAAAACGGATTTTCAAGGTTTTTGGGCGACTAAGGGGTGTGGGGTATTACTTCCTACGAAAATTGGACGCTGAATCGATTGGAATGAGTCTCCAAATGCTGGTCCGAGGAATAACCAACCCCTGTGAAAGAATTTTCAGCGTTTATACAAAGGGGCTTAGTTAGAACTATAACTAACTGATTTCGGATACTAATTGTAACAGGAATGAATGTACAAGATCATGAATACATTAAAAATTACTACCTACATGTGTAGGTACTGAATCGGGAATACCTGAATGAACCATAATTACAGGAATTCGAAGCTAATACTGACCGTCATCTTCTGAGTCGTCTGAGGAGAGCTGTCTAATCCCAATTCACCTACGAGAGTGTTCATTAATTCACCTGTTGAGCGGTTAGCGTGAGATTATGTTGATTATAGGTTGGGGAAAGAATTCACATTAGCTTACAACTCGGTTCAACCATCGAAAGTCATGCAAAGACCTGGCAACTCACATCAATTATTCAATTCAAATTCAATTATTCTGAAAATATAAATAAATGGGTACCTAATAATAATTGAATAACTGAGTAAAAAAATGAGATAATTAGGTAACAATCTATTAAACAAATTTTAAAATGTAATCGCTTCAACTTGTGAGGTGTATTTTACTGATATCATTCAAAATGATGAATAGAATCATTTTTCATTCAAATTTATCAAAATCATCCATGTTTAAAAAAATAAAATAAAATAAAATTTCACATTTTACAGGGGTTTGGGTGTTGATATGCTCGGCTGTTGAGAAATTTGGTTGATGAGGATTGGAAGCTACAGTTACCTTGTCGCTTCCTCCCCTATATGTAGATGAAGAGGTAGATCTGTGGGTCCAAAATGCTCCACGGGGAATGGAACTACCTACCTAACTTAACTACCTTTTCCATGGTATACAATGGTACTTATGTGCTCGGAAGGGCAGGTACCTGGCGGTGTTGTTGGATGACTCACCTGTGTGAGGAGCTCCACAAGCAGGATTATACTTGATGATTCGACCCTCCGATGGGAACGAGCTTTACACGGAAAGACAAAATCAGTCACATACTCGTATTACGTGAAAATGTGTCCTAACAACTGCTAGGTTCGATTTTTCAGCTGATTTGCACCATTATATTCATAAATAACAATTTTTGAATTGTAATCAATTAAATTTTGAGGAAGAATGCTGAGGAAACCCATGTTTTGAAAGCCTGCTTCTACCAATACACTTCTCAGACTGAGGATGACGTGACGATAATAAATTATTCAGCAAACGTTTGGCATTTGGGGTGCTATCAAATCAGGCGAATACAAACACAAATATTATGGATGGTAAATTTATCAAAATCGACTTACTACGGCCCGGTTTTTCTCAGGGCAAACACCATTACCGTTACGGCAAACCAAAACATCACGAGGAGTCCCATAATGGAGGCAACAAAAAAACACCAAGACTTCGGGTCAGCGACGGGGCAAAGTCTTGATTCTGTGCGTTGTACAGCATAGGGTTCTTCGATTTTGCGAGGGAATTCCAATCCTTGGGAAGAGTCATGACGTTGATAAGCAAAGAAGTCATTATTGTCTGAATATGAACCAAGACCCAAGGTAAGGCACCAGTACATACCTTTTTCTTCCATGTTAGCAAGAATCCTGTAAACTCCTCCAAATCCGGGGTACCACGACCCGTCGTGAAGCAACGGCACTACCTTGAGGATTAATTGGGATCTTATGAGATAATATAGGTACCCAGCTAAACCTTAGTCAGCAAGATAAATCGTGTGACTGAAACACACTTACGTATTTCACAAGCCATTTGTGGAAGGAATAGTCAAACGTCGCCATATTTTTCTGTGATGCGCCTTTGCAAGCAGAGTAACAGTGAGAAACAGCAACGTAGTACCTAACATTGAAGAATAAAACAAATCACTCCCTCAGTAAATTGCTTGCTTATGTTGGTCATGGTTTCTAGGAATGCATTTTCTGTGGGGATTGCAGTACCTATTGGTACCTGCCTAATTCCGCTGCAAACTTTTCCCGTTCCTTGGTGCAGTGGTTTGATAACCTTCATTTCCCGACTGCCTTAGCCTCTTTTCATAAACTTCACACAATTCAATTTGGTGAGTATATTATATGACCAGCTAAGATACACAGGGAGCCTTAGTTCCGTTTTCTCACATTGGAGCGCTGTACTGTTTCCTCCCAGGACGTGGGGTGACACGAGGTTTTTGTTTGTCGAATTCAAAGTCGAGACCTGCACGCTACAAAATAATTTAAGGATAATTAAGTAATAAATAATTATTATGTATAAAGAAAAGAGATGATTGAGAGCAAATATAAGACTGTGATATGGTGACACCTAGGACCATTTGTCAGCATTCATGTCGCTAGCTTGTGACCCATTGCGCAAGAAATACTTCGAAAAAAAGTCATTCCTACCCGTTGGGAATATTTAATTAAAAAGGAATCACTTCCTTAATACGTACCTAAGTACCACATATGTGATAAAATGTGAAAAAAGATGTTTCACAGTTCATCTTGTAAGCTTAATGTAACGTATGTTTGGATGTGATCCATTATGTAGAGAATTATTTAAAGAAGTTTTACCTACATACAGGTGATCTTAATAACTATTTCTATCCCCCCCCCCCCCAGCAAAACGTATTTTTATGGGATGGTGTTAACAATAGTTACAGGGTTGAAAAAAAGGGGTTTTTGTGAGGAAACGAAACTAAAATGCTCTGTGTGTTTTAGCCAGTCACGAATGTAAATACATTACACATTTGAGCTCAAAGATGAACTAATTGTCTGGACCCACCCTATACTGGCAGGCACCAAGATGGCTGTAAAACAGTTAATCATTATAAGGAAATTCACTTGGCCAACAAGAATTACTTTGTTAGGATGTATCTGGAGTTTTTGTCAAAAAGGCTGTAGAGAGTCTTCACCCTGAATGGAACAGCTACAGACTTGGGGTTGCGCGTGTCATCAAAGAAAGGCAAGGGCACTTTCTCCGTGAGACATTCCACTTTGTCTTCACTTTGGCATTCTGGAACGAGTAAATGAAATTTAGCTGAATATGAAGTAGGAGGTAGTTACTAGAACTGCTAAATGGTCACCAGCTGTTTCAATGTTCCTGCAAGCCTTCTTCAGTTTACGCTCTTGTTGTAAAAAGAGGAAGACTGCACCATACTGCACTTTACAAACGGCTTCATTTGAATGAATAAGAATGACGAGAGTTTTCACGCCTACTTCCTGTCATGATGAAATATTTAAAATCCCTATCCAAAATAAATTGTCTTTCTCATTATTTTATTTTAGGCTCAAAAATGAGGCTTCGTGCAATTTAAACTCAATTAAATGATTAGGTAGATATCAAAAGGAACGAATGAATTCAATAAATAGCTGTAGAATAATAGCTTTTATTGGTCAGTTTATCACTATTATGATTTACAAAGTATAGTATAATAATTATGTATAATTGTTTTTATGAAAATCCAAACGGTACCTAAATGCCACAATATAACTAGGATCAGGTTGAAGTAGAATTGCTTGCTACTGCTACACCCCACTCAAGTGGAAATGAGACCCACAATTTGTTGTCTCCATCAAATATGGCGGCGGAACATAATTTTGAAGCAACACATTTTCTTGTTGTGTGGGCAGAACTATTGCAAAGCTCACAACCCAGCTGACACTCCTTTTCTTCGTTTACCAACTCTTCCATAATCACACTCGCACTCAACTTTTGACGTAACACAATTCACAAATCCATACCTATTACAAGAATGGCAACATAGAAAACACTCCGGTATCGATAAAACGGTCGATTCTCGATTGGCAACACTGGGATTGCAGGTCACTGGGAATGGCAACACTGGGATTCAGGGCACTGAGAATGGCATTACAGGGAGCAGTTCTAAGCAGTCATGAAGAGGGGGTATAAGGAGCAGTTGGCAGAAAGTAGCTGCTCCCGCCTAAGTTGACGAGAACCAAGCGTTCAAAGGGAACTTCTATGGCTGACTCGAGTCTAAGTAAATTCCTCAGGGCTGGTTGCAGCTCTGGCTATTGTCAAGAGGCAGACCCACGACTCTACATAGAATCAATAGTTAGCAATCTTTCCTAAAGTTCGATTTATATCTCATTTGTACCTGCGCATGGTTTTTCATGTGCTGCATGGTATCAAACTACCTCCTCAAAAGCCCCTTTGAGAAATCTCGAAATATGACCTACTTGGCTGAGTTGGGGGATACTTGACTTGACTCAGGCTGATGCCTGTGACCGTCG